>CM055744.1:9695473-10137050 GCA_029465975.1 Dallia pectoralis
TCTTTTGGGTTATCGCATGTACAACTGCCAGGTAAATTTGGTAGATTGTGTTGACTGTCTTCAGCTCAGCTAACACCAGGTCACCACTTTGTTGACTCCCATCACATATATATATACACAAATTAGTTCAGTGATGACTGTTTTTGCTGCCTGTTTCTTTTCTAATGCCTCAAACTGCCTAGCGATTCAGCATTGAGGCCAGCTATGTCCAAAATGTCTTTTAATTCACTATATGATGGACTGAGTTTGACCAAATCCTTTGCCCAAAGTAGCCCTGGTCCAATGCAGTGCACTCTATAATTAATAGAATGCAGATTAGTTATGATTTTTGCAGCATATCTAAGAGATATTGCTTTTTTCTCTGCCCGACCACCAAAGAACTAAATGCCGCCTGACATTCTAAAAATACCAACTTTGTTGTAGAGGAACTTAGTACCACTTCATTAAGTTTTTCCGTTCCAGGCAAAGCGTCTGCTTTCCTACCATGTTTCTCTTTTATTTTCCCATGTAAGTAAATGAATGCATGTTGTGCTCCTCCACTCACTTCCTCTATCCTCACATGTTGTGCTCCTCCACTCACTTCCTCTAGCCTCACATGTTGTGCTCCTCCACTCACGTCCTCTAGCCTCACTGTTGTTCCACCACACCCACCCTTTATCTCTCCATCCAGACTACGACTACATCTCCCTCCACGGGGGCGAGGACACCCACCTCGGCCCGCCCGACAAGTCCTCCACCATCCCCCGGAACAGCGACCTAAGTCTGCAGTACCGCAAGATGTTCCAGAGCAAACGACCCGCCTCAACCGTCAGCCTGCTGGCAGAACCTGAGCCACTTTGCCCGCGCCAGTCGCACACCGCCACCATTCGGCGCAAGCCTTCCTCCAAGCCCCCTTTTCGCCGTGGAACCATCAGTGGCGGGGTACCCATCCCCATCTGCACCCCCCAGGTGCCCCTCAAAGCCATGGGTGGAGCCAATGGCAGCGGGCGGGAGAACAGTGGAAGCGATGAGAACATGGGACCACCAGGGGTCGTTTTGGGAACGGGGAGGATGGCGGACCATGGGTTGGTTCATGCCAAGCACAGCCTGTGCACCTCCACCCAGAGCCTGAGTGCCATGCCCTCGCACAAGTCTACGTCGCCCTACTACTCACTGTTCCCGGGCCAGGCGCCTGTGCCTGTGGGCAGCTCGGAGCAGCTGTACCAGATGAGCAAACAGCAGCAGTACGCCGTTCACCAGCAACAGCAGAAACAGTACCAGCAGCAGTTGTTCCAGCAGCAACAGCAGATACATCAGCCTCAGACACAACAGGTCCAGCTTGCAGTCCAACATCAGCAGCAGGTTCAACATCAGCAGCAGTACCAACAGCCTAATATCCAACATCAGCAGCAGTACCAACAGCCTGATATCCAACATCAGCAGCAGTACCAACAGCCTGATATCCAACATCAGCAGCAGGTCCAACATCAGCAGCAGTACCAACAGCCTGATATTCAACATCAGCAGCAGGTCCAACATCAGCAGCAATACCAACATCCTAATATCCAACATCAGCAGCAGTACCAACAGCCTGATATTCAACATCAGCAACAGGTCCAACATCAGCAACAGTACCAACAGCCTAATATCCAACATCAAATGCACCAGCAGCTCCTACAACAGCTACAGCAGCAGCCTAATGTCCCAGAACAGCGCAATACAATGTCTGGCACTGCCAACCAGACGGAGGAGAGAGGGCAGGGCCCCGCCCTCGATCACCTGGCTGCCACTCCTGACGACCAGGAACAGGAGGAAACCTCTGGTGGCAGCAGTCAAATGCTTACCATGATCCGGGGTGTAAAACTGCGTCGGACCCTGACCAACGACCGCTCGGCCCCGTTCATCCCTCCGTCAAGTCACTTGAAATGAGTCACCCGTCACTGAGCAGACATGTTGTTTGGGACGTACGATACTATACCTACAAATGTATGGTGTCGTTGTTTTGTTTTTACGGTTATTGCTTTTCTTTACGCCCTGTTTGGGGGAAAGTTAAGGCCTCCCTCGTTCATTGTCCAGCAGCACTGTGTTCTAAACTGATTGTTCTAATTTTCCTCAGAAGACTTTTTGGTGAATGTGGCCTCTATCGCTCTGTAATTTAAGATGTTTATACACACAAGGATATGTGTCGGCTATATAAAACCATTTGAGTTTATGGATGATAAAGGTCCAATGTTTATATATTGTTCTTGAGAAAAGTCCTCGCTTACCTAGTTTTATCAAGATCCAATAGAAACCCACATTTGTATATATTAGCTTGATATGCAGAAAAGTTATTGTATTTTTTTTTTTGTCGTATTAGTTGACAAAAAAGCACTGGCATCCTTTCTCAGTCATCTTATTTTTGTAATTGGCGCCAGGTTTTTGCCAAGAGGTGCTTCCTGGTTTGCCTGTATATTGCTCAGATTAGACACAGATTGAGCTCTTGTATCATACCCTGACGGAAATGGAAGACTGACACTTAGAAACGGAGAGTGAAGAATCATACATACCGGAAAAATCCATATCTTTCTCGTTCCGCTCTACTTGATAGGTTTACAGTGGCTTTGCGTTCTTTAAGCTGGCTATGCTATTTATTTAGCCAGCTGTTTCGCTTTATTAAACACACCCTTCACCTTCTGCGCGGTGGAGGCAACGGGCTTCTCAAGAAAATGTAACTGAGGTGTTCACCTTCCTCACTGAACTACTTCAGAACCTGTAGGGGGACTGGACCTTTAAGCCATTAAACATTGCTCTAGTGTTTTCATTGCTGAACATTTTGAGTTATGCTGCATAGAGACCGAGGAGAAACTGGAAACGCTATCGCATAATAGCAACTCCTCCGCTAATTGCAAATCATTCTACCCTGACATTAAAGGCCACTCCGCACCCAGCTGGTCTGGGATATTCTCTTCTCCGTCTCACATTCCTTTTATCCCACCCAGTTTTTCGTTTGATCCTGTCGGTTTGTATAGGGGTCTCAATTACCTGGCACCATTGCTTGGCTCGCACCTGTCTGTGAGCGCATTGAAAGGCCGCGTTGGCCATTTAAGCCATTGTGCGTCCTCCCAGCTCCTCCCGGGCCTCTGAGCTCCAGCGGAACTTTAGTGGGTCCATGTTAGGACAGTCAAATACATCAACACTGTCTGCCCTGACTCAGTCAGGTTTTAGGCAATATTCAGCTGCATTTGAGCTTTTCAAGTTCAAGCTCTAAATGGTAATTACAGCATCTCCCTAACCCCTAAGTATGTAGCAGTAAGGCCCTAGATAGAATGAGCACGATCTGGGACAGTCAAATTACTGGGTAGTGGATTCCCTCTTTCTGCTGGGTTAATTGTACGTTAGTCTAAAAGATGTGTGTTCTACTGAGAAATGCGCAGAGATCTCCTGTATCGGGTGTTTCTTTTAGTTTGAGTTACAGGAATGCTCCCAATTACTTTGCATTGACCACGGGAGTTAGTAAGCTTTTATGCCGTTTTTAAGTTTTGATTAATCTTTTTGTGCCCAGCCTACACTTGCAGCCATCTCAATTACAGCTCCTGTTCCATTCAGTTGTACTTTATCCAGGCCAGTCACCAGCGGTGTCTGAGGTTGTAGGAAAAACCTTTGACAACATCTAATGGACGTTCCCCGTGTCCCCTGGACACCTCAACAAGGCCTCTACGCAGATCTCTTACTGCCCCACTCTACAACTGGTAATTTTTTGTCCTGTGAAGGGAGTTGATCTCTCCTTGTAAACGTGTTCAATGTGCTAAGTGTCCCAGATGCGTCTGTGTAGTAAAGCTGAAGCCTTAATTAAAGTGGATTTGAAAAATACAAGTACATTTAAGAAAGCTAATTGTCTTGTTTTTCTTTACCCCAAAAGCCATTTATGTTTAGACCTAATACTGTTGTGTGTGTGTTTAAACCAGCTGTCCAGTTCATCACATTTGTGTGGACCTACTCTTAACAAGACAACTCCATCTGTTATCATCATTGGTACATTAACACAATATATCTCTTACTTACTCGCTCTAATTCTCTCTCACTCTCTGTCACATGGTTTAATGGGAGCTGATGCATCATGACTAAGCAGACATTGCTGCACATTGACTTGGTTGGTAATACAAGTTTAATGATCTCACGGAGGGCATGATTGCACGGCTCTTGCACTGCTGAATGACTCATCACTGCTTTTACTCTAGGCCACTAGGGGGCGATATACACCAACATTGTCATATACAAGCCCAGTACCTGCAGATGTTCCCAGTAGTATCTCACGGATGCAGTTGCTCCTGTCTTACCACGATCAGAGAATCCCTCCGGGAACCTTTCCATTTCTGTTATTATGCTTGAACGACTATGCTATCAGCCACCGTTAGAGGCATTACAGAATCACATCATACCTGTAGCTATGCTGTTCCAAATGGCCCGCTTACCAGATGTACTCTGATGTTTTATTCAAACTAAACAAACTGAATTAAAGCTTGCTGGAAAATTGCCTAGCCCATCAGACAAACAAAATTTCTGTCACTGATTCTGGACATGTGAATTTTAAATTTATCTTCAGTTAGTAAAATCTGAGCAAAGTCCTGCGTATCGTTCGCTGTCAGACATCACACATTTTCACCCGGAGGTCCATATTAGGGCGGCTGTTTCCCCCCATTTCCCTGCAGTGCCAGTGGGGGTTAAGTGCATTCACTGCCTGCCACTCCTAGAACTGCTGTGAAAGGTGACTCTGTGTGTGTGTGTGTGTGTGTGTGTGTGTGTGTGGTCATGCTCTTGATGTGGGTCTGTGTTCTTCAGCTCCTGAGTGAGTCAACTCGGTCACCCCTAGTTTATACAGCACTACACTGTGATTATCTTTAACCACAGACATCCACAGGGAGCTACACACTCTGAACTTTCCTCCAGATCCCTGGCAACTCAATGTCATTTTGTCTTATTTGTTTCTTCCTTCATACCGTCTGATTCATTGCTTTGCGAGCGCCAGTCAATAGAACGTATTGTATTTTCGTTGCCTGTATTATGCTTTGTTATACGTGTACGTGTCATTGGTCATGTGTTGTATTGGCAGCGCATTAGTGTCTTGTGGCCAGTGTGTCTGTTCGTTTGTTGTGGCGGATGTCTCAGATATCCCTACAGCGACTAAATACGGTATTCCACGTTGTGTACGTTTCCCATAACCCAATCAAGTCTTTTTTATGGCGTCTGTAGAAATGATACCATATGTGAAACTGGCCATTCTTCCCTTTTTGTTCTTTGTGAATGGGTGTACGTTCTGTTAACAGTGGCACCACTTCAGGTTTTGACAAGACGTCAAACAGGATGACTATCTGGTCTGGCCAGTGAATATGCTAGCCCTAGGCTTTACCAAGGTGACCTCCAGAGAACAACAAAAACACCAGACTGATTGGAAAAATCACCTTTTCCCATGGTGTGTTTTGAGCTTGTGACATCGGAAACCATCAAAATAGTCCGAATATCAGGTTGAGATATCAAAATGCTGGACAATAGGAAACATGTATAGATTACTAGCAGGGGGTGGAACAATGTATAAGAGACAATATGAGGTGTAATCTGAGGGCAAATTGACTCATTTCCATCCCTGTTGAACATAATGGCCTCGTCTGAATTTTGGGTATTTCCACCTTAAAGCTTTTGTCATAACTTGTTAAGGAGGCAACATATTGTAACACCGTGAATTGTGTCTTCTCTCTGAAGGACTCTGGCATAATGTCAACGGAAAAACCTTGAGACTCCTTTTTCCGAACGGCCATTTTATCTTGACAGTGAGACGGTTGAAGGAGCATATGACCAGTCTGTTGATCATTTCCTGCTTTGCCGTGTGTGTGTGACTGGACCCAATGACTTCATCTGTATTTACTGTCTTTATCACATCAAGCAGCCCTCGGGGGAGGTCGAAGGTCACATTCTCAGAGGGAGTTGGGATATATGCTGAAAACACTCTTTTTTTTATTTCACACCAATGTATTTGTACGACACTTGCAACGTTTGTGTTTCTGGATCCGAATGAACGCAAGCCACGCCCTCATTGACCTTTGGTCATCTGTGGTAACGAGGGTTGTTAACAGTCAGTGCTCGCCTATCTACCCAAACAGCGGGGGGAACCGTAGTGGACGTTCTGCGTCAGTTTCCTCTTTATTGACTCTCATGTAGAACAGTTTTATATGTGCTGTTAAGTCGGTTTATTTTATTACGGGTAGATTGTGAAGTCATAGTTTATTGCATACTTCTGAATTATTGAATCTGAATTTAAAGGGGAGCAACTGTTACATAAGCCGGCCATTCAAACAACCACGCCCAATAAACATGCATTCTTTTAAGTGATATCGCCTTGATTGATAGTGACCTTATCTTGTTAAAGATATCACATGGTAGTCTAAATACCAATATATTATCAGGTGTTCAGCTGGCCATTTTGAGACCGGGGTGCGTTGCTTTGTCTGTTTCAGTACGACACAATCAGTTGGCACTATTTTGTCAGCTGGTAGGAGGTTTCAGATGGACGATCAAGTGAGTGGTTAAAATGCGAATGTGATTTATGGTCTACAATGAAAGGGTTTTTAAACCTACTCTGAGGCCCGCAGCCATTTATTGCGTAGGAAGTTTTCCAGAGCTAGCACGACTCATTCAACGCTCTCAATTAAATAAATCCCTTGAGAAAAATGTGAAACGTCTGAGGGGAGGTAGAGAACTACTGTGCTATGGCGCACCAACTTATCACATGTCTAGATGACTGTTTTATATGTACTTTACAGTCATTTCTTTGTGAGGGGATTGTAAATGCCATGTGTACTTCAGAATGAATTTAAAGGGAAACGGCGTCACATGATCAGCCCATTCCAATGGCCAGGCTCCTCGTAAAACACACGGCTCTTTAAAAGCATTTTTTCGCCTTGTGTGAGTAACATGCCGGCTCTGGTTAGTCAGGTCGATCAGCAGAATTGGATAATGATTCTTTAGCGTGCATTGGGTTCTTCTGGTAGTGGGATGCATTACGTTTAAATTGGCTACAATCCATTGTGACAACTTGTGTTTTTTGAATCGGTGGTTTCCCACTTAGAGGACCACGAACTGTGAACATGGTATCACAATTCCACATAGGGACTGATAATCAGTTGTCATGTGTGCTTGTTTCTGAGCATTCAGTGTGCATGTGGACTATTGTGGGTACTGTAAACGGGCTTCGTCGTTGTCACTAGCCACCTCAGATTTGATGGAGCCAGTGATCAAGCGAGCCCTCCAATTGAAAGTAGGCTTGACGCCTGAACTGTGAGCTGTAATTGTCCATGATGTAAGGACTATGTGTCCCAGATTGGATCAGTGAGGTGTTGGGAAAGGCTGGGCTAACAGATATCCCAAGATACTTACATAAGCGTGAAATTAATCAGTGGAATTCATCAGAAGCTTTATCACCAACGGGCTGGTGAAGGTCGACAGTGTTTAGTCACAATCCATTTTAGCAGTGATTATTTAGATTTAAGCCAATTAAGGTCTTCAATTATGCAATAAGAATGCAATTTCTCCAGTTTTGTCTTTTCAAGGGCAACGGATCGAGGCTCGCACAACAGTGGTCATGTGGCTTGTGAGTCAACATCTCTCTTTTCCTAAAGGAAGTGCTTACAACTCTTATCCGTACTTCATTGTGTTGGAACGGGTCCAAAGCAAACATTGTTCAGCAGATATCTTTTCGGGTTGATCAGCTCTCGATTGCGTTTGCAGATTTCACATTTGTCAAATGTTCAGTCACCCTTTATGTTCCCCGGTCCGATTGTGTGTTTGGTTGACGGGGAGGTGACTGTTTGAAAGATGACATGGATTCTTTATCTTGGACTTTATCCCGTTTGGCAAAGGAGGAGGTCATGATGTTTGTCTGTCGGTCAATTAATTTCACTCCAAGATCGTTTAGATGTCCAAGATGAAATGGGACGAGGCGCTTTGAGGGGCGCTAACCGTGTGAAACAAACCTGCGGGTAAACATTTACTGTTGTGAAACTCGAAGCGTAATAAAACGTGGTATCAAATTAAGATGGCCACATTCTCTGAACCTGATCCAACTGCACTGTGTTCATTAGAATGGATGAACCATGGCGGGAACAGAACCGTGCTCGTCCAGTCCCAAAGGCACCACTCTGTGACAGCGATTTCCCGCCAAGCCGGCTCTGTGTGTTTATATCCACCCTCACCATGGCAACCCACCTCCTTGTGTGGCTCCAAGCCACGTGAAAGGCTGCTGCTCGAAACTGAGCTGAAAATACAAGTTAACCCGAGGCAATGAGGTCTGGCGTGTCCCACGCATAGAAACACTCCATTGTGTGTCTGTTTAAATGGCGGTTTTCTTGGACTTTAGGGAGTTTAGAAAGACTGGACAAAGCACAGTGAAAGTCTTTAAGGAAAGACTGTGCGGTTCTGTTGTCATGCCTTTCCTCGGCCACTAGATGCCCTCATTATGTTAGTCTGGGGAAATCGGTACCTTTTCATGTGAACAGTGCTTCTTGGAACAAGGACACTGAAATACAGCGTCAATGTACACTACCAAGCTATCGGATTTACGGATGCTAAATCGGTCAAGGCTTACATTTATTTCCTCGACTGTCAAAATCTACATGCGCCAGCTAAGGTAGTGTGGCGTTGTGACTGTTTACAATGTGGTCGTAAATGCAAGCAGCAGGCTATTGAAAGACCATATATTGAGCTGCCGGTCGTTAGTTGAATCTCGTCGTCTTTTTTTAATCCTTGCGGTACTCGTGTTATCTTGTGACGGTTTTTATTTGAGGGTCATATTTCAACCGAGCCCCATGGCAGTGGCCTCGTTGAACTTTTGTACTTTACTGCGCTGGGTCTATTGCAGGAGAGAAAGCCCGCGAAGGTACAGCCAATAGGAAGCCGGACTAGGGGGGGATCTAGCAGCTGGGCGAGAATTCCTGCATGCCGTACAGTTCTGACAAAGGGAGGGACTGTTTCCCGCCAGCTCTATGCAAATCCCTGGACCGCTGCCAGGCACACATTCTTTTGAGCAGCTCCCTCTGCACCGGGAGCAGGAAGCCCAAGACCCAAGTAAACTTTTAACTCCTGCCTGCCCGGTCATTTCCACTTTTCTCTCACTGTTATGCGAATGGACAAATTACAGCCAATACAATGTACAGGGGGCAACAAATATTTAGTCAGCCTCCAATTGTGCAAGTTCTTCCACTTCAAAAGATGAGGCCTGTAATTTTAATCATAGGTACACTTTAACTATGTGAGACAAAATGTGAGAGAAAAAAATAATTTATTTGCAAATTATGGTGCAAGATTTCTGTCTCTCACAGACCTGTAACTTCTTCTTTAAGAGGCTCCTCTGTCCTCCACTTGTTACCTGTATTAATGGCACCTGTTTGAACTTGTTATCACTATATAAGACACATGTCCACAACCTCAAACAGTCACACTCCAAACTCCACTATGGCCATGACCAAAGAGCTGTCAAAGGACACCAGAAACAAAATTGTAGACCTGCACCAGGATGGGAAGACTGAATCTGCAATAGGTAAGCAGCTTGGTGTAAAGAAATCAACTGTGGGAGCAATTATTAGGAAATAGAAGACATACAAGACCACTGATAATCTCCCTCGATCTGGGGCTCCACGCAAGATCTTACCCCGTGGGGTCAAAATGAGCACAAGAACGGTGAGCAAAAATCCTAGAACCACACGGGGGGAGCATTTGGATGATCCAGAAGAGGATTGGGAGAATGTCATATGGTCAGATGTAAAAACTCAGCTCGTCGAGATTGGAGGAGAAAGAATGCTGAGTTGCATTCAAAGAACACCATATACCTACTGTGAAGCATGGGGGTGGAAACATCATGTTATGGGGCTGTTTTTCTGCAAAGGGACCAGGACGACTGATCCGTGTAAAGGAAAGAATGAATGGGGCCATGTATCTTGAGATTTTTTTTTCTCATTTCGTCTCTCATAGTTGAAGTGTACCTATGATGAAAAGTACAGACCTCTCATCTTTTAAATGGGAGTACTTGCACGCTTGGTGGCTGACTTAATACTTTTTTGCCCCACTGTATGTGTTATTCCAATTAATTAATTAATGTTTAATTTAGCCCAAGGGCTTATGGAGAGCGGTCTGATCTTTACTTTTACATCTTTGTTCTTTAGCAGATGGTCTGATTCCAGAGCGACAGAGAAAAGCATTTTAGGTTAATATGGCACATTGACAGATCAACTTTCATGTTGTCGGCTTGGGGGTTTGATCTAAAAACCTTTCGGTTGCCGGGCAGATGCCGTTTCTGCAAGGCAATCTGCCACCCCACAGGTTTCTGTCATACTAGATCCTTTTCCCCAACTACCTAAATTCACAAATAGAAAATAGTTTATTTGTTTTCATGTAAATTAGCTGCAATTAACCCTGTGTTTCACTTACCAAAGAATTGCACATTAGAATGGTATCTGTCATTCCCCAAAACACAATGAAATGACTCAGAGCCCCAAGCATGTTAGGTTGCGGTGCTTTAATGAGAAGCACGTGCTGCTCTTTACAAACCTCCTGGAGGACTCATGTAGGAGTGACTAGCTGATTGTTATCCAACTCTGCAGGTTGGAAACCGTTCTTCCCTCCCCCGTCTTACCTTATCACACTTTCTCTCTCTTTGTTTCTTTCATATTATTCGTTTGTTTCTCTCAACCTGTTCACATATTTCCCATTATGCATGTGTGAGAGCTTCCAGGTATGGATTCGCAATGAGGAGGCAATTTCTTTTTTGTCGAACTCAACAAGACGTGCTGCTCTCACTCTTCCCCACATCCACATATAAGCCGGGAACGTTTCAAAGACGTGGTTGCATCACTTTAAATGACAGCTGTCAAAGGTGAAGCTTGAGGTGCTTCTCTGATAGATAGGCCGTGATTTACTGCAGACGGCCTCGCCCGTCATTTGAACTGGGGGACAGTTTAGAGTGCCACTTTCACCTCACAATGGATAATGCTCTCTGGCTACGATTCAATATTACCACAGGACAATCTACATGGAACCGAATGCCCCGGCTCATTCCAAGTCCAGCGCAACTTATTTTTTTGTCGGTCTTGTTGTGCAACCGGCGTTGAGTCAATGAAGTCTACAACTTGTGTAAATGACTGAAACTGAGAAGTGGCAAAATAAAAGAGTTGTCAGGGCTTTATTTGAGTTTGGAGTTTAAATGGAATTAGAAATCAGGCAGATGAATCCCTGAATACTGATTGTGTTGCGTTGTACCTAAGAACAGCCCTGGGCCACACCCCAAAACCCCTCCTGAATTACTGCCTTATTGACAACAATTACAGGACACATAAAGAGACAACACTTTTTTGTTACTTAACATCACTTGCCCTAACTCAAAAATACTTACAAACAACAGCTAATGATCCGTTTAGAGGGTCTAGCCCTTCGCCTTTTGCTACAGACATTTCATTTTCGTTTTGCTCGTCTGCTTTCTGTTGTATATTACTATATTACAGGCTATCGCTGGAGGGGGTGGGCACAGCCAACTATCCCCCTGGTGGCTGGCTTAGGCTGCGTTTGATTAAATATGCAGCAGAGTTTTCTATGAGCGGAGCACAGATTTTAAACATCAATATCACAGTCGATCATTTTCATTTAGTTGTGGGAAGCCAAAATCGTAACTGCGATCAATATTAGGCCGTCCATGACCCTGTCGCCAGTTCACTGCGTTTCCTTGGGCCACTTTTTTGGTAGTGTACAAGTGTACTCATATGACTGGTCTCCATAGATACTGTGACCTCTATATGATTGGTCTCCATAGATACTGTGACCTCTATATGGCTGGTCTCTCCATAGATACTGTAATTCTATACGGCTGGTTTCTATAGGTACTGTGAAGTTGATTTCCACACAGGGTCGAGGGTGTTGTCAGGAGGACAGCCCATTACCAGGAACCGAGCTTAGTCAGAAATCTTAGACTTCCAGGACTGTGCTGGCGGTCCACAGGGGAGGAGGGTCCACGGTAGCCATGTTATTACGCACTCACTTCCTTAGCTCTGCTTTCTGGTGGGGGAATCAAATATTTAATCACGTTATATTTGGTTTGCGCACACACACACACACACACACCCACTGTTCTGTGCTTGAGAGTGCCTTTCTATCTGATACCTTCTGTCAAATTCCCCACATATGGTCATTATGAGGTTAACCCTAATCGTACGTCATTAGGAGACGCGACATGTCCAGCAATGTTGGTTTAGCCTGATCCAAACATTGCTCGTCCTGAGGTCATTTTGATATCCAGTCAGGATTACACGAAACCTGACTTGTTGCCGAGTTACAGAATTACATGGTCAAACGACCTCACAATTATTCCGAAAGAGCAAACAGAGGAACTGCCATACTGACTATTTATCTTCTGCCCAAATGTCATGTCACAGTGAACGGGGATCAAACGTGCACCTCTTGCGGCCCGGCGCCAGTTTTTTTGCTTGTTCTGATCCACCGTTTTGTGATTCCGGAGTTGGGAACCCCCGGGAAAGTGGACAGATGGTGTTTGTTCACCCCCTATGATGGCATCTAACTGGGAATTCTAATCTTTGTTCCCAACCGCTGGCGTTACCATGAAGCCAAGGTGCCGACTGTGTTTGAAGTGTGATAACGCAGACCTAAACAAGGGATTAATCATTAACGCATCAATGGAGGTCCGTAAAGGGGTCCAACGGGTTCAAACCGGCTAGGTGGGCTCACTAAACCGGTCTGACTCTCCTGTACCTTAACCTGGTTTACACTTTTAACAGCTGTTTTACAGAACAGAACGTTCGATATAGTTCACTGGACCGTTGTTAGATAGGCTTGTGTCTGCCAGTGATCAATATGTATTGAGTAATTTAAATGAAAGCGTGTTTATATTTTTAAGAATAAATAACAAGCAGGTTGGTTAACATCACAAAATAACTGGTCTGTGGGCTCTTGAGTCTAACCCTGTGTGGTTCTTGAGTCCAGACCGTTGAGCTTAAACAGAACAGTCACGCCGCATTGGTTTATATTGAGACTGTAAGAGTGTAGTAACGGCCCAGCTTGATTCTGATTAGCAGTGTTATTCCTGTCTCTGACGTTTAGGTGTTACGTCCCAAATACAGGATGCAATCTGATGGTTATCCTACATCTAATTGAGAATGACTAAATTCTCTCAGTCAAGTGGAAAACCCAGATAACCATCCGCTACCTTTACGTGTCTCTGAGAGCTCTGGATACGTTTTGGCTCGGCAGCCGTCCTAAAAGTTTCAGTTGCTGCTAATTGTTGCTGTAGAATGGTAATAAAGTGTTGGGTGGTATTACGTAGGCAGCTAGCAGGTTCGAAGAGTTCAATCAGTAAATGTTTGTTTCATTGGCGTCATTTATGAACGCGAAGTACGCACAAAAAAGGCGTATGCCACTCTACGCAAGAATTGGAATTTAAAAAATGCCTCAGGAAAATGTGCGGTCCTTCACGAACCTTCTGACCCAAGCGTACGCACAGAAACGGTTGATATGAGAAATGGCAAACTGCATACCATTGTGTAATATCAATCGAAATATTGCCTGTCATTAATAATATGAAGAATTCACAAAGCCATTCTCACAATTAACAGCCTTCACAAACACATGTTGGATTGTTCTGCAGTGAAAAACAAACCAAACAAACCAAATATAACATAATAGTAACATCAATTCAAATGAATATATATTTGCGAAAAGAATACTCAAATATATTCCGTAGTTATATTTGCATGTTATGTAATTCATTCTAATAAATAATACGGTGAACCGAACAAAATCATGTATATAACTGAAATTCTTTCTCTAGCAGATGGATATTACTATTTCTTCACTGGGGAAAGGTGATTTCGTAGTATAAATGTCTTTATCAGCTAGAGAATCGAAGTGTTCATTTATATACCTGTCGTAACCATCTTGAAAGGTGCAATAAATTCTATTTGCGCAGAATTATTTCCCATTTACAATTACATTAATACCAACACCTGTAGCTAATCAGATACAGTCAAATGGATGGTTATAAAAGCCATGTCATCACAATGCGTAATGAGGCACAATGGCTGATCTTGTTCTGTTAGAAGATGTGGCAAATGGAAGGATTCAGAGGGAACGCATCTTCAGACAGCAAGAAGACCTGCTGGCAAATGAGGACGAGTGGCTCATAAGTCTGTTCCGACTTCCTAGGGCCGCCCTGTTGGACTCTTGCCCTCTTTGACCCCAGTGTTACAAAGGAGCACTCGGAGAAACCACGCCGTGCCAGACCCACTTCAAGTACTCACAACACTAGGATTTCTGGCGACTGGCACTTTCCATAGGGAATTAGCTGACAGGTCAGGGATATCTCAGCCAACCCTTAGCCTGGTTGTGCCAGACGTGTTAGTAGGTATAATAGGTGTGTCGCATTATTACATAACGTTATTGTACACAGCAGGTGAACAGGCAAACCAAAAATGTCCTGTTTTCCAAATGTGATTGGTGCTATTGACTGAACTCATGTTGCCATAAGGGCACCGAATGAGAATGAACAGAGTAAGAGTAAAGGCACGCTATTGTGGAGCGCTGTTTAAGGGCGCTGCCTCGACTGCACTGGAGGGAGGTTACTGTGCACTCCTGAAAAGGTGCACCAAATAGTGCTAGCATGTGCTGTGCTACACAATGTGGCTCAGATTAAAGACGTGGCTTTCCCCCCTGAGGCTGAGGCCTGTGTTGGGCCTAAACCTGACCCCCAGGCTGAAACACCCAGCGACGGAATTGTTATTTATTTTGTGTGAATAAAGTGTCATTGTGTAGCCTACATACATGTGAATTGACTGCATTTCTTTGACTCATTTCACTTACCTGTGTCATCTGGTACATCTGGCGTGTCAGTGCCCCCCTCCTCCTTAGTGCCCCCCCCTCCTCCTCAGTGTCCCCCTCCTCAGTGTCCCCCTCCTCCTCAGTGTCCCCCTCCTCAGTGTCCCCCCTCCTCCTCAGTGTCCCCCCCTCCTCTGTGTCCCCCCTCCTCCTCAGTGTCCCCCTCCTCAGTGTCACCACTACACTTAGATGGGATTCCCCAATGATGGCCACCCGTCTCATCAAGAGAGGTCAGCTCCCACCTGTGGCAGACACACTTTTGAGATGAGGCGCTAGACGCTTTTTGGCATCAGCTCTTTTTGGCATCAGCTCTGATATCTGATCACATTCACAGTGCCGGCCACCTTTTGCCAGACACTGTTAAGGATTTTCCTCTCCGTGTTTGCAAATAATGTCGCAATCAGTTAATATTAATTTCTCACTGAGGCCCCTGGTCACAGAGGGCACAGATGCAATATGTCCTCGTGCCCTGCTGTACATTCTTACACTTGACGTCTAGTTAACACAGTTAATGAGTTGGATTCTGTATAATGTGGAACTATGCCATGGCCAGGCGACTGGGTTGGAGCATTTCTGACACAACAAGGCATGTAGGGTGATGCCCTTGTCTATCAATTCCCCAGATCTCAGTACGTTTGAGCATCTGTGGAATTTGCTCAACCAACATGTCCCATCAAACGGTCAAGATCCTCAAAATTTCAGAACTTGAGGGATCTTGTTTTTGTGCCAGATGGAGAACCAGCAGGTAAATAGTCAGTTGGTCATAATGTCCTGAAGTTAATGGCCACATTCAGCTTAAAAGGTTCTCAAATTCCATAAATAAAGCAGACGTGATTCCAGATTCTACATACAGACAGGCATGTTTGTTCTTAATAGCTTATATTTATCTATCTACTGGGACATATTAGAGTACTAAACTTAGCTTCCATACGCTAAAACTATGGCTGGCAGACCCATTAGCCAATTAGGAGAAGCAGTCCCAAGGACCCAAATTCCATGCTTCTTTGATTGGTTTGGCCAAACTGGAAGACAAAGGACTATATGTGGGGATTTATGTTTGTTGAAATTATTTTCAAATGCTGTACATTTGAAATACAAATGCATTTTGGCATATCTCAAATGCTGCCCGTAAAAGAAAATAGGGGCCAGGCCCATTAGCTCTTGTTGATTTGGTCTTTTGCGCAAATGCGGGTTACATGTCTTGCTTCAGGGCAGCTTGGTGTCTCTTTGGTACAAACTAGCTGCTGGCCAATTATCAAAGGTACCTCCTGCCTGTGACGCACTGGCTATATTGGGTCAGTTCACAAGATGAGCTGCTTGACTGTTGGTCCAGATTGGGATCCATTTCACGTAATACATCACAGTTCAAAGGTCGTTCTGCACGGCTCCATGTCGTGACATTGCTGAGCCATCTCAGTTCAAATAGCTGACACTCCATCTTTGTTGTGTGGTGCCTAGACAGGGACTGGACTACCTACAGAGGCTGCTGCTGAAATCTGATGACCACCTTGTTTGCCTTTGATCAAGATAATACAATGAAAGTAATGGAAATGTCTTTATTCTAAACCATTCTGGCACTTTCTGACCTGGCAAGTTCGATCAAACACTCAAATATTTGGAAAAGTACCTCCTATTTGTGGCGAGAGCAGTTCTAAATCTAACATGATTTGAAAGGTTAAGTCAGAGGTTTTCTGAAGGCCACATTCTCACAGTATTTCAGCAGGGCCCAGGTCAGATGCTGATGTGTATTTCTCCTGGGAACCTGGAGCTTTTAGTGTGCCTGCCTGGTGCAGGTGTATAGGTACTTTTCCTCCTCTGTCTTATCTCCCTAAGCAAACACCGGCAACTGTTTACCTCACTTCTGGTAAACGGAAAACCCTTAAGCCTTTATGTGAGTCACCTTATTAAAACACCGTTTCCACACCCAAACCGTTTTACAATGCTGCTCCCTAGAACTCATATCACCATGCATTTAAACGCTGGCTACAGATTTATTCTTCCTGTTTTGTTGTTTTTACGTGTGTTTACATGCTATATGGTCAGGCATTCTCTATAGTTAACTAAAGTAATCGTTATCCTTCCAGCTGCGTGCAACATGGTTTATTTGTGTGGTAATAGTGTGGTGCGTTGGGCTGTCTCAAAGTACAGTTGGATTATGTTTGTAGCCACTGTGTCATTGTAACTGTCAATATGATGTGCTATGGGGCATCACATACAGGTTTCATGAGTGAATACACAAAGCCATTATAGACCTGTTGTTTATTCCGGGTGCTGTACGATGATTACCCTAACCCCAAGTTAACCTGTTCAATGATGAATCCGCTCAGTGGCCTTTTCTAAACTATGTACATAATTTTGTTGCATACTAGTCTTGACCCCGATAGCTTCCATGTAAATGCTAGGCAGATGTGAGTCTAGTGGTGATGACTATGCTTAAGAAAACGGGCCAATCAGCACACATTCATTAATTATGGGCGGGGTCTAGGTGATGAACGAGTACAAACCTGAATGGATTTTTCCGGAACGATTTTCAATGTTAAGCCAATTGCTATTAGTCTAGGGTTTTTATTTGATTTAACTTTTGTTTATCCAGGGAGACACATTGAGTCCACATTTGCAAGTGCGCCCTGGGAACATCCACTCACAAATACAACAACAATTAAGGCCAAATACAAACTGCAAACAGACACAGTGACAGAACAATAATCATCTCAGTAAATGAAAACAAACACGATTCTCACTATAAAAATCTAATTATTTTAAATTGAACCAAGGCACCCAAACAAAACTCTAATTGAATACTATTCCACAGTTGAGCTGCTTCAAAAGAGAACGATATTTACAAAAGGTGTTTTTTAAAACTATCCAACTCTAGCTTTGAATCCAGATGATCTATGTGTCAATAGTGATGTTAAGTATACATGGAGGCCTGTGGACTAAGGCTTTGTAAACAAAAATAGAGTAATGGAGGGATATATGCACAAGGAGCACTGCCAGCTATCTGGTGAAAATGCAGTGATGAGTATTCCAACTGTGTAAAGTAATAAAACGCTGGGCACTATGTAAACAGAGTCAAGCAACTTGCACAACCACTCCTTTATTGGAGGTGTCTTGCTATATGCCTATAATCTCCACCTGTTGTCTATTCCAGTTGCACAACAGCATGTGAAATTGATTGTCAATCAGTGTTGCTTCCTAAGTGGACAGTTTGATTTCACAGAAGTGTGATTGACTTGGAGTTACATTGTGTCGTTTAAACAGTGTATATAGTGAAAATAACTGGTCCTAGGATGGATCCCTGAGGTACACTCTGTATGTCCAGCCTATCAGACCAAACTCCATCCAGCACAAGATAGTTATAAAACCAGGAACATGCAGCAGGACTAAGGCCTATTGATGAGAATATTTTCAGCAAGATACTATGGCCAACAGAGTCAAACGGCCTCAGACAAATCAATGAACAGAGCAGCACATGTCAATGTAGCATTAATTATATCGTTCATAACTAGTGTAGAGGTTGACCTCGTCATGGCACTGTTAATACCTCTACACTAGTTATGAACGATATAATTAATGCCCTGCTCACAGTTACACAGGTGTGTCTGCTCCTGTTGAGAATGTTCTTTCTTCTGAGGTCGATTTTTGGAAGTATATTGTGTGTTATTTGTTGTAATTATTTTTTTTTATTCCACGTACTGCGGCTGTGGCCTTGAACAGATCCTAACATGCCGTTGGGCATCTTTGTAACTTACAGGCGTGAGAAAAACGTTTTTAATGAGGAAGACAATTACTTTTACATGTCTTCATTTAACACACTGGTCAAACATAAACAGCATAGAATGGAACTTGTCTTTTGCTTTTGTTTTTTAAAGTGTTGTTGTGCTACATGAAAGAACCACATTTAAACCTGACTGACTATTTCCTTGACTCTCAAGAAAACTTCTCCCATAGTTTTGGTTGGACATCCTGGTAGTTTTTTCTTCTTCATTTAAATGAGCAGCAATGTTGTTTTTGAGGTGAACTGTGGTTTCCACCTTTCTTTGATATTCTAACATGGATTGCATTTTTGTATTGTGTCCGTTTTTTTTATGAACTCATGGCAATAGATTTTGTCAAAAGGGATACCGTTCTACTCGGCAGATCCTTAGGCATGGCCGTAGTTTTTTTGGCAGCTCTGCCACCATTACAAAACATCCTGGGATCTTTTCTGGAGACCACTAGTAGGAGAGTAGGAGCGGCCCTGACTTTGACTTGTTGACTGATGGAGGCCCAGGTTTTTCCAAATGCTTTTTCAGTTACGAGTCTCAACAACTCTTCATAGGAGCTCTTCTAATATTTATTTTCACACGGCCATATTCCACCTTAACCGGTCTATGATTGGAGTGGCATACTTTGTTGGTAACGAAACTCCTTTTTTTTGTGTGATTGGGCGCCTCTATAAATATCCTGAATGTAGTCTCATTGACTGGAACACCAAACTTCAATGATACCCTTTTCTTGCTCTCCCTGCCTACCCGTCTCTCCTCCCTCTCCCTTTCTCCTCTCCAAAGCTTACCCTAAAGTTGAAGGTGTAAAGCAGCAAGCTAACTGTATGTGAGGCTACTGATACTAATTACCAACCTCCATTGGATCTCATTTGTACAGGCTAACCCCCCTTATTCACTGGGATCTGATGCTTTCTCTAGTGCGTCAACCATTATATCATCTACAGGGGTGTGCTGACTGTCTGACTGACTGCCAAATATACAGCTTGCACTGCCTGGCCCTACAGTGAATCGTGGCTAAGAGCTATTGAGAGTTTACGCAATGACAAGGAGCTGAAATAACTGCAATAGTTATGTTAGCTTGAGGGTTGAGGGGGCGGGGCTCTGGAGTTCAGGCGTGACTGCTTTGGCAGGTTTCAATAGAGGTGTAAAGGACCCTTAAAAAGCTTTCCCCTCACATTTCAGAGCCACGGTTTAGATTGCATCAAGCTGTTCTCCCTCTGTGTCTGGCAACACTGTGGCTCCAAATCTATTGCACAATCCCAAACTCTCGTTGTGGGAAAATATTTGAGTATTTCAAAAGGGTGCTCCCTACTTAAACATTCCCTGCCATTAGACAATGTGAAAATCAAATAACATAATTTCCTCAATAAGTTATTCAGTGACTGAACGGGGACAGCCGACACTGATGTGTGCAGCCGTGCTGTATACACAAATCTAACCTTATAAACGTCAACTGCTTTCTGTGGTAAGTTCAATTTGCATTGTGCTCATTGCAAATGTAGGAAATGTTTCCTCCTATATGAGATAAATTAATGATTAAAGTCGGCAGTCAGAAAAGCGCTTTGTAATGTTTAAGTGAGCCACATTATAAATACTTTGTTTCAATGTCAAACATCCGGTTTCACTGATCAAAAATGAAAAAAAAGATATGTTTAGTAACGTGTGCTCGATGCACAAATAGAAGTTTTCTTGAAACAAAAACGATCTTCTCCTCGAAAGAATAAAGGCTTGTGTCGGAGGTGGCTGTGTTTTGGCAGGATGTGGTCACAACTATTTCAGAGACTTGAAATGTTGCCGGAGGAAACCAGCTGTCTTGGAGATCTCAGTTACAACATATTTAACACACAAAGAAAACTAGTGACAGAACATTTTCTCTTGAACGTGTACCAGAGTTATGATCGAAACACAAATATAATATCTAAAAAAGCCCTTTCTATATCTTACCAAATTCTTCCCAAGTCGTGAGAGACGCTTTGCATTGAGCTAACTTTGTAGATAATTAAGAGCGATCCCTTTGGCTGTGATGTATGGTTTTCACACACTCTCAGCGGAGATAAGGCTGTCTGCGGAATGACTCAAATGGCAAACAAGCCGACAGCCCTGAAGCATTGTGACATATTTGCAGAGTCCTTTCATGTGACTCGACTCATGGCACTTGTCCGTTTAAACGACTGTAGTTTCTTTTGTGCTTCATGTCACCGAAGTACATGACTGACTAAGTTGCCGTCGAAGCGTCTCAAGGTGACTGACAAGAAAGGTATCAGTTTATATACGCTAGCGTTGAACGGAAACCATTGTATCCATGGCTTGTTATAATTATTTACTGATATGAAACAGATTTGCCGCGAGGACAAAATGGTAGGGGCTGGTAATGTTTTTAGTAACACACTTTCTTACAGAATATCTTCATCGCAGCACTGGTTGTGAGTTGAAAATATCTATCTGTGAGAACAATGCCACCTTCGAGCCTTCTGATGACGTTCTGCCGCATGATGGCGTGTGTTCTATCCTGCGTTTGTTATCAGTCAGACAACGCCGGGGCAATTAGTCGTTGGCGCACGAGAACGCTTGCTAAGGTGAGGTCTGTCACAATGAGACGGCTGTGAAGGCTGCTTGGATGCTGTTCAGTTTCGCCAGGGCGCTCGTGGCTCACAAAGACCTGTGTATCTGTTCCCCAGCCTTTGTTTGGTTCTGGCCATCTTCCTGCATCACTCGTATCTGCTGCCTTTTAATAATTAACCTTTAAGCCTAACTAGACCGCCACTTATCTGTGACTGCAGCTCCAGGGAGATACTAGGAAAAGCCGTTCCCGGCGCTGCATCAACCTCAGTCCCAAACCGGTCCTTGTTCAATCCGGGCCGGCTTGGCACGCAGCCAACTGCTGGAGTAGAAATGCGACGGTTGTTCCGACTTCTCAGGGAACAGCACTGCAGTGTTCCTTACTTTCATCCCCGGGAGGTGTCCTGAAATGTACACCTCGGGGTCTGCCCCCTCCATGCCCTCCTACACTGTAACCAGCCCCCCAACCTCGCCCCCGATACTCCTCAGGCACCACCTGTCGCGTCCCTTGCCCAGTATGTCACTCGGCTCCCATTCGCTCGTTCTGAGAGGCCACTGGAATTCTCAGAAATCCATTTCCACTGGCTGCGTTCCCTGGGAAGTGTTGGAGTGGGACAAATGGGTATGTGAGTTTGAAGCCACGCCCCCTACACTCCTCCGTTCAGCTTCTCAGATCTGGGACTCTGGCACGTGTAGCTCTGGCTTTGACAAATATACGCTCACATGTCAACCTACTATCACGCAAGATTAGCCAAATGGAGCGCCTAGTGAAAGTCGACACACACACGTTCATCTGTTTTTTTTGCATCATGCTTTTTAAAGTTTTATTTTTGTTGTCAAAATTGTTCAATAGAAAGGCATTTATACAATTCTTCCCATCAATATCTTCCCCATTTCTTTTGCAATTTTGGCAAAGATGAATGGGTACTCTGCCAAATCTTATTAATAATTACTGACATCTCTCAAATTGCACTATTGGGAAAATAATTTATATATTCTGTTTGTAAAGAAAGTACATAAATATGTACAGGGTATTTGATGTGTAACCTTTAATGATCCCACAAGCTTACATTTAAAAATCTTACTGTCTGGTCGGGTCTGGGTTTCAAACTGATTGGGCAAAGAGCGTTTATAATGGGTGATGAGAAATGAAATGCATATACATTTTGATCGACTTTAACTAATCAAACCAACAACGCACGTGACGTGGTAGCAAAGTGCCAAACCAAACTATACATCGAGCAACAGCTGTCAAACATGCAAATATGTACCTTCTAGCAGATTTACATGCCATCTTTGTCACAAACATTATGGCATCAAAGGCATCTTAGCATGTACCAAAAAAATATTAGTTCCCAAGTGGTTGTGGGACATGAGTGTTGTGGTATCGGTCTGGGATCAACCTGGCGTTCCCAAGTGGTTGTGGGACATGAGTGTTGTGGTATCGGTCTGGGATCAACCTGGCGTTCCCAAGTGGTTGTGGGACATGAGTGTTGTGGTATCGGTCTGAGATTAATCTGCCATTCCCAAGTGGTTGTGGGACATGTCGGCACTGGCAGACGGCTCCCTCCTTTGCCAACTCATTCAGTGATATCCCTGTGGAGTTGAAATATCCAGCTATGTGTCATACTCCCCCCCCACCCCCCACTACAGAGCACACCAAACAGACAAGATTAAGGCCAAGGTAGTCGAAACCCAATTCATGCTAAAACATGTTTCAAACGAAAGACATTGAAAGAGGAAGAGCTATGAGAAACTCTAGAGGTTCGGTAACATGCAGAGACCTGGTCTTGGCTCAGTTTTTCAGGAATCTGACAGCTTGTAAGTACATGGTACAGACTTGCTCTGGAGCTTACATCACTAACCATTGTACGCCTGAGAAATCGTGGGATTAGGAAATCCCACCGCGCAGTAGGAGTATTTGTTTATGATGTTGAAACTATTTATCCTGGTATGTTCTGCACTTTCTCTCTCTATTTGAACTCTGTATTTTGGTTAGAACGCAATTCATAGGAGTTGGATGACTATATCCTGTGTCCCTATTCCAGTTGGTGGTTTATTCCATTTGGTGGTTTATTCCAGTTGGTGGTTTATTCCAGTTGGTGGTTTATTCCAGTTGGTGGTTTATTCCAGTTGGTGGTTTATTCCAGTTGGTGGTTCGCCGGGTTATTTATTTTAATTGTGTGTATTTAATCTGTGAGGCAGAATCCATCTTGACGTTGATACCCACAAACCCGCGGGCACAAACATCCTACCGTTTTTTATCACATCCTACCGTTCTTTGTTCACTTGTGACATGTGACATGTGATGGTTCTCCACGCCGCTTGCATTGTGACCTGGACACACGCGTTCCATCCCACGGTCACTCACCGGAACAGGAGATGTTTCCAGGCTGCACGGTGCAAGTGAATGGGGAGTGGACTTGTGGGAATTCCCTGAGTGAGTCAGTTTTGACTTTTCTCTCTACATATACACACAGCACAATCTGACCAGGTGGTGCTAAGAAAGAAGGGAGTAAATCGACACCCGAATCAGAACAGCAACACGATCTGGGCATTGTAAACGCCGCATGCAAGTGGTTGGATTGGATACCCTCCTCGCTCGGGTCTGGGACAAAGGGAGTCATCGTCCGCTCCCCACATGCTCGACTGAAACTCAATTACCGGAAAACCAAGATGGGCGGTCGGAGATGAGTAATGTCTTTGGAAAGGGACTGGGACTGGGACGAGTCTACAGCAGAATAGGGATGGGACCCCTACTCACAAAAACCCTGCTAATCCGCCTTCCTAGAAGTGTGTCAATATCCTGAATGCCAGCTGTCTAGATTGAATCTAGATTCGGAACAGAAAATAAGATGGGGTGCCGTCGTCTCGCGACGTCCTGGTTTTTAAAGTACAAAGAAAAACCTCGCTCCCCGTCTCCCATTAAGTGTTCAGTCGGGTAACTGTTCTGGGACTGTTTGACGACAAGATCGCTAAGTACGAGACATCATAAGGAGGGCTGTTATTTCATCGGACAACTGACACAGTTAACGCACAACTGACACAGTTAACGCACAACTGACACAGTTAACGCACAACTGACACAGTTAACGCACAACTGACACAGTTAACGCACAACTGACACAGTTAACGCACAACTGACACAGTTAACGCACAACTGACACAGTTAACGCACAACTGACACAGTTAACGCACAACTGACTCCAGGTAATGATGCCCACATGTTGGTAGTTGTTTCCCATTGTTCTGCCACAAGCCAACCAACTCACCCGTTTTCTATGAACCACTCTGAAACCACTGTGAAACCTGCCCGCATGTTAAACAGGTCACACCAATTATGACCACACACCGACTCTGGACGGGAGGAAGTAGGTGGGGCTGAGTGGACCGCAGGCCAAAACAGCGAGGTCAGGTTTCCATGGCTACGTATGTGGCCCTGGCACGTTGGCGGCACGTTTCTCCGTTAACACGTTGCTTGGATCCTAACACAGCCTGGAGACATTTGATTATGGGATGGGTTAGGGTTGGGGCATAAAACTAGTGAGCATAAATGGATATTAATGTATGTCAACACATAACCGATGCACTACTATCGTATTAACAACCTTTGCATTCAGTCTCATTGGGATTCATCTGTGTGTTGTCTAGCCCATCCTATTGGTGCAAAGTCCTCTGCAGAACGTAGATTAAAACATGTACTACGTTCAACTAAGTAGGTTCTGAACAAAAGTGACGTTTGTGAAAGAGTTTCAGATGAACTGAATCCTAAGGTAAACCCAGCAACTGACCGCTGAATATATTAAAAAGTGGAGCTAAGATGAAAGGATGAGACTTTTGAATGGCTTCGTCATCTCGTGTGTGTGTGTGAGAGAACTGCTGGTGGAATTCCATTCAGTCATTTCCAAGGATCTATAGGAATTCTTCTGGGATTCTAAGAAGTGTGTGGGGCCCGAAGGAGGGAAAGCATTTTCCAAAACCCACCCAGCTATGCAACGGGTGTGGGGGGGATATTTCTTTGAACCTGGGCCCCCACGAGGGTGAGGGAGAAAGAGAATGAGCTACGAGAGCAGGCAATGTCATTAAGGTGACATGCATATGAAGTAAACCTCAAGAGACTGAAAAATAACAGGAAGTGGAGCAGGAAGAAGTCTTTATTGTGAGCACGCCGCAGAACACAACTCCTGCTTTTTTTAAAATTTGTCTTCAGATTGAGAGACGATATGTCGTAGTTGTGCATTGAGCCTCAATTAACTCTTATAAAGTAAATATATTGAAAGACATTTTCAATTAAAATAAAAAATAAAAACACTCCCAGCTGAATGCTAAAACCAGCATACGCTAGTATAAGACTGACACCAGTAGCAGTTATTTATTGCTTGTTTAAATTTCCTCATTAACTTTCTAAATGTTTTTGTTGTATTGTATGACTAATAAGAAATGACCAAAATACTCGTGAACAAGACCATAAGAGGGAAATTAAAACGTACACAAACAGTGCAAACAGAGAAAAACACAACGCGAACAGAACGACAATAGAGACCATGTCAAGTTACCAGATGTTATGGGTGAACAAAAGTGTCAGGCAAGAGGCAAGCACTCAACCCAGACTAAATTGTTAGACTCAGGTTGTCAAGGATGTCAATAGCAAACATAATCCTTGTGAAATATGATAGCAACAGCATAGCATACATAGCATAGCATACAAAAACAGAAAACATAATCAGTGAATCAATGACAAGTCTGGAGGTATAGAGCTCTAATACTAACTGAAATTAGGTGATCATGAAAGGTTCTTCGTTCTTCTTCGTTGAGACTCTGAGGATGTCGAGTTTTGTGATAACCAGCGTTATGGCAGATGGATCGCATGTTACCTCTAATATTCACCTTATTTCAGTTAGCATTAGCGCTCTGTACCTCCAGAATTGTCATTGATTCTGTTCGTGTAAAAGCGGTGTTGGAACTGCCTGTGTCAATTCACCCGCCTAAGCATTATTTAGACAATGTTGTACTGCAGGAAGTAGTCCATTGCAATCATAATGGCACGAAAAAGGCAATTTACAAAGGAAGACAGAGCGACCATTATAAAACTTAAAAGTGTGGGTCTTTCCTTTACAGCGATTGCAAAGAAAACCAAGGTGTCGGTGAGCACAGTTTCCTACGCCGTCAAAAGGCACTTGGAAACTGGAGGCAACTCTGACAGGAAGAGGTCACAACACAATCAGAAGCCACAACACAATCAGAAGTTTCTGAGTGTCAACAGCATGATATACAGCTCACAAAGCAACAGCTTCCAGTGCTGCTTAACACTGGTCAAAGTAAGCAAGGCTCATTTTCAACGGTTAAGACTGCATAAAAATGTGCATAGAAACATTAATGATGAGATCAGAATACTCACTTGCCTAATATTTGCGCCCTCTGTGTAGTCGTGATTACACACACAAATCTGCCACAACGGTATTTGTCTGTATCCGGGGCTGTGTCCCAGATAGCATACTTTTTCCTATAAGGTGTGCCCTGGTTTTCAGTATTGTCATGCTATTTTGGTGCCAGAACTGGCCTTATAATGTGGACACTCCATCAAGATAAAGCCCTTTGTGTGCAATGAAAGAAAAGACCCTCCCTAAATATAATCCACTGAGATGCCCTGTGCCCAGGCCATTAAGAAAGCGAAAGCTCATCTCCCACAACAATTGATGGGCTTATTTTCTCTGGCCTTTGAAGAGTCAGTAAAGGGCCTCTTCACTTTGGGCCTTTGGGATGACCCTGTCCTGTGTTACAGTGGCGTGACCTGCCTGATGTAGTTTGTCAGCAGAAGAAGGTCAAGAGGCCGCAACGTCCACCTCAGATCCCTCCACTAACACTTTGCTGTGAAAAGGTTTAACAGAACAGAAGTTAACGTATTACCAGTTCTGGGAAAATATTTTACTAAGTTAGTGGGAGTATTCAAGAATATTTTTTTCTTTGACTATTTTTTGCAGCGAGGTTTTATTGACAATCCCAGGACACGAGCTTATATTTGGGTGAGTTATTACTAGGCCAGAATTGCATTCGTTGAAAGTAGGTGTAAACTTTCACGTTTAGGATTTTCCTAATATGGGGATTTTCCTTATATTTTCAGTGACAACTGCGCTTTTAGATACTTTCTCATAGCAGTCCTGTTGCTAGGTATCTAGCGTATCCAAATGGGTACATTCCAATAAAGCAGAGGCACTGTGACAGGGGAAGACAACATCACATTTATATGCTAAAATTAGCCAGTACAAAAGACAATCAATTGCTATGACTGAGAGACGCTAGACTCATTGTTCCATAAACAGACATTAACGGGAGTTCGTCTGCTTAGAAACACTTTTTGGAATGCATACTATTATGAGGATGAGAGGGAAAGTAGTTAAGGTCAATAGAAAATGCTTTTTTATCTGAATGAGGATTGGGTTGATTTTCCACCTCCTTTGGCTTCTTACTCTTTGTGGTCCTAATCCAACCCTCCTGCAGAGCAAATGTCCATTGATGGTTATCTTTCCCTCTCTAGCCGTGCCACAGACAGACCCAACAGAACAAGTGTTTTGTTCTTGCCAAAGACAAACTCTACCAATACAACTCATTGAGGGCTTGGCGATTAGCTGACAAGTAATGTCAGGTGTGCTTGTCCAGGGCTACAGCAAAAATGTTTACTGTTGGGGGGTGGGGTACTTGAGGACAGGAGTTTTGCAACACTGGCTTAAATGATGTAAGAAGAGATAGGATTGTGGTTCTTATTTAAATCCATGTTAATTAACCCAAATTGGTGGAAGTGCTTATAATCCGAGAAGTAAACTTTGTATCTCCAGAGCAGTACAAATAAACTGAACAATAACGACTAGATAATGACCTTTACAGATGTCAAGCTGTATTTGTGATTTAATGATTGTAGTGGTAGTGAAGACCGTAGTTTTAGTACCGGCAGACATTTTTTAAAACCAGCATTATTTATCTTGCCGTATTATTGTTGTGGAGTTGTAGTGTTTTTTTGTGGGTTATAGTGGTTCATTGTTGGTTATAGTGTTTTTTTGTGTGTTATAGTGCTTTATTGTGGGTTATAGTGTTTTTGTGTGTTTTAGTGGTTTATTGTGGGTTATACTGCTTTATTGTGGGTTCTAGTGCTTTATTGTGGGTTCTAGTGTTTTTTTGTGTGTTTTAGTGGTTTATTGTGGGTTATACTGCTTTATTGTGGGTTCTAGTGCTTTATTGTGGGTTCTAGTGTTTTTTTGTGGGTTCTAGTGCTTTATTGTAGGTTCTAGTGTTTTTTTGTGTGCTATAGTGGTTTATTGTGGGTTATACTGCTTTATTGTGGGTTCTAGTGCTTTATTGTGGGTTCTAGTGTTTTCTGTGGGTTATAGTAGTTTTTTGTGGGTTCCAGTGGTTTATTTTGGGTTAGTGGTTTTGAGATAGTTGGGTAGAGTAAGTAAATTGTTTTGTAGCAGTGATTTCATTTCCTAATGTTAAAGATCATGCCATTAAAATAATAGGTGAAACAAGGTTCATAGTACATTAAATAGGAATGGTAGCAAATAATTGCAAAGCCATGGATTAAGTGGAGTTGTACTTTTTGACATAATTGGATCCACAGCAGTGGTGAATCAAAATGGTCGCCTTTGTTTTTTACATTTTTGAATTCAAATGGTTGTTGTTAAAAAAATGTACACAAAGGTATCAACAATTATTTGATACGTTGTGGAAATTGTGTCTGTTTGCCATGTCAATGATGATTTTCTTTTAAATATGAATGTGCTCAAACGGTTGGTGTGATAACTTCAGTTCATTAGCCAAGAGATGAGGTTATATTTACCATATGACAGACAGTCCTCAGTCACAGCAGTACATTTATTTAATATATTCGGTTTACTTAAGTATGGGGCGGATTTTACTTTAAAACGACACAGCACAGAATTCTACTCATAACATTTTCAAAAGTTAAAAAGAAATGTACAGTTTTTAGTGCTGATTCAGTACTGTGGTCATTTTAGAGGTTGTGCTCTTGGTTCATTGAGCAACTATCTTGTTACGTGGACAGCTTTCACTTGAGACCACTGTTCCTCTTTGGCAATACATTTTGTCTACGTTCGACATTTTGTCTATATACACAATACAGTCATCCTCACATTTTAAAGTTCTCTTTATCAGTGTACTTCTTTCACCACTAGGTCCAACTATGCGTACTCTCCATTTGGAGTTGTTGTCTTAGTAGCTGTTAGGCTCATGGCCTACATTGACTGTAAAGGAAATGCAATAATAAGTATAAATGTATTGTTGGGCTTTGCTTTCAGCGACCACATCCTAATAAAGAATATCAGTAGGTCTGTGCCAAGTGGTCATCGATGTTCAGATTGCGTAAGATGAAGCAATGACAGGAATTCAAGAGGGCACTCTGTTAAATCGTGCAATAGTATGAGCACCAATTAGTCTGAAACTCAAATTGAGGTCAGGAAAGTCTTTTTATGTTATCATAAAGACAACAATGAAAGAGATGTAGTTTCAAGCATGTGTACATTTGCATACATTTGCATAACATTACATAACACCAACGGTAACTATTGAATCATTGAAACCTTACACCCATCCAACTTTCACATGTTCAAAACAACCAGTCAATCATATTTTCCAGCAGATCCAGTCATAATCATTACTGCTGTATAAACCTCAAAAACATGTAACCCACATTTGTCTCTTCCCCAAGTTTGTCCAATTGTTTATATACCCAAATATATGCCCAACGTTAATAGCAACAAACCCAAACTGAGTAAGATAGTTGAAGATCATGACAGGCCTTCCATCCTGGCATCCATACCAATAAACGGGCTTAAGCTGGGAAAAGGTTTTCATATCCATCACGCAAGTGTTTCTGTTTACCTCGAGAATCTGGCTTATTGGAAGCAATCTACAGTTGAAACGGGCCATACAATACTATTCATTCATCCTGCTTACTGCAGTACAAGAAAACACATTTCAGGGGCCTGATTTATGAACGTGGCGTACGCACCAAAGAAGAAGCTCGCCACTCTCTATGCAAGAATTGAGGTTTATAGATAAATGTCCTTCACAGACAGTCTGACCCAGGCGTATGCACAGAATCGGGTCAAATGATAGATGGCGACATCGTCGGCAGATGGGTGAAACGTGAAACTGTGTGAACCTGCAGGGCCAATTGTGTAAATTGTGAAATCTTGCCTGTCATTAATAATATGAAGAATCACAAAGCCATTCTTAAAGCCATTTGACTTTTGATATCAGACAGGACAGTCTAGATTTCTTTTAACTCCTTAGCCACCTCTCTGACCGAGTCGATTATTCCCTTCTGCATTTGCAGGACAGCTTCAATAAACACACGACTGCTGCTGGAGGGTTCAGACGCACGTACCGTGAAGACGCTGGGCCCAGACGGCTGCTCAGCTGCAGCACCAGAACCACTGGCCCCGCTGGAACACGCAGCGACTGAAACAAGGACTATTTTGTGTGAAAGAAGTGTCATGTGACTTGACTGCATTTCTTTGACTCATTTCACTTACCTGTGTCATCTGGTACATCTGGCGTGTCAGTGTCCCCCCCTCCTCCTCAGTGTCCCCCCCCCCTCCTCCTCAGTGTCCCCCCCTCCTCAGTGTCCCCCCCCTCCTCCTCAGTGTCCCCCTCCTCCTCAGTGCCCCCCTCCTACACAGTGTCCCCGACCTCAGTGTCCCCCTCCTCAGTGTCACCACTCCACCTCCAAGGGATTCCCTGATAATAGCTGCCAGTCTCTCATCAACAGGGGTCAGTCCTGGTGTCCCCTTTCCCCCACTCGTGGCAGACACACTTTCGAGATGAGGCGCTAGACGCTTTTTCGCATCTGACCACCATTTTTGTTCGGCCACGGTCCGACTTTCTGAGGCTGCTGCATTCACATAGTCTGCAAACTTTGCCTTCTTGGCATTAGTGATGCCCACACTGTGCCCTGAAAACAACATTTTCCTCTTCTTTTCCAACTTGGCATTACTGATGCCCACACTGTGCCCTGAAAAACAACATGTTCCTCTTCTTTTCCAACTCTCCAACATGAGCTTCTACTTCACATTGGGTAAAGTTTATTTTTTTGGTTTTCCTCTCCGTGTTTGTCATGATGTCTCAATCAATGAATATTAATTTGGGGCGTTTCACTGACTATTTATGGGCAGTTATGGGCGTGGCATGAAGCCACCAAAGCTGTGCCACATATAATATCGATTGTGATTTACAAAAGGAAAACAGCGTAGGCCCTGTGTTTCGTGAATACGCCACTTATAACGCAAATCCACCACAAAGTTTTATAAATGAGGCACCAGGTATTATTTTATCTGTCAACAAATTTAGCAGCATAATAAACTATTTATTCCAAATAATATATTTCAAAAATATATTGTATATTAAATCAACAATGTGTTGGATTCTAAATGGATTCAAAAAGCGAACATTGAATAAATGCCATAATGCCATGCACACTACTGAATTGTCCATGTCTGTGTCTCAGTCTGTAGATGACTATAAATTACATACTATACATACCTTTGCATCACACCAAGGCTCCGACAGGTTTTGCAAAATGAAGTCATTGAACCTAGCTCAGCTGAAACCCCCCCCTCAATCAGTTCCTCGTTGGAGATGATATGACTCGACCAGAAAGAGATAATTTTTTTTTATTTAACCTTTATTTAACCTGGTAGACCGATTGAGAACAAGTTCTCATTTGCAACAGCTGCCTGGGGAGAAACTGGGGATTGTACCCAAGACATCATACACACAAGCATGCACTCTATTACTGGACTACCAACTCCTCCAATAAAGGACTAGTATTTTTTGTTTTATCTGGGTTTTTAAAAAGTATGGTGCCTCCAAACATGTCTTCCTTAAGCCAGGCCTGGGCTATTCACCAGCTTCAGGCTGGCTAAAACATATTGTAAAACCATAAATACATAAAAACAAGATGGGAAGCACACCACATTTTCTGTAAATGTAATTCTCAAGTAAGTTATGTTATTGAAATCCAGTAGTTGGAAATTAGTCATTGGCAGATTTTTGCTGTTAATAGAACCTTGGGGATTATTACAGATTAGTCAAAATATGAAAGGCTTCAAATGTAAAAGATACATTCATTTGAACACCAAAGTTATTGGCTGGGTTACTGCTCTTTGTAACCTCAATGATTGACACAGAAATAAATGGACTTTTCTGTGATATGTTTTTATGTGAAAAAAAAACAATAATACAACATTTATATGACGCGCTGCATTCAACTCTCGGTGTGTCACTAAAATATGAATGAGGGATTATTAAAATATATTACAATCAACAATATTTCCCCTTTTATCTGTGGATTATTTCTCAGAGAAAACAATATTGTGTCACTATTCTTGATAGACCCAATACAATTTTTTTTACAGCAATGTGTATCGGAAGGTTAAATGTACAATGCTTGAGTTAATTTGTCATTCAATTGTCTGGCCACTAATGAGAAAGTTATTAATCTCCACATCCATTCTGTTAATTCCTGTGTAAATGCATATACATTTGGAAACCGATTGTTAAACGGTTTGACATCAGTTAAAACCCAGACCCACCGAAACCTATTTTCATATCAGATATGTGATGGTTTCAATCAATCCTTTACTTGGCCGTTTAATCCAACAATTTCGGAACCAAACAGCAAATATGTGCTATTTTGGAGATCTGTACTATTCCTTTTTGATAGACTTTACCAGAGAAACAGTGGATATAAAAAGTCTAGACACTCAGCTTGTTTTATGTGAAAAAATGAGGCAAAGATAAATTATGCAAGAATTTTTTTTTACCTTTAATGTGACCTATAACGTGGACAATTCAATTGAAAAACAAAATGAAATCTTTAAGGGGGGATAATTCTTGCAATAATCTGGTCGCATATGTATGCAACTGGGAATGGGGCTGTGTTCAGAATTAACCACATTAATCACATTCAAACTCATGTCAAATAGAAGTCATTACACACCGGCCATCATTTAAAGTGACTCTGATAAATCACAAATAAAGGTCAGCTGTTCCAGTAATCAATGAATATTAATTTTTTCTTAGTTTGCATCTCAGAGCAAAAGCCATAGTCCGCAGTGAGATTCCGAAGCATCAGAGGGGTCTCATTGTTGAAAGATATCAGTCAGGAGGACACAGTGAAGACAATAATCATCAAGTGGAGAAAATATAGCACAAATACAAATATCAAGTCTTTTAAAAGCATTTGGACAAATGTGTACAAATGTGTAATGGTCTGATGAAACCAAGGTAGAACTTTTTGGCCATGACTCCAAAATGTATGTTTGGCCAAAAAACAACACTGAACATCACCCAAAGAACACCACACTCTCAAAGAAACATGCTGGTGGCAGCATCATGCTTTGGGGCTGTTTTTGTTCAGCTTAGTCTGGGTGGTGGGAATAACAAACAATTTCAAATACCAGGCACTTTTGGCACAAAAACTCCAGGCTTTGTTAGAAGGATGAAGATGAAGCATGGCTTCACCAGAAGAAGACCTGAATCCAATTGAACATCTGTGGGGGGATCTGAAGAGTGCTGTGCACAGGAGATGTTTTTTTGCAGAGTGGGCAATTATTCCCAAGTCAAGACGTGCCATGCTAATAGAGTCCTACCCAAAAAGAATGAGTACTGTAATAAAATCAAAAGGTGCTTCAACAAAGTATTATTTTAAGTGTGCACACACTTATGCAACCAGGTTTTTGTAAGGTTTTTATTTTTGGCTTTTCCCCCTCAAAGATTTCAGTTTGTTTTTCAATTGAATTGTTCGCGTTATAAGTCAAATTACAGGTGGAAAATATCTGACATGGTGTCTCATTTTTAACAAAAACCTGACATGTGTAGACTTTTTATATCCACTGTAGCTTAGCCATAATTAAACAGAACTAAACATCGTGCATTTGCCATTTAAAATATGTTTGATTGTTTGGCAGCTTCTGGTGTTTTTTCTGCTGGGTTTTGGTGAGTTCATTACTGTTTTAAGCTTTCCAGGCTATCACATCCAATACAGAAGCATAATCCAGGGAAGACTGCTGGTATACTTGGCACACCTGATGAAGTTTTTCAACAAAAAAGGGCACAGGTTTATGATTTTAATTTTATTTTATAGCTGCAACAAACATTGTGGCTTTAATGTTCAAAAATAGTGAAGAACTGTGCAGTATGTTGAAAACTGGTGGAGAGTGGATGTATGAAACCAAGCAGTATGCCAGGCAAAGTAATTCACCAGTCTGCTCTTGATTCAAAGTCAGTTCCACTCAACATATATATTTGCTTTTTGAACTCAGCGTTGGTTATAATTCATTTTGTCTAGAGGGGCCCCTGTAACATTTCAGATGAATCAACAAAATGCCCCCATGGAAATGGATGGCCACAATAACATACATTCACACACTCAGTACACACACTTTGCAATGTCCATGGAGGTTTGAAACGGTCATACTGGCCTTTTGTTCAGAATCCACGCTCCCCCCTCAGCTGCTGCTTGTCACTCTCCTACACATTTCACGGTGAGTTCCCTACGTCACATTTCCTGCAACCCCTATATCACATGTGTTAAAACAGACACACACATAAGACTAGCATTGTATCAGCGACAACGCTTGGAGGACTATGGTCCGCTGGACTGAGTCAGAAATTAAGAAGATTGAGAAACAAGCAACTTACATATCAACTTTTATTTTGACAGTGCAAGTCATTGTTCTTATTTGTGTTTAAATACACGCCATTGTTCTCATTTGTGTTTAAATACACGCATGTAACCAGAATGACACAGTGCCCCTGGGCATTTAAAAGCAATAAAAGTTAAATATGTCCTGACAATCCAGCTCCCATGACACACATGCAGTGCTTTTATTTAACTCCTTTTTATTGTCTGGAAACATCGAACTGTCCCTTGCAAATGAAGAAGACATCTGTAGTGTTATACCGTAAACAGTTATGCCAGACGGCAAGCCACAGAAAATATTGGTTTTTATCATGTGCAACTCCTAAAAAAACATAAAGGGATTTTCTGTAATAACGGCAGAGATCTTAGACTACTCACATACAATGTGTTTCTGTTCCTTGTCTAATGGAGCGGTTTGTTACGTAAGCAAACAGGTGCAATATTATTGTACGTGCATAAGAGCTTTTAAAATGTCTTAATAAAATAACACTATCAGATGTCAGGGTCCTGATAGGATCCACTACATGTTTAGGCATTTTTTGCAGTTGCCTTTAGGTAAATATTTTTTGGGGGGAAGAATCCAGTATTTACATAGGAATTTCCAAACGTCTTTCAGAACAGAACATCTCCCAAACGGTCCTTTGTTCCCCCGTGTCTTACAGGCGTGTGTTTCTTAAGGCTTGTGCACTAGTTCCTTCTAAGTTGTAAGATATTTGAATACATTTGCATATGTGAAGAGCCCGAAGCATTCCCAGAGTAAAGACACACATTCTTTGGGATGAACATGTTACCGCAACACATTTAATCTCGCCACCATCTCCAACGTTCACATTAGTTGATGAGTCACAGTAAGCGTGTCCTTGAGCCCAAACATCCGGGTTTAGAGAGTCCACATAACAGTTAGTTTGGTTGGGTCTATTGATTTCCGTTTTAGGTCATTTAGCAGATGTTCTCATCTGGACAACACTCAGGTGGAGGTATTCCTCATTAACCTGTCTTCGTTATATCTAGCATGGGACAAGGAAGTGGAGCAAGTCAGAAAGCGTTTCTGCATAGACCAGTGGACCAGATACAACTCCACTGTGATTTTGACTATAATCTAATCATAGACGAATGCTTTGTGCTTCCACTACAAATGGGCCTTTATCTTTTTTGTATGATATATCAGGGGTGTGCAGCCATGTGCACATAAATATGATGGGACGGCATCATGTTATTCCAGACAACAAGGAACATGCTAATTAAGGCAAAGAACATAGAATTAAAAAGACCCTATTGGCTCTGCGGTCATTTCTCCTGTGAGCCTGGGGAAATGTCATTCTACAGTACATAGTACAATCTTTAAGTTAAGTACTTTGACGTTTAGAACATTGAAAATCCCTATTTTCCCCACCTAACCTTAATACTTTTGAGAAATCAAGAGCTTGTGATTCATATGGGACCTATACTCAGAGAGAGCATTTCACCCTTTTTCGCTGTCTCTGAATATTCACAGGGATACCGGTACTTTAAGATGTCTTTGTGATTCCGACAATTATTGCCAGGAGCACGTCCATTGTCTTAATCAAATATTTTCTTACATATCTCTCCTACTGTAAAAGAGTTAAGTTAAGCAGTGTGCATGGTGGGAAAAAGTGTAACTTGACATAAAGTCTGGGGTAAGTTGTTTAAAATGTGTGAATAAATTAGCTCAATTATATAAACTACACATCATTGAATATACTTTGTTCGACTAATATATTTGTTTATTTTGTTTTCTATTATATAAATGCAATGATTTATGGAAACACTATACAACATATTTGGTGTTTAAGTTTAGTTTAGAGAAGTGTACCAAATTCTGGCAAAAAAAGTATTACTTCCCCAAAGCTAGACATCTTATTGCATTTTTTTAAATCCATCATAGTTTTGTGACTCACAGGCCGGCGTGGGTTATAATGTCATTAGGTCTGTTGACATTGTGGTGTGTGTGGTTATGCCAGTCTATCTGAAATAGGTTGGGAAATACAGTCTACAAGACGTTCTGTGTTCTCTGGCAAACTGACAAAGATCACATTTTGTGTGGGTATTGATTGTTTTTCGGTAGGTGACACATTACCAAAACATGAAACAACCATCACACATTTGTCATCTGTCTTCTCCTGTTGGGGACCAGAGAGAAAATGTAACCCCAAAATCCATGTAACCTAGCACTAAACCTAACTCTAATATTTACTTCATAAACCTAACTTTAAACTTAACCCCAGAAATACATGTAACCTAGCACTAAACCTAACTCTAATATTTACTTCATAAACCTAACTTTAAACGTAACCCCAGAAATCCATGTAACCTAGCTCTAAACCTAACTCTAATATTGACTTCATAAACCTAACTTTAAACTTCACCCCAGAAATCCATGTAACCTAGCCCTAAACCTAACTCTAATCTTAACCATGTCTGTATTGAATATACAAAGCATATATCAAAGTGGCCTAACCGATATCAGCTACACCTAAAAGCAATATCTATGCTAACATTACGGAGTTGCTTGGAAAATAGACTGAAGACATTTTGGTCGATTTCTAAATTGTGGCTAAAGCATTGAGTGTACCCAAGAGTCCAGTGGTGCGCCAGTACTGGTAAACGGAAGTAGTTTGTTACTACCAAGGCTCTCTCTAGAAGGCTGCCCAACAAACTATGTCCCTTGATAAGAAGGGTCATGGGTCAGGCAGGTGACCTTAAAATCATTGAGCTTGAGAATTTCACTGCAAAGATGGAAGGATCTAACTGAAAGTTGAGCGTCTCTGCAGCACTCCACCAATCCGACCTTTATGGTCGATTAACTAGACGAAGGCCACTCCTGAGTAAAAGGCATATGACATTTGGTCTGAAGGACTCTGATAGCGTGAGGTAAAATATGAAACGGTTTGGTGAGACAAAAAATCAAATTGTTATGTCTGAATGCCAAGCACTATGTCTGGCCAAAACAAGTTACCTCACATTAGCTGGCTAATACCGTCCCTACGGTGAGGCCTAGTGGTGGGAGAATCAGCTAACGAAAGTGAAAATACAACTTAGCGACAGGGACTGGGTGACAGGTCAAAGTTGAGGAAAGGATGAAGAGTACAAAGCAAAAACCTGATTGGAACTTTAAGGTTGAAAGTGATCCTAATGATATAGTTAAAACATATAAATGCAATTATTCAAATAAAGATGGAAGCTAAACTGTAGGCCATTGCATCATTAATGATCCACATTTCCTGAAAACAGGTGGTGTGGGTTTCAAATGGCAGCGCGGGTGAATGCCGTGGAAGACTGCAAGAATTTCTCAAGTCGGACATGACTGCATTTTTTAAAAGTAAAAACTTAAAGCAGATCCATTTGAAACCAAATATCAATAACTGTATCCCCCACCATAACAGCTGTGCATATTGGCTTCCTGTTTTGCAGCTCGCCTCTCCTATGGAGGTGATTGTGTGCCTCATACCCACGCCTGTTCAGTTTCCCCGAAACTTTCACCCCTCAAACTACTCCCTGGTGTGACGTGAAACCATGACATCCCACTGGGGGTCTGAAGATCAGAGGCCTTTCCAGGTCATTTTGAGAAAACGAAAATGTTTTGAGTCACATCGGCCGCTTTGCATGAGACGTGAAGGGGAATTTCTCAGCTAACCCCCGGATGGAGAGAATCGACAGAGCATGATGTCAATGTGACACAGAGAAACCAACTCATTCTCAGGTTGAGTTACTGTACAGAACCCATGAACTGAGGTACAGAACATGTCTGTGGGGTTTCCATCATGAATCAATAGGTTTTAGGGCCACCTTGTCATGTGATGTTTCAGAAGTGTGATTGTGTAAAAAAAAAACACTGAACCGTGATGACTTTGGAAGGTTTCTATCACTTTCTCTGTGTTTTACACTGACTTTCCATACATGTCCTTTAAACAGAGCCTGGAGGACTAGACATTTGATCTCTGTTGAACCTTCGTCACAAAGTGCTCTGCTTAGATTACCCCAGCCTAGATCCTAAAGTGGAAGGAAAAACATGAAGACCAGCAGTGTCCCAATTTAATAAAACAGACCAGATCTATTTTTTGTTGAATTCTGAAAATAGATCTGAGTACGCAAAACTCCACTAGAATGAATGACAGATTATTACTCCTCATCTAAGTTGCAGGTCAAATGATAAAAAACAATACATCTAATATAAGACACGTTGGGATCTGTGCACCAAGGAAAATTAAAGAGATTTTTTTTATCTCAATAATTTTTTTATATACAGTATGTAATGTTGTCAAATAAAATACCTCCCAATATTTAGAGGAATTTCTAAATGGGAAATCTTTGCCAGTGCTTAGATCAGGTTTCCATTCTAGCTTCACAGCATCATCCAGCCTCCTCTCATGACATCTCCTCTACATTTTTCCAACCATCTGTTTATTTAGTATCAAGGATATCCTCTACTATATTTGGTCACTGAGATGGAAATATGTGAAGTAATGATACTTATTTGAAAGGAAGAACTACGTTATGAATGATGCTAGAATTTGGTTAGACCTAGATACTGACAGTTTTGTATCACAACTTTTCCCAATTCTGATTAAGCTTAGAATTCAGTTTTTATACAGTACAATAATTTTATTAGGATTAACGAGACTTGATGTCAGACTTATATCAGAGATACAATCATGTATAGAGTTAATGGATAAAAATGGCAATTGGCGTACAGCAGCTTTTGACATAACAAAGGACACTTTTCTGACTGATAGTTCTGCGCCTACTGTGGTTGAAATATATCTCGCTTAGTTACTGTGAAGGTTAGCAATCACCAGTGTGAATTTAAAATTATATTTAGATTGTAGGTTAACATTATACAAATGTTATTGTGTTTATGAAAATGTCTAAAAGGCATTGAAAACCTCACTCCCACAGGATCTGCATGGTTCAAGACTTTTAAGGTCAAGGTTGTGTTGTCTCTTCTCAGGTCAACATTCTCTGAACCCAATGACTTTGGGTTTGTCAGTGAAAAGAAGCTACGAAAGGCGAAAAGGAAGGCACCGTTAAAGTTGTAAACCAAAGAGCAGTTTCAATATGACTTGTCTATGAATACAGTTTGTCTTGATAGTGAATGGACGGTTGTAGAGTTTGTCGGAACAGCTTAGTGAACTCGAAGGTAACATGGTAATAAAGTGAAACCACAACATGTAAATTACACCTCTACTAGTTTGACTCACATCCGGCGTGATTTACAAGAACTGCTAGATCAAATAGTATAGTTATATTATAATATAGTTTTGAACTAGGTTTACTGGTGGGAGTTTCTGTTTGTGATTAATTCATGTAATTGTATCCATGTTTATTGTATTTTTGAAGTTACTCATTTCTTTTAGAGGAATAGGCTGGAATGTGAACATTGGTTACATTTCTCCAAGTTGGAAGAAAATAATGCTCTTAAAGAATAACGACTTGTATTGTGTAATACAAAGGACCTCAGTCGCTAAAAATGTTCCCCTTTTTCAAGTATCCAGTTTTTACTTTCTCTGTTATGGAAAAAAAGATTTGGACCACACACGCGCGCACAAAACATCCAGACATCAAATGGTTCCCCTGGGCATCTCTGTCCTCGTTAGTGCCTTAATTAAACATGGTGGTTCAGATTGCCTCAAAGGCATCAATTAAGCAAAGGCATTTCCTTACAAGACGCTAATAAACCAGTGGAGAGCAGGAGAGAGTCTGGGTATTCTGAGGCATGTCAGACGTTTCAGCGAAAGCAGTTTTGCTATTTCATAACCTCCCCCAGATGGGATTTCTGCCGGAAGGGATGTTCTACAAAGCAATCTTCAACTCGTGGTTTTGTAATGCCAGCAAGCAGTGAGTGCATGTCGGACACGGCTACATGACTAGTCAGATGCTTCATTAGGAGTCACCTCACAATCTCCTCAATAGTTACCATGTTAGTTATGGAGCTCGGCGTGCGTGTAGAAGAGACAAACCATAAACAGGAAGTGGGTAATCAGAAGATCCCTAAATGTAGATCAAGTATATTTGCTTGCTGTTTGTCAACACTTATTACTAAGTAGTTCGCTGTTCCAATATTTTTCCGATTTTGCTTGGGTATTTTCTGTGCTCTGTGTAAACGGAAAACACTGACGACAGCTGACAACTGCCTCAATGTATAGGCAGTGCATTATGTTAGCTATTAGTTGGGCAAGGAGAGTTGCAATTTCTTTTTTTTGTTCTACACTACTGTTTTCTTTCTGTTTTGCAGCCCTGTGGAGTAAGTGTGAAGTGTCAAGTGTGCAGATTTAGAAATATCAACCCTCCCCTAGCTTCTGTTGGGTGTCGAAATACAACCTCCTCACACACACACGCGCACGAGCACACGCACACACACGCACACACACACACACACACACCAATGCACACATGGCTTTGTGCCAGAAGTGTTTAGGCTGAACCCCATATCTAGTTCAGCATGACATCCATTTGCTGCTTTTGTGACATAAAAAGATCAAAGTAAACATCAGAAGTGGGTCAGTTCTAGGGACCGGGTATCAAACCATCCCCTTATGTAACACATTACCGGGTCAGAGAGAAACACTATGTTTTGGACTCATCAAGGGCACCTGTTAAACATTGGCCAGGCAGTTCCAAGAATCACAGCTTGTGGGGGTCCCTTCTTTTCTCAGAACCTGACCCATATTTTCAGATGGGTGCTTTCTAAACCCCTAAACTGGAAGCTACCCTGTAGCCATTATGATTTATGCTTTATATTCGCGTTTGTTTACGCTGCTTTTGAGACGAGCCCGCAAAGTAAAGTCCTTTGCGGCCCTGAGCAGGTAATTAATGCTTTCCTGACTAACCGTTAATAACTGGCTTTTAAATGATCAAACAGCCTATTATCGTTTGAGAAAACCGGGATAGCACTGAAGTCTACGCTGGTCTTTTCATTTCACGATTACCAACCAGATGATCATTATCTATGACATCCAATTATTGTATTAGTTTAAACAAAGGCTCCAGGGTAGAGGCTTCCCCCTTTCCCTCGCCCACTTACACACCTTAACCTTTCCATTCTGCGATTTCTGGGATTTGGAGTGAGGGGTCCTTGGGTCAGTCCATTTCCCAGGGGGAGGGGGATCCCAGTGACATCTCTTATTTGCTCCACTGTGCCTGCACAGCCCCCTGCAGGTAAAGCCGACAGAGCGCGGACTGATGCTGTCACAGCTCATTAGCCAGGTGGATGCTACAGTGGACACACACACACCGGACACACACACACACCGGGGACACACACACCGGGGACACACACACACACCGGGGACACACACACCGGACACACACACACACACCGGGGACACACACACCGGACACACACACACACACCGGGACACACACACCGGGGACACACACACACACACACCGGGGACACACACACACACCGGACACACACACACACCGGACACACACATACTCATGGGGCACAATTGTGATCAGCTGCACACACACACACCCAGATAACACACACTCTTGAACGTGAGAACCGTCATTTCTTACACATATGGTCGTATGTATCCATTATTCCAAACACAGAAAAAAACGATTCTAATGGGGAGAAATTTTTGCACTTCAAATGTAGACATCCACTTACCCACTCTTCCATACGCCAATAAATCTCTTCAGCAAATGACACTTAACACATCAACAAAGTATTTTACATGAGTGTTTTATTGTTTTCTTTTCTTCCGTATCTGCAGACAAAGTAAAAACCAGACACTTTAAAGGGGTGCTTTTTTTCTTCTCAAAGTCCCCTAGTGAATTACAGGAAACACATGATGTACTTTCAGTGCATTTTTAAACCTTGGGGAGCTTGTTGACACAACACCTCAGTGATTCTGGTTGGGCCAAGCCTTCACTTTTCCTCTGGCTGTCTCAGGGCACTTTTAAGGCAGCCTTCAGGGGGAAAATACCTCACAACATTTCTGTGCTCCCGTCCTTCATCCATCGCTTTGAGAGGCCATTCAACACTGAGACACTGGTCAAACCAGCGTAACTGCGTATCACTTCACAGTTCTTTTCTTACCACTCCTACCTCCCTTACCGGTTACCAAGAAGAACAAAACCAAAATGACCACTTGTCTTTTGTGCTTAAAACAATTCTGCCTCACCTGCGGCTCAGAAAAGCCCAGGGCACTCTCACATTACCTTTTTGTAAAACATTCGCTTAGTTTTCAGTTCACAGCTGAGTTTGTGGACACAGCCGCACAGTATGGTGTTCCTAAGGAAACTACCTCGCTTGGGATGTCCTGGATCAAATGATGTCAGCTTTGATAAAGAATGTGCATGGCTGCGTGGAGGGGAGATTTCAATGGCAGGGACCCACACACCAGAGCTGTAGTACTCGAGACCGGTCTCGGTCTCGAGACCGGTCTCGAGACCACTTTTTTAAGGTCTCGGTCTCGTCTCGGTCTCGGTTACATTTGGACTCGGTCTCGACTCGGTCTCGGACAGTAAGGACTCGTAAATTCTTCCGAGACCAGCCGAGACCAGCGTAGAAATTATCGCCCACAATTTTTTCTAGAAAAATATTTAAGTATGACATGTAGAGGCTGTATTTCCATTGGCTGTATTTCGTCCAGAGTCAGACTGTTTTTTTCTGATGTGGCTTATCCCGCCAATGGCTATGTACTTTTGAAGAAAAGCCCACCCCCAGCGTCGCTAGAGGGTGCACCCATTCACGTAAATACTTCAATCTTAAACATAAGCTCGATCATGTCTGCACAATCAGCCAATATATTCGTTTTGCCTATATTCAGTACATTGAGCACAAATAAATAATTTGTCCGAAAACACACAGCGGTTAGTAATTAAAAAACATACATAATGTTGAAAAGCTACAGCCGACGTCCTTCCATGACTTTTCCTAAATACGTGCATTTTACCTTGTCCCGTTTTCAGAATTGCAAAATCACAAACCGAACAATATATAAAACTACTATTTACATGTTTTTGATACCTAAACTGCCTTCCTGTCGCCAAAATCCCACGCCGCTGGGCGTTGGTACCCTAATTGCGGTACCCAAACACCGATCACACTTCACTGAGCCTATATGGCAATGGTTGAATGGGCGATACACAGACAAATACTACGAGAACACATATAGACAATAGTCTGATTGGCTTGGTTGAACTACAAAAAAGAGGTACGTTTATAAAGAAATATGTTTCACTAAATAAACAGAACGAATTCCTCCAAATACATACAGCCCCATTCATGTGTCATGCGCCTATTGCACTCAATAATTAATAACGAATGAACCACAGTGTATTCATATAGCCTACAAGAGACTTCAACAAAATATTGTTTTGTATCGAAATTAAACGAATATAAACAATAATTATTAATAGGCTAACTACAAATGGGCGATAAATGAAATTACTCATGCACACAGAAGGACGTGGGACATACATAAGTCCGGGGGGCATACGGCAGAAAGAGCATAAAACTGGAACGGTTATGGTCCGATCTATATGAAACTGAACCCGTTTTGGTCCGATCTTTATTAAACTGGAAGGGTTTTGGTCTGATCTATATGAACACTGTGCGCAGTTCAACCGGGTTAGTTTGCTGCTGTCTCATGTGCACTCGTAACAATAATGAACACTGTGCGCAGTGCAACCGGTTCGTTTGCGTGTCCTGCTCAAGCAGACAAACAACTGAAGCTGCGTGCCTGTGGACGGATAAATAATTATAAATAGATTTGTTTATCGGCCAATCATGCGCAAATCATTTGATTGCAAGTCGCTTGTGATCTAAAATGTGTTAGCATTTACTACATCAACATAGGACATACAGTTTGATGGATTTTCATTTATTCGATTTTTAGAAATTTTAATATCATAGCCTGTGCATTTTAAAATCATGGTTTTATTTTCGTATTTTATGTTTACATAAGACAATAAATAGGCCTACATACTCTTTTAATAAAATTCATTTCATTCAGGATGACAACACAGTAGATGATCTGATGCTGTTGGTCAAGTGTTTTTTTTACATTGGTCATTGGACCAAAAACATGTCATATTATTTAGTGTTGATATGACTGGTCTCGGTCTCGGCCCCCTTTGGTATCGGTCTCGACTCGGTCTCGGCCACCTTCGGTCTCGGTCTCGTCTCGGTCTCGGCCCCCTTCGGTCTTGGTCTCGTCTCGGTCTCGGCCCCCTTCGGTCTCGGTCTCGTCTCGGTCTCGCTTTAGGTGGTCTCGAGCACAGCTCTGCCACACACTGACACTGTGCCACGAGGACAGGCTTCACACAGGGAGGAAGACAGGAGAGGGACCCTCCCAACAACACAGACCCTCTTGACAAAGGACCTTCCTGGAAGACTCTGGTGCTGCACTGCAGAATACAGTATGCATTGACGGTTCCCCAATCCCATTACAACTGACAATGTCTCCAGGGTGTTTTGTGTGTGTGTGTGTGTGTGTGTGTGTGTGTGTGTGTGTGTGTGCGTGCGCTCGCGTGCGTGCGAGTGTGTGTGTGTGTGTGTGTGTGTCTGACGGTAAAATTATTCATTTTGGAACAAAAACTCTTATCGCTTCTCTAATAATAGAAAACTGAGAATCTCGGCTTAGGGGATAGGTATTCAGGTTAGGAGTTATAATTAAGTTCAGGTTAGAGAGAAATCAACTTCAACAGGAAGTTATGTTGGCCGCAAAAAATCCTACAGTTATCGTAAAATGTGTGTTGGTGTGTGGGTTCATGTTTGCATGTGTGTGAGACAGTCGCCTTGTGTTCATCATGTAGGTTACTGTGTGTGTATGTAACCATCTGGGCTCTATCAGGTACCGTATTAAAAGTCCTGGCTCTTTGAGGTGGGGGGCATTTTTTCCCCTCAGCGGCCTGAAGTTGCACCTTGCGGGGGATGGGGGGCTGGGGGGATGGGGGCTGGGGGATGGGGGCTGGGCGGATGGGTACGGAAAACAAAAATGTTCTTTCTCCATTATTTAACAGCGACATTCGTCTGACACTTTTACTGTTCCTCTGTTTGTCAGATTTCTTTCTCAATAAACACAAATAACAATTCATACACTACACAACATATTATTATTATAATGTATTTTAACTCCCTTATCATCATACTGCATATATTGAGTTTTTGTTTTCATTATAATTATCACTGTCAATACTATTTTGGTTATTTAAACAAGAATTTAATCACTATATTCTCTGACTAAATTGACCACACTGCTAAACAACTATAAGGGATTTTGCAGACACTCTTAAAATGCACCGGAGAGTTGGATTTCTTGTCGAAAAGGTTTAAAAAGGTCACTCAACACTATTTTGTTTCATCCGACCATCGATTCTGGTTATAATCTATGATACAATGTTCAATAAACTCACAGATGACATCTAAGTGAAAGTAGAGGCGTACCAAAAAATCCCTGTGGGCTTCTGAGTCACCGGTGAAATTGACTCAGCACTGTCCAGCATTGGTGTCAAACAACAGCTGGATTGCTTTGTTGTGGTAGGTGCTCTCAAACTCAACTGTGGTTGTTGGTCAGGAAATGCTTTCTCCTCCAAGTGTGTAGGTGCTGGAAAGTTGCAAAGAAAATGCCATATCTAAAACTGGACAAAAAACTCTGCCTTGACGGTCAGCATCCTGTGTCGCCTCGCCATTGTTAATGTGGAGTTTTACGGGTACTATTTCATTAAGTTACTCGTTCAGAAATCTGAAAAGCACCTGTTTCTTAAACTAGACACTAATGTATTTGTCACATAGAATTGTCATGTTTCAGAAAAACACTCTTTGTTTTGCCATTTTGAGCCTGTAATCAAACACAGAAACACTGATGCTCCAGATACGGAAGAAGTCAAAGAGGCCAGTTGTTTTGCTTTTTTAATCAGTATAACAGTTTTCGGCAGTGCTTACAAACTGCAAACGGGTTTTCTAATGATCAATGAACCTATTCAAATTATGAACTTAGATTAGCAAACGCAAAGTGCCATTGAAACTTCGGACTGATGGTTGTTGAGATTTTTCCTCTGTACACCTATGCCGATATTTCAAGGAAAATAAACTTGTTTCCAACCATTTACAGCATCACATCACAATGTCCATCCGGTATTTCTAATACATTTGGCGTTTTTTTACTGGACAAAGAATGTGCTTTCCCTTTGTGTCCCCTAACTATTAAACAATAATGTATGTTGGACTCATAGCGCACTTTCTGTGTCAGTCCCTAGTTTTACTACAATAAAAAAGCATTTACAATGAAAGGCTTGTGTCAGTCAGTCAATGTAATGTGTCAAATGATAGCTTATCTCATGTGCGCTGTGATCTGTGGCATGCTGCCTCTAATTTAGGTGTCCACAACATCCATTTATATAATTGATTCAGTCTGATTGAAGTATGGATGGAAATGCATCGATAAGGTATTAAGGCGTTAAAAACAAAGATCATCAGGCAATAATTGTGTATAATCTTCTGTGTAGAAAGAAACATTAGTTCATTGATGTCACCCTCAGTCTGATTTACAGCCTAATCCAGTCCATTCTGTTGTAAGGGGTTCTGAAGGAAACAGATAGTATTATAGTAGTTCTAAGTCTTATCTTTCAGGCCCTGAGTATTATTAACTGCAACCATGTTGTTGTTTTTAGTTGATTTATGAGATCCTGAGGTTGAGGTAAAACAGTTATTCTTTAAGTATCTGTATTTTGTGCTGGGAATTATCTGCATAATCTAAATATCTCCTTAAATGATTTTCATGTTCAGCAATAGCTTCCAAATGTGAATGCCACACCTGTAATCAACTCCAGACCTTTTCCCTTTAACTAACGTATTTTGGTAATCAGTCGATATAACAAAACTTGTGTCAGTGTCAAAACATTTCCGGACCTCAATGTAAGTCAATTTGAACCCGATCCAGCGGATATCCAGTGCCATTTCAAACTCAGCCTGTTCTAAAGGATGTAATCAGCCGGGCTTGTCAAACCGTGTAAAAATACAAGAGGAAAACTTGTGTGACTTCGGTGTTTCTTGCTCTTCTCTTCCCGGGCAGCTGCGATGACGTTTCTATTAACGAAAGTTATGAAGGTGATTCTGACCTTATGAGAGAAAGGAATCTCACTGAAGTCGACATAATTTCCATGTGTTTGCTTGACTGGCACAAGGTCTCTGGCTCTCCTCCACCAGAGAACTAGACACTACATCTGGCATCTGGTTTAAATTGCAAACATTATCTGCTACCTTTTTGTTAAAAGCTATTTCAGTTTTTGGTTTCACCACTACTGTTTATTAGTCGAATGATTAAACCAAACATTGATGTAATCGATTTATGGTTTTATTGGTTAAAATCAGACCTACGTTTAAAAAGTAAGTGTTTTTATTTAGAATTGTATTGTATTGTAATGATTGTCACTAAGTTACACAATGTGCAGTCCTGTATAATGGGATCTGTTTGTAGAATCCCAAAACAACAAATATCAGTAGAAAGAAAGTAATGAGTTAATTTTTTTAATGAATTGAAAAAAGCTTAAACTATTGTTAATACGTTTATTAGCAGATTAATCTAATTGCCCCTTTCATATGCAAAATATACAATTTTTGTCATCACTTAAAAGATAATGAAAAAAGGTTGGCTCAGACTTTGGGTATTAGGCTTCAAGTTGCCTCAAGATAAAATGCTCTCTGTACAAATACCTGAAAAAAGACCAACGCAGTTATATTTGCAACAAAATATTGTTTCTAATATTTGCACCCAATTAAAACCACAAGGCACTCTGAAGCCTTCACCATTGGGGTTTACAAACCAAGCGAGCTGTTTTCTAGTTTCTTTTGCCACTGCAATTTTAAATAAGGCAGCACTATGTTGGGCTGTGACCCCAGTTGGGTGGCCACCCTTAGCTACTCTGAACATGGACATGCTGATGCCAACTGTTTAGCTTCCTCCACTCGCAGTTCGCCTGCCACACACTGAGACCAAAACAGTGGTCCTCTGCTTCGAAACCCACTTGCTCTTCTTTTAACTATTTGAGATATACTGAAGGCACCAATGGGATAACCCCAATCAGCCTGGGTGTAGAGTAATGAGACCGTAAGTTTACCTCAGGTCGCACAGTTAAATGTGTTTGTGCACGTGCCAGGGTATGAGTGTGCACTATTGAGCTAAGTTTGGACACAATTTTTGGTCAAATATCTGAAGAAATTCCTGCTCTGCATAGTACTTTGCGTCAACATTCATTGACAACAAAAACCTTTTTTTAATACTTGTTAAAAAAAACAAAATGAATAAACAATGTAATTGTAATGACTGTTAAAGGGGAACATTTCAGAAAGACAAAATATACTGTCAATGTTCAATTTTAAATTGAGGTAGTTTCTCAGAGCAGGATTTTTTCCTGCACTAACAGAAAAAGATTGTATGTATGTTATCATTAGTGTACAATTTCGTACAGGTTGACATTTTTTGTTCGGACAAACTTGATTCTGCAATGAAAATGACCGACCAATTGAAACCCTGTAATGCAGAAAGGACTCTCCAGTCAAGCTACCGGTTGTAATCAGTAGTTAACCGAAGTTGTTATGACACCGAATCTCTGTGTTAACTCAGCACTATTAAATGACTGTTACTACCAGAGACTCTTCCTAAATGCATCGGTGACAATGACCAGTTCACCTCTGCTTATCACTCTCCCCCGTCACATTAGGTGACGACAGTCAGGCTCTGAATGAAAAATACATTTCACGTTGTAGAAAGAAAGGCCCTTTTTGTTCAGAAAGTGGATACAGACTGAACTTTGACCCTTTGAGGATTTGGGTTCATTAAAAAGATGACCCCAGCCAACCCTCGGGGCCCCTGGGGGATCTCTCTTGGATTAGTACTCTTTGACACAGGGGCCACGAGCCCTTACCCTCAGGGTGGGGGAGTCAGTCCTCACACAGACACACACAAACTATTTGAAAGAACATTTAGAGTGTTCGTCCATCCCTTTCTATACAAAGACTTGTTAATCAGCACGAATGGTTGTTCATGAATGTTAATGTCCTTTTTTGGGGGGTTGTCCATTGTCTTTTAGCACCACACATTGCATCAACATTGATTAGTTGCAGATGCTACTTGAAACTGTGGCAATGGAATTTGTCTTTCCTTTTAGTACTGCTAATCAATGTGCAAACAAGACATATAAAGAAACGCGTATTCTATGTTTTCTGTCATTTTGGATTACCGTAATCAGGTTCACATGTTTCTAATCACATTTTCTCATCAACGTTAGCGGATCACATCTTTACAAAGTTCACAGTAGCATTTCTTTCGCTATCAGGATATCTTAAAAGGCACCGCATTCCCTAAGACAAGCAAAGGCTAAAGTTACGTCCAATCAATAGTTCAGAGCATCGAAACAGCCTTTACCTTCTCTCATTCTAGGGCCTTTTTGTGAACTTTTCCGAGGACTGCTTTTAGGCAATGGGCCACCTTGTATTTGAATACCTCAGTGCGGTCAATTGTTTGATGGATCTGCCATTCATCTCCAACTGTGCTCTAGTCATGCCCAGACGGGATAATGTCCCTCCCTGTGGAATTCCACGGGGAGCTCCATGCTCCAGAGCCTTCTGCTGCTCTCCAGGGGTTGCCGGCTCATAAATCACTCGCACATTTGCTCCCGTAAAGACCGGACGATCCCAACTGAAACGGCCGCAGAAACCGCGCGTGCACACCTGTTTCCATGCCCCCGTCGCACAGAACAACATACCCCGCCACTGACCCATATCCTCACCTGTCCTCGTCCACAACTCCTGTCTACTGATCAGTTGAGTCATTGTCCCACCAGCCGGCCGTGGTGAGTGTGTGTGTCGCCTGTCTGACAGCTGGGTGTATCCGGCAGCTCACTCACTCACTCACACATCTCCACAATCACATGTAAATAAGGTACACGTTGACAACAGACTTAAAGTCAATTGGAAGGCCAGAAGGAGAGCCTCTCTAAAATCACAATTTCTTCCCGTCGACACGTTACGGACAATTGGTGTGGGACACTGGCGGTTATCAAATAAGTGTTTGTCGGCACCTGTAAAAACAAAATCTCTTTCATGTTTTAGTGTCTCGGGGTGTTGCTGTGGAAAGAGGTGTAAACAAATAAAACCAGCATGCAAAAGTACTCTAGCACCAGCGTCAACAGAGCCCCCGTCCAGCCCTGTTCTTCCCCATGTCCTCATCAGCATATGGCCCTGACGACCTGAGCGCCCCCCATCACACCGCTGTGACAGGAAAGGTGTCATCGTTGGACACTTTTACGCTTGCATGGCTGTGAAAGCAACCACCGCCCTCCACCATTCACACTTTCACTTCTCTGTTCAAATTCCAGAGAAAAAAATATTTGCCTTCTGACTGGACAGAGAATTGTCTGTTGTCTCAGAATGCTGTTTTAAACTTGGATGGTTGTTTAAACAGGGTTTGATTTGGACTCGGAGTGATTGAATGAATGACGGATTCACACAAAGATCTTTGACTAGTTTAAGGCAATGCGGTTTTGCAGGCTTCACGAGTTTCCTTAAGACCACTGTTGACTTTTGAAATGTTACACATTCAGTCAATTTTAGCACCATTAGCCCTCATATATCCTTCAATTTCAGGTTATTTATATTCTATATAATTCTATCTAATCTGATGTGGGCGTAGTGTGTCTATATACATAAATACCCGAATCAGTTAACAAGCTATATCTAACCTTTCCCCTCTACAACAGGAGAACCTATCACAATGACTACATCTATAACACGTATTAGAGGAGAACCCATCACAATGACTACATCTATAACACGTATTAGAGGAGAACCCATCACAATGACTACATCTATAACACGTATTAGAGGAGAACCCATCACAAGGACTACATCTATAACACATATTAGAGGAGAACCCATCACAATGACTACATCTATAACACATATTAAAGGAGAACCCATCACAAGGACTACATCTATAACACATATTAGAGGAGAACCCATCACAATGACTACATCTATAACACATATTAAAGGAGAACCCATCACAATTACTACATCTATAACACATATTACAGGAGAACCCATCACAATGACTACATCTATAACACATATTAGAGGAGAACCTATCACAATGACTACATCTATAACACATATTAGAGGAGAACCTATCACAATGACTACATCTATAACACATATTAAAGGAGAACCCATCACAATGACTACATCTATAACACATATTACAGGAGAACCCATCACAATGACTACATCTATAACACATATTAGAGGAGAACCCATCACAATGACTACATCTATAACACATATTAAAGGAGAACCCATCACAATGACTACATCTATAACACATATTAAAGGAGAACCCATCACAATGACTACATCTATAACACATATTAGAGGAGAACCCATCACAATGACTACATCTATAACACATATTAGAGGAGAACCCATCACACTGACTACATATAACACATATTAGAGGAGAACCCATCACACTGACTACATATAACACATATTAGAGGAGAACCCATCACAAGGACTACATCTATGACACATATTAGAGAAGAACCCATCACAAGGACTACATCTATGACACATATTAGAGAAGAACCCATCACAAGGACTACATCTATGACACATATTAGAGAAGAACCCATCACACGGACTACATCTATGACATGAATTAATTTATCGTTTACTGACTCTGGAAAATGTCTGGTCTCATATTGAATCAGCACACTTTTTTTGAGCAAATACTATACCATGTCAACTAACTTTTTACAAACTAAATGTAGACATTGATATGAATCATTGTGCTGATCACTTAGTTAAACTTACTGGCATTCAGAATTTCCCCTTAACTTTCTTTCCCCACCTCCAGATCTCGATTTGCTCAGACCTACATTCATCTATGAATATAACCTGTCCCATTGACTGGATCCACGCACTACTTCGCCTGCAATTGATTTATTGGTATATTTGGGTGACCATTGAACTATGTAGATCACAGGAAATGATTTGACTGTGTGGAACAATCAAGTGTAAAATAAATATTATCATGTGTTTTGGGGGCTTCTGTAGCTTTCTGTACAGTTTTTGTGTCTTGATGGAATCATGGTTGAATAAATGCCCTGCGTACAGTTCTAAACTAAAAACCTGTTAACAAAATGTGAACAGCGAAGAGATTTTATTGTCCTTCGGTTGAAGAGTGATGTTGTTTTTCCTACCTTTCTACAGCGTCATATTGACACAGGCTACAGCGTGGCAGAAGGCAAATGTTTGACAAGCGGCTAGGAGGAGGGCACGGACTCTCCTGAGTCGTTGTGTACCAACACCTTAGACCGGCTCCTCCTTCAACTCCCACCTCTGTGTCTGCAGTCACACTGGAGCCGGTTCAGGAAACAACAAAGCATTAGCATCTTAAAAAACATCCCACGCTTTACCATAGACTCACCAACTCAATTAAATTCAAGGGGCTAATGAGGTAGTGGTTAGAGCATTGCACCAGTGACCCTGAGGTGTATAGTTTAAGTTAGGCTGCAAGGTGAAAAGTCTGTCCCCGAGTGACAGCCGACAGTCACCAACGGAGGGTGTGAGGGTGGCCCCAGAGACACTCTAACGACTGTGTACTCTGAAGACCAACAATGAGTCTGGATAGTCTTCTTTTTAAGGATGTAGACGCTGTGGAGTCTCTCTCCACATCACTCGATAGCACCCATATGGCCCAATGACTTAAAACACAAAGGATGAAAGACCATGGAAACATCCCAATAGTTCTCATCTATTCAGAGCAACTATTATGATGTGCTGGCAAAGGCAAAGGTTACATTAGGTTTACACAGTGCTCTGATTCAATCTTAACAAATTAATTTTGTAGTTAGAAACCAAAATGATTTAACAAGGAAGAAATTGTGGTATGTGAGAAGCTAAACAAGCAATTCTTACAAATTACATAAACTTTGTTTCTTTTTGTAGAATAAACTTTTGTCTGTGATACATCCCAACAATAACATTGCAACTGGTTAATGTACGGAGAGGCTTATCGTATCCAACATGTCCCCATAGCATGCATGCCCATCTCTAAGTACTGAACTGACCAAAATAACCACAGGACCAATTACACATTTCGTTTTTTATGCTCTAGGTTTTTAAAACATTTGTCCCAATGAACACACCCCAGGAGTGGGTGTCATGACAGACTCGTGAACTACCCTCAGGGCACGAAATTTGCCGGCAAGCGTGCATGCAGAGATACAGCCAGGGTTTGGGCCAGATATTGAAGAGCAAGTCAACCATGTGCACGCTTTCCACTCACTGTTACGTCAACCTAGTTTTGTTTAGCTAGACTGAGCTAGACTCTAAAAAGTAAACTACTGTCAGGCAGGTCAGTATAAGCTCTGAAGAGTGGGTTGGGTTGGCAGCTACTGTTAAACTTAAGTTGGGTTTAATCTGTCAAATTCGATTGACAGCATTTGGGTCTAGTTTTGACGTCATAAGTGAAATAAAGTAGTATGTTAATCTGGGCCCCGAGAAGGTGGTTGGGTGTATCCAAATATGAGAAAAGGCCACCGGTTTCTAGCTATTCACACTGAACTTTAGCATGTGCAATTCGAAAGCAAGGCAGGCATATCATTGCTTGTTTTATCAGACACACCTCAGGTTGAGATGAAAGGGATTATCTTTTGTCAAGGCTTTGTAAAATAAATTTATGGGGCCAATCCAATCCGGTACTGTGCAAACTTCACATATCAATCACACGCCCACTCGCCTTGACCCAAATACCACTGAACACTCCCACACACACACACAGGATGGTGCAATAAGTCTAAGATACAAGCAGAATACCTTGCTGCCTGTGAGGTAAACATGGAAGGTGAAGGTGTGTGCTACTAATAACACCAATAAACATTGATTCTTGTCCATTTTTTATTACATTATAAAAACAAAGTGCTGTCAATGGAACAGAACATTTAACTTGCAAATGAAACAAGAAAAAAAAAATACAATAATTTATGGAACACGTATTACAAGAAAAATATATACAGAGAACTCTATGAGCGCTTTAAAAAGCAAACATGCCCAGGTACAGCCCTGGGTCGAGGTAGGTAAAGAAAATCATGCTTTAAAACCGAAACGTATAAAACATGCCCGGCGTCGACAACAAGAGTTTCAAGGTGAGAAATGTGTTGCTTCACAACACACCAAACTCCTACCAACAGGTCAGATCTTTAAAGGTCATGAGAGTAAATGGAAAAAATCTAATCAAAACGTGTTAAGACCATTTTGCAATTAACGGGAACAAGTAGAATACATAACATCCGACCCCCTAATACGAATTGAAACTTTGGATCCAGCCCAAAATACAAAACAGGAGCGGGAGAATAACCAAGTTCCTAACATATGGGGGAATGTGGAAAGGTCCATGTTTCACAAATGTTTGCTCGGTTTTACGTAGCTCACGCTACAACGTAAAACGTACGTAGGCTACTTTATGAACAATGACTTTGGCAAATCGCTAGGACAATAAAAGACATTCTACTGCGCTGACCGTGGACCTGTTGCTGCAATTTAATCTTTAACACCACACAGCCACTTTAACACCTTCTAGAACATTCACCACAGGGTCTGGTTTTCTCCATGCTTCGAGCTGTGCAGCGTCCAGTCTTGAAACCCCAGACTGGCCTTTGAAACTGGTGAAATGAATTGTCTTAGTCATGTTTAGTGCCCATCATTGGTGCACCATTACCTTCGAAGCTCCTGCAATTTAAATTTAAGCTGCTCCTGACGTTCTCGGAGCTTGTCCCGCTTGCTGTTCAGTCTCTGTCCCTCTAGCTCGAGGCCACGAATGCTGTCTCGTGCCCTCTTCAGAATAACAACCTTGGACGCCTTGTCGTTATTAGACAGCTCGGGCACGTTGTCCCTGAGCCGCAGGAAGCAGTTCTTGAGCTCGTTGCGCCGCTGTCTCTCCATCACATTGTGAGTGTGCCTCCTCTCCTCTTCGTCTTCCACCTCTGCCGTCTGCTTGGAGGAGCCGGACTGGTGGTTCTGACTGCTGTGGTGACGGGACGACTGGCCGGACGAGCTGTGGTGGTGGTGCCTGTGTGAGTCTGAGGCCCGGGTACGCTTGTGGTGGGATCCTGAGGTGGTGGACGGGGACTCTGTGCGGAGGGGAGACGCAGGGCAGGGGGCGGCGTAGTTGTGCTGAAGCTGGATCTCAAGGTGTTGACGCTTGAGAGCTCGTTGCTGTCGCCTGCTCTCCTCTGCTGACTGGGAGGAGGAGGAGCTGGAAGTCCTCTTCACTGTCACCACATCTATCTCATCCTCTGTGAAGAAAAAACAGGATACGGGTTAACAGTCAGTTCCAATAACAATAGCTGTATTTCACAAACATTGGCCCGATGCAAATGAGGAATTGCTTACGCTCTACAATCATAAAGAACACTAATGCACATTTTTAATTCTCGTAAAAAATGTTCTTGATTATCAGGGGGCTTTTGAAAACCCCCACATATCACCAAAAATATGCGTTCTGCCCTTCGCCATCAAAACTTTTGAAAAGGCATCTTGTTATCTTCATAGCCCAGTCAATAAATTATTTTACATTCATGGTAAAATGGCCCTACGTCACACTAGGACGCCGACTAATAATAAAATACAAATAACCAACCATAGTAACACTTTGTTTACATGCAGAGACAATAATTACAACTCACCAGAATCGCTGGCACTGCTTGAATACGTGGAGAATTCCCCCCCTGCTGATCCGTAATCTGACGTGGACTCGCTGCCCGGGTCGTGACTACTGTCCTGGCTGTCTAACCGGAACTCCTCGTTCTCCAACGCGATGCACGCCAGCGCCACACTGTGGCAGGTCAGGGTGGAGCCGGCAATTTCCTCGAAGATGCTCGTGTCTATATCCGAGAGCAGCGGGCTGCTGGACAGAACCGAGGACAGCCTCTCTATGGATTTGTCCCCCAGGCAGTGCCACAAACAGTCGTCCAACTCCTCTGGCTGCTGGTCCTTGGCCGCAGGTCCATTGCCACCGTACAACAAGTCACAATTCCAATTGAGTTGCGGGTCCTGGTCCTCCAGGAGTATGTCCGAGACGTAGCTCAGCTGGTCCTCCTTGGAGAGCGGTGTGTCATTTAGTCCGGCCTTCATCGGTGGGGACTGGGGCGGCGTGGGGAGCGCCTGCAGGTCCGTCATTAAGCTCTGGCAGAAGTCCTCGTCAAACAACAGAGGCTCCGAATAAAACCAGTCCTGCGCCTGAGAAAAACTCTGCAACATGTTCCCAGAATCTAGACGGAGAAATATTTTTTAAAAAGTGTTTAGGAAAAGAGAACGGTATTTAAACGGCGTCCAGGTTGCAGTAGTGGACAATAATTTACGGCAAACTATTTTGTTGCACGTGTAATAACAACAAAACAAAAATGATATAGTCCCGTTGGTGATGCTTTTAAAACTGCAAGCCCACCGGCAAACACCCGAGCTTTTATTCGTGTTTACATGCATTGCCCCGCCCAGTTTAGGGTGGTCCCCAAAATCGGGGTTTTATCATCAGGATATATCATCGACATCAGCTGGCACTCCATAAGTCACATTTCTAAAGAATTTGCCTCGAGAAAGATCAAGTGCATAATGCAAATGCACGGAGGGACACCTCTAGATGTATAAAGGTCATAGACTGGGCGTAGAGAAATACTCGCTTGTCTTGAGGAATCAATCATGCAGCCATGTCCTTCAATAGTCCAGCTGGTTTTAATGAATATATATATAATTGTTCCAATGCAATTTGCAAAGTAATTTGGTAAACATAAAAAAACAGATAACAGCAAGTTAGCACAGCCTAATACATTAAAGGTTTTAGGTACCGGTAGGTTTCGCACTCCGTTTAAAGGGCTGAAGGGAGGGAGCACCCAGTATGATACGAACCAACAGGATATAGTGAATAAGGGCTGCGTTAACTAGACAACGTGCATTTGACCCGTGCTTTTTTCCAAATACATCATTGCAATAGGTGTTACAGTCATGTTTAATTAGCTGACAACTTTTCGCCACGGCTCTCAAATAGCACATTTCTCTACTAACAGCTAAATAAATAAAATTAAACAATTAAATATATATATGCACACACAATGTATTCCATTCCGAATTGAGACCCTTTCAATGCATTAGGCGCTTGTTTGCTTTAAAAAAAGGCCGGGTAGACAGACAAACCAGAAACCGGAAAGCAAACTACCGGCATGTGGGAAGAAAAAGTACCACGTGAAAAAGCCATGTGAATTTGTACTATCTGATCCTGTGTAGTAAATGTATACTAAACTTACCGTGGCTCTTTAAGGGGTGAGAATGCGTGTTTTCCCTTGATGAATTCCAATTGCACGTTTTAATTAATCTGGTAAATGTGCTGTTCTTATTCTGCAGCCTAGTCTGGGACTACTGGAGGTCTTTAGACTATTGAATCACCCATGCCGGCTCGCTCAGTAGTCCAGACCGGTGGGTGTGGCACAGAGAGCACGCCGCACACCACCACGGTCGCAGTGGATCCTTCCGCGCAGACCACAAAAACGCGCCAAAAAAAGTACAAATAAACACAGCCGGTAAAGCATCCAATACTCCTGTTTAAAAATAAATTATCGCGTATATATCCCTGTGCAGCTGTTCGGAGGATACAGCAATAAACGCGCTCACCATAAAAAAATGCCCTCAGAAAGGGTCTATATCGTCTGGTTTGAGCGGATGGATCGCACACACTCATCCGGACATTGTGGAATTCCGAGAAATGTGAGGTGGTCCGGGTACACATGTGTCTGTGTCTATGCTGTGTGTCTATGCGGGTACAACCCAGAACAAACGCACACACACGGTCTCATTCACAAATGCGTGGTGCGGCGCTCGTCTCCCGGTGACCGTAGTAGCAATGCGGCAGCACTGACGACACGTGATAGTTTAAAGACATTAATACAGGGACTATATCATAGTACATAGTACAAAATGTTAACGTGCAATTGGAGATCTTAGTCCCAGGAAATGTTATGACTGGATACTGTCTATTTTACCTATTTTAATATGCACGTTAGTTACGTAAGGAGAAGCACTGCGTCGAGCAGTATCCGGAGCGACACGTGCACCGGCATCCACCAATCACGCAGTGAGGGGCGTGGCCCTACTGCACAGTCAGCCCGGGTCACATGGGTGCGTTTGTCTGTTATGGCGCCTTCATAATTAAGTGGTAGCTAGGAAATTAACGTTTTTTTATGTGGTAAAACAGTTGGATGTATTAAAATGCCTAGAAGTCATTGACATTTTAGAATTATCCTACAAGAAGTCCTACAAATAGTACTCACACTTTCCACATCTGTTCACTGTCCTGAAAAATACGAAATAATAAAGGAAAGAAAGCAAAAGAGAGTTGACACTAGTGGGCATTTAGCATGAACTGTGCTTATCAAATGAGACAAATATTTTTTAACTTTGGTGTCATAAGCTAACTTCATTTGCTTGACGGAACTGGGAAGTGGAATGGATGCTTTCACTTGTTGCTCTGAAACAGGAACTGGGAAATACAACATTAATTGCGTGCCAGTACTTATGAAGTCAAAACAATTATTCAACAAGTTTGATTGTTTTGTAGCCTGGGGTTGTTCGCTAAGTTGCTGCCTCCTGCTCATTCAGAAAAAACTCACTTGTGATTCATCACTTTCTTGTCCAATGAAATATAAAATACCTGAACATGTATATATATTTTATTTATTTATATTATTTACCTTTATTTAACTAGAAAAGGCCTGAGAAATGTGCACACCTCTGTAACCACATTTGCGAATTTTACCATTTGCAATTCCAATTCGAAGTGTCATTGAAGTGACATTTCCTTCAGGAAACTATGCAATTTTAATAATTCAGAGCACATTCAAAGCACACTGCCACAAAAATAGCATTACTATGGAAGAGTTTATGTCTCTGTCCCGTTGGAAAAGCTACTGTTTGAGTGAATCATACACATGTTAAAAAACATTATAGCTACTTGAATGTGTGGCACAACAAAGGTTGTTGTTTTTGATTATTTCATAAAAATGTTTTCTTCAAAATATATGTATTAAGTGGATTGTGTGCGCTTCTCAATGGTTAACTAACGTACCATAATATGGGTGAGCTGATATAGGGGATTAATGAGCCACCTATAGGCCAGCTCTCAGACTGTAGACTATAAACTCAATGACCTGACTTTATAAAATCCACCACTGCTCAATAACGTCAGCACTATAGCAATGCTGTTTCTACATGTGGCCTACATGCAAACTGCACCATATTTCAATTACTTACAAATTACAAATACAAAATGTATGGACACTAAAATGCACTGGATATATTAATTCAACACCAAAAAATGATAATGAAAAATAACTTTTGAGTTAAAATTATGTTTTGAGAAAACAGATGAAAAAGTCCGAACACCTCTAGCACAGGACCAATTGGATATCTGTGGATTCTGTTAACTAACCTAAAATGTTCTTGTCAGTAACATAATATTTGTGTGGGTGACTTAATTCTGGTGTATTTTGGCTGTCATGCCTTGTGGTTCACATCAGAGAAACCAGTCTTTGTTGAGAATATATTAATGACCCAGGACACTCAATAGTATCTTTGACAGGCTGGTAACACGACAATAGCTTCCATATGCCTATAAGAGAATACGCAGACTCAATACACCACTATACTATAGTATACATGAGTCAAACATAGACTCTCCTAGGTCTTTTCTTGTTATAATACTTTAATAGTACACAGTACATCCTATACAGGGAAACGCTGATCGTGCATATAGCTCTTTAACAAGGGTGGGGTAGGCAAAGTTGACATAACTTAGCAGACAAAGGCGACTGATCTTGGTTTGTACACATGCATAGAGAAAGTTATGATGGATGACAGCTGGGATAACGCAGTTGACATAATCACAGTTAGGGCATTGTAGCAGTAGTTACCAGACCACACCCACCGACCACACCCACACCCAGTAGTTACCCCCACACCCAGTAGTTACCCCCACACCCAGTAGTTACCTGAAGACCCCCCCCCACCCAGTAGATACTCCCACACCCAGTAGTTACCCCCACACCCAGTAGTTACCCCCACACCCAGTAGTTACCTGAAGACCCCCCCCCACCCAGTAGATACTCCCACACCCAGTAGTTACCCGACCACCCCCCACCCAGTAGTTACCCGACCACTCCTACACCCAGTAGTTACCCGACCACTCCTACACCCAGTAGTTACCCGACCACTCCTACACCCAGTAGTTACCCGACCACTCCTACACCCAGTAGTTACCCAACCACACCCAGTAGGTTACCCGACCACCCCCACACCCAGTAGTTACCCGACCACACCCAGTAGTTACCCGACCACACCCAGTAGTTACCCGACCACTCCCACACCCAGTAGTTACCCGACCACTCCCACACCCAGTAGTTACCCGACCACCCCCACACCCAGTAGTTACCCGACCCCCCCACCCAGTAGTTACCCAACCACACCCAGTAGTTACCCAACCACACCCAGTAGTTACCCGACCACCCCCACACCCAGTAGTTACCAGACCAGCCCCCCCCCACCCAGTAGTTACCCCCACATCCAGTAGTTACCCGACCACTCCCACACCCAGTAGTAACCCCCACACCCAGTAGTTACCAGACCACACCCAGTAGTTACCCGACCACACCCAGTAGTTACCCGACCACACCCAGTAGTTACCCGACCACACCCAGTAGTTACCCGACCACCCCCACACCCAGTAGTTACCCCAGTAGTTTTCTTTCTGGCGAAACACCGGACAAAACAAAAGATCAGGATGTATTTCCTGATTCACTTTTATGAAAAGTATTGACTTCTTATTATATTATATATACATATTTGTGAGTGGTACAGATGTCTAAGATGCAGCCTCCTCATCCCTTCGCTGTTTCATAAACTAGGGCCTATTTACAATATATTTCCCATAAATCTAAGAATAATTCAGCGGCAAGACTACGTTAAAGCGTAGTGTTGAGGATATCATGCTATTGTCCCGCCCTGGTAGCGGAAGCTCGTTTTTTAAGGGAGCTGTCGAGAGACCATTGTGAAGAGAAAAGGTCAATTTGACCGGCGTTGCCCCCAGCATCAAGAACAATAATGTGTCTAAAACAGGAATGCTTTTTTATTGCCAATTATAAGGAACATCATAATGAAAACAAACATCTAGTAAAAAAAGCCCCCTAAAATGCACTGTGTACATCAGCGAATTGAAACGGTGTGCAGATTCAACTACACCTGGGGCTTGTGTTGTTGCAGTAACTGTAGCATTATATTCACTGTTTCATGGGCATGGTTGACAGGAGCTTAGTACATCAATGATTAAACCAGGCCAATGAAAAGTCTGCTGATGTGGATTGGCACAGAGATAAACATTTTACACACAGTTTTGATTTGATCTGAACTGTATCCATAGGTGTAACTGAGGTAGGTCAACTAATGGAATTACGTTGGACATCACTACATCTGTCAATTTAATCTTTTCCACATCTGCATGTTGATGATGTTTGTATCCAGTTCCTCTCTTATTATGTTCCTGTCAAATCAACATCTTGTGTTTAAGAGAAATATAAGAAATTTAGAGTTACCTCTACCGGCAAACGGGGGAAACCTTTAACTGATCGCTGTAGGTTGGAAATTAGAGGTTGTACTAAAAATTATCTCAATAAATCTGTGATTTAAAAGATCAAAGTCTTTTAAAATATCTGTACTGACTTTATGTATCACTGGAGAATACATGCTAATGTTTACATCCCACAGCTTCAAAAAGAAAAACGAATAACCTTGATCAGCAACTTTTACACGGGCCGAATTGTATGGCCAGATGACTGGGTTCAAGCATCTCAGAAACGTCAAGGCTTTTGGGATGCTCCCTGTCCCCAGTGTTGAGTACCCATCAACAGTTGTCCTGGTTGGGCCAAACCACAAACCGGCGGCGAGGTGTTGGTCGCCCACTGTGACACTAAAAATCCCTGAAAATGTTAATGATGGTTACGGGAGAAATGTGCCACAACATACAGTGCATCAGACCCTACTGACTATGTAGCTATGTCTGTAGATAGCAGGCGTGATTTAACCATGTAGTTATTGCCACTGAGTTGTGCCCGTACATATGCCAGTGAGTTGTGCCCGTACATATGCCACTGAGTTGTGCCCGTACATATGCCACTGAGTTGTGCCCGTACATATGCCACTGAGTTGTGCCCGTACATATGCCACTGAGTTGTGCCCGTACATATGCCACTGAGTTGTGCCCGTACATATGCCACTGAGTTGTGCCCGTACATATGCCACTGAGTTGCGCCCGTACATAGACAGTCAACTAATGACAGCCCAGGTAGCTCTGGACATGCTAGGGTCCCGCCGTACTCACGCAGGCAGCTTCAAAAAGTTTCATAGTTAAAATACCTAGTTGTGGTAAACAACTCAAAAATGAATTGTGAGAACAAGGAAACAGAGCTGTAGTACTCGAGACCGGTCTCGGTCTCGAGACCGGTCTCGAGACCACTTTTTTAAGGTCTCGGTCTCGTCTCGGTCTCGGTTACATTTGGACTCGGTCTCGACTCGGTCTCGGACAGTAAGGACTCGTAAATTCTTCCGAGACCAGCCGAGACCAGCGTAGAAATTATCGCCCACAATTTTTTCTAGAAAAATATTTAAGTATGACATGTAGAGGCTGTATTTCCATTGGCTGTATTTCGTCCAGAGTCAGACTGTTTTTTTCTGATGTGGCTTATCCCGCCAATGGCTATCTACTTTTGAAGAAAAGCCCACCCCCAGCGTCGCTAGAGCGTGCACCCATTCACGTAAATACTTCAATCTTAAACATATGCTCGATCATGTCTGCACAATCTGCCAATATATTCGTTTTGCCTATATTCAGTACATTGAGCACAAATAAATAATTTGTCCGAAAACACACAGCGGTTAGTAATTAAAAAACATACATAATGTTGAAAAGCTACAGCCGACGTCCTTCCATGACTTTTCCTAAATACGTGCATTTTACCTTGTCCCGTTTTCAGAATTGCAAAATCACAAACCGAACAATATATAAAACTACTATTTACATGTTTTTGATACCTAAACTGCCTTCCTGTCGCCAAAATCCCACGCCGCTGGGCGTTGGTACCCTAATTGCGGTACCCAGACACCGATCACACTTCACTGAGCCTATATGGCAATGGTTGAATGGGCGATACACAGACAAATACTACGAGAACACATATAGACAATAGTCTGATTGGCTTGGTTGAACTACAAAAAAAAAAAGAGGTACGTTTATAAAGAAATATGTTTCACTAAATAAACAGAACGAATTCCTCCAAATACATACAGCCCCATTCATGTGTCATGCGCCTATTGCACTCAATAATTAATAACGAATGAACCACAGTGTATTCATATAGCCTACAAGAGACTTCAACAAAATATTGTTTTGTATCGAAATTAAACGAATATAAACAATAATTATTAATAGGCTAACTACAAATGGGCGATAAATGAAATTACTCATGCACACAGAAGGACGTGGGACATACATAAGTACGGTGGGGCATACGGCAGAAAGAGCATAAAACTGGAACGGTTATGGTCCGATCTATATGAAACTGAACCCGTTTTGGTCCGATCTTTATTAAACTGGAAGGGTTTTGGTCTGATCTATATGAACACTGTGCGCAGTTCAACCGGGTTAGTTTGCTGCTGTCTCATGTGCACTCGTAACAATAATGAACACTGTGCGCAGTGCAACCGGTTCGTTTGCGTGTCCTGCTCAAGCAGACAAACAACTGAAGCTGCGTGCCTGTGGACGGATAAATAATTATAAATAGATTTGTTTATCGGCCAATCATGCGCAAATCATTTGATTGCAAGTCGCTTGTGATCTAAAATGTGTTAGCATTTACTACATCAACATAGGACATACAGTTTGATGGATTTTCATTTATTCGATTTTTAGAAATTTTAATATCATAGCCTGTGCATTTTAAAATCATGGTTTTATTTTCGTATTTTATGTTTACATAAGACAATAAATAGGCCTACATACTCTTTTAATAAAATTCATTTCATTCAGGATGACAACACAGTAGATGATCTGATGCTGTTGGTCAAGTGTTTTTTTTACATTGGTCATTGGACCAAAAACATGTCATATTATTTAGTGTTGATATGACTGGTCTCGGTCTCGGCCCCCTTTGGTATCGGTCTCGTCTCGGTCTCGGCCCCCTTCGGTCTCGGTCTCGTCTCGGTCTCGCTTTAGGTGGTCTCGAGCACAGCTCTGCAAGGAAAGCACAAGGCCATTGTGATAGCGGTTTATCCATAGAGGCAGGGGGACATCAACATTATCCTGCAGTTGATCTATACAACCCTTAAGTGTTCTCCAGATTCCAACCATTTCTAAGAAAGGGGGAGCTGCCTGCCCCCTCCTGCCCGGCCAGTTCCAGTAAGACAGAGAGAACCGTTCAGCCTTGTGGCCTGATTTGGCCAGGGGAGTGGTCCCTCACAACCTTGCACCATCTCCTCTGCATCTCCAGATAGCACTGTCATACAGGCACAGCCAGGAGAGAGAAGTGGGAGGAGGAAGGAGAATGAGATGCTAACGTTTCTGTTCTCTCAAAGCATTTTGTAATTTCAACATCGTCGACCTCAGCCAGAATGCTATAGGCACATGCTCCAGGGGAAATGGGTTCTGTCGCTTGTGGCTTTGTGATAGGGAGCTAGGTGGGAGGGGGGCAGAGGGGGTCACAGATAGACATTCCCCTTACAGAGTGATCCAGGGTCTTCCTCTACAGATTACCACACGGGATTTTTTTATCTCGTAGGCAGCAGAATGCAACTGATTCTTATTGGGAAATATAGTACAAGCAAATAGAGTTGGCCACACACACACACACACTTTGGAATCTTCTTTCTACAACAGAGATATGTAATGCACTGTTTAATTTTGGATAATTGTTAAAATCTTACTGGTATTAAAAAATGAATTTTAATTAATGAAATATATGCACATATTTATAGTTAGAGATGTCACTGATGAAAACTATAATATTGACCCCAAGTCAGTTCCTAGTAGGACATCTACACTTCTGAGAGTTTTCAAATTTTTCCGACTGCAGTAGAACAAAACCAAATGGCTGTTAATACTGTTATGTCAATATGCTTCTAGGATTTTGGTCTAATATTAAAATGTCTATGGTGATAATGTGGGGGAAGTGCACATGCACACTGGAAAAAAATATGAATGACTAAGTTAAGAGGAAGGAGGTGTCTCAACTGTTACAACTGAAGACAACATCGACATTTTCTCTTCCCCTTTTACTTAACTTATAGGCTGCAACTTAAAAGAACAGGTCCTTTAATTAGGTCAAAAAAGTACAAGACCATATACAGCAATAATATTTTTTACAATTAATGCTATATCATTTTTATATACAACAGCCTTTCTAATGAAAAAGAATATGGCAATGTAAGGTCCCCTTTTATTCAGACAAATCTATACCACATTCTTGCTGGCATGCACATTTTATGTAGCCATTGCATGTAGATGGGGATCCTGAGTTCATAGTTTACCACAGTTTAGTCAGAAAATATTCATTGTTCTGGAGACTTGGACATTAAACTAAAATGTCTGAACATTAAAAATTATAAACTAGGGAATAATTGAAATAATGTTGACACACTTTAATGAGCAACTGTTAAATTAGTGGCTGCTTGGTAAAATTGCTATGAAATTTTCTACAAAACTCTGTACGCCACCCAGCTTATCAAAAGCATTTTGGATAAATAAATTGTAATACCGAGCGATGTCACTCTTCATTTAGGGGCTGCAAGAATACAAATGTATGAGCTTCATGAAACAAGCTGAACAACACGTTTATGTCAGCAGATTTTAAAATAATTTGCTGGTATTTAGTTTCTGATGTGGCTTGAGTTGCAAGCCAGCGTCACCGCAATGTTCATTCAGGCATGTGCTATACAGGAGCAGTGGATTTCTAAAACAATTCTGTCCACTATTAACTTTTGTAGCCAGATATGATTATTGGAAGCGAGCACAACAAATATAATACGTTTGTCATGAGTTGTGCAAGCAAATTGCTTGTAACGCCAGCGTGTACCAGCTTGCTACATGATAACATTAGCTGTATAGTCTGCATTATTTAAATGTTTGTTGTTAAATATTTTTAATTATATCTAGGTCGAGTGGCCTTAAATTAAGTATGTATTTGAATGCAGTTCTGAGGTAAATTGTGCTACCTGGCAAAGCTTTTTGCATGTAAGCATGAAGAATAAATAGACTAGTACATCAACTATGTTATATGTTGTGATTGGTTCACCCATGTAAAAACCGTGTGCCAGGACCTCAAAGTCACATGACATAAGCATGAGAACACTGCCTCAGCCTTATTGGGCCATTTATATTATGCCAGAGGGAAAAGCCCTATTAAAAGAATTACTAGATGGGTTGCTGAAAAACAAAGGCTTTGTATTGGCATTGTTGTTTTTTATAGTTGAAAGAGGATTGGGAGCCTTCCTGGCCAATAAATATAAAAGATTAAGATGGGCAAAAGAACAAAGCCACTGGACAGAGGAAGTATAACAGGCCAGCATCCTAGAGTCACCTCTTCACTATTGACGTTGAGAGTCACTCCTCTTTCTATTTTGGTTAGAGCCAGTTTGTGTTGTTCTGTGACGGGAGTAGTACACACTGTTATATGAGATTGTTTCTTAGCAATTTCACGCAAGGAATAGCCTTGATTTATCAGAACAAGAATATACTGCAGACGCATTTTGAGACTGTAATCAAACCCACAAACACTGATGCTCCAGACACTGGATTAGTCTGAAGAAGGGCAGTTTTATTGCTTCCTTAATCAGCACAACAATTTTCAGCGATGCTAACCTGATTGCAAAAGGGTTTTCTAATGATCCGATAACCAATTCAAATGATAAACTTAGATCAATAAACACAACGTGCCATTGGAACACAGGGGTGATGAATGCTGATAATGGGCCTCTGTACACCTATGTAGATAAACCAAAACACTGTATTTTTGATCAAATTAATGTATTTTTAATAGCAATACGAATATTTTTTTAAGAGAAAGATGGAGTTTTTTTCTCGAAAAAACACATACAGCGGCGGTCACATGGAATACACGTGTGATTATGTGGAGGAAGGAGGCGGGGGAAGAGCTGCAGGATTTTTGGCAAGTTAAGGGGTTCTTCTGTGAATCCTAAGGGGAACTTTACTTAGAACTGTGCAACCGCGGCAAGAGAGGTGGGAGAGACGGCGGGGCTCGGGAAGAGCAGGGGAGGGAGAAGGACGGCGAAAGAGAGAGAGCGGTGGACAAACTCACTAGCCGGGAGTAACACAGTGGTATTTATTTATAGGACGGCACAGACATAGATAGAAGAAAGACGGAAAAGAGAGGGAGGAAGGGAACCAGAATTGTAGGGAGCGGAAAACAGTTCCAGATGCCAGGGGAGTGCAGTACTCAGCGTGGCACATAGCGCTACACGGATCCATGTAAGGCAGAGCACCGGCCAGGCCTATACTAGTCAGTAGGCGCCCGCACTTGACCCAGAACCCGACACCACACGTGCCAGCGACATTCACAAGCCCAGCTATTCATTGGCGGAGTTCTGAGAAACACTGGGGCCAGTCTTATATGGCAAACTCCAGCTGCTGTTGGTGTCACATCAACTGTAACACAGTACCGTACACGTACAGCCTGCCAACAGAATAATGCACGTTACCAACTCGTTTAACGTACGCGCCACAACTAGCTGTTTGCGATCAAGAAACCGATCTATATTGCCAGCGGTACGTACTGCAGAGTATATGATGATGGAAATTGATTGGATTTAAATCTCTGATATAAATTTGGATACATTGCGTCCAATGTGGAGGAATACTGGGAGGGAATTCCTCGAAAATACATAGTGAGTGTTCACCTAAGTCCCTTCAGGAATGGGAGGGGTGAGGAAGCTCAAATTCTCATGACCCACTAAAGTCCGACCCTTACCATTTCACAGCCTGTTTATCACGGGGTAAACAGGGGCCAACCTATCACTCCAGAATCGAGGGGTCAACCTATCACTCCAGAACAGAGGGGTCAACCTATCACTCCAGCATAGCACGGCGGAACACCTCGGTCTGCAATGGACTTTCACATATTTCCACGTGACGTAAAACATGCATGGAATTCAGCGCTTCGCAATCGCTTTACATTTGTACATATTGACATTTATCCAGAACTCTTATCGGGTGACAATTTCTATGTTGAATCAGAGGTAAAAGGCCAAACTCGATTAATTAGCGCGGGTCCCCTTTGCATGTTTGTTTGGCAAACTGTGGCTAGAAGACGGTGTCTCATTGACTTAGATAGATAAATGGTTATTCTTGGGGGTCGTTTGCCGGTGGTCATTAACAGAGAACAATGGTGTTGCATCTATAGAACGGTGAGTTTCATCTGTTCAAAACATTTAAATACAAAACGGAGAACATTTAGATAAAGTATAAAGATGGAAATTAACTGCAGTGGGAGGGAGTCCCCGGGTGCTCTCCAAATGGCACCAATACCGAAAATAGTGCCCTACATTTGGCCAGAGGTCCCTTAGCCTTAAACAAAGGCAGACAGTGAATTGGGTGCCATTTGGAACTCAAGCGCAGTGACCATCATCCACTCCCTAAGCATACCCAGGAGCTACCCATCCCCCCCATGTCTCTGTCATTTGCATACCCAGGTCCATTAGCCAATCAATACAACTCTGTCTCATCCACCGTTCAATTGCAGACCTGAATGCCCTCTTGTACCTCTGAAAGACCCCCAAGGCAACATTGCAATCAATGTGGAATGCTGTGAGCATTAGGGGGCAACTAAGCTGTTTTCAAATGTTTACCCCCTGTTAATACCTTGCTGTCCTCTCTATCTCCGACCCATCTGCCCTGTGTTTAGGATGGGGGTGTGGGGGGAGGGTGAGTAGTGCATAACCTGTGGTGGGGTTATCTACAGTAAATTCCCCCATATATTCAGTCAAGATTAGTGTGACAGAACAATGCCCAAAGTCAAATAGCACTTTAAATGCAATTTGATTGCTGTGGAAAATCTATTGTCATAGTGACGCTTGTCAATCCGAATCCATGTCATAGATTTCCAATGATGTAACTGGATGATATGCAACAAGGGCTCTGGAAGATACCTGGTCAGCATTCCTGTGTTTGCACGCCTACTGTAGCACATTATCTGTGTACTGCACATCGTCTGTGTACTGCACATCGTCTGTCGACTGCACATTATCTGTATACTGCACATTATCTGTGTACTGCACATTGTCTGTGTACTGCACATGGTCTGTGTACTGCACATGGTCTGTGTACTGCACATCGTCTGTGTACTGCACATCATCTGTGTACTGCACATTATCTGTGTACTGCACATTATCTGTGTACTGCACACCGTCTGTGTACTGCACATCGTCTGTGTACTGCACATCGTCTGTGTACTGCACATGGTCTGTGTACTGCACACGGTCTGTGTACTGCACATGGTCTGTGTACTGCACATCCTCTGTGTACTGCACATCGTCTGTGTACTGCACACCGTCTGTGTACTGCACATCGTCTGTGTACTGCACATCGTCTGTGTACTGCACATCCTCTGTGTACTGCACATCGTCTGTGTACTGCACATCGTCTGTGTACTGCACATCGTCTGTGTACTGCACATCGTCTGTGTACTGCACATCGTCTGTGTACTGCACATCGTCTGTGTACTGCACAACGTCTGTCTACTGCACATCGTCTGTCTACTGCACATCGTCTGTGTACTGCACATCGTCTGTCTACTGCACATCATCTGTCTACTGCACATCATCATCATCCAGCAGCCATATCACCCTATAGCCCAACACTGGTTGCCCACTGAAGCTAAGCAGGGCTGAGCCTGGTCGGTACCTGGATGGGAGACCTCCTGGAAAAACCAGGTTGCTGCTGGAAGAGGTGTTAGTGAGGCCAGAATGGGCTTCATTCTGGTCTGTGTGGGTCCTAACGCCCCAGTCTAGTGTCGGGGACACTATACTGTCAAAAAGCACCGTCCTTCGGATGAGACGTTAAACCGAGGCCTTGACTCTGTGGTCATTAAAAACCCCAGGATGTTCTTTGATAAAGACGTAACCCCCGCATCCTGTCCACATCTGCCCCATCATGGCCACCTAATCATCATTACCGTCTCCTCTCCACCAGTAAACTGGTGTGTGTTCTGGCGCAATATGGCTGCCGTCACGTCATCCAGGTGGATGCTGCACATTGGTGGTGGTTGAGGAGATTCCCCCTTTCATGTAAAAGCGCTATATAAATTTAATGAATTATTATTATCATCTGTGTACCTGGAGCAGAAGTGCTGCAATAATGTGGTAAAAAAGCATGCACAAATTAAATATAAAGTAAAACATGCACACATTAATTCATTGACATATAAAGTAAAACATGCATTTTTGCTGGTAAATGTCTGCTTAAGTTGTTTGTTGCTTACTTTGATATACGCGGTAGACAACTCCATTGTATACATCACCTTGGAGAAAATGACTTCACAAAGGGATTTGCAAATGCCTTGTCCTGTTGCATTGGCCATTATCTTGAAGGTAAAGAACAGAATGTTATTGTTTATTCCTTACATATGACAAATGCATGATTTACACTAGATTGATGGCATACAGAGTACATTTTTAAAGACCATTGAAATTTTATGTCATTGTAAGGCTGATTTATATTCTGTATGTTTAGCATGGACTTATTGTCTTTCTTTGTGGCTCTGCCAATCTGCTACATTTCTAAAACGAAAACTAGAGTGTATCACCACTAAACTGGAGGCCCATTCATAGACACCTTGAGATAGTTTGCATTTACATGGCAGCACATTTAGGCTAGTGTGAATTGAGTGTGAAATTCAGATCATTCATCCATCAAGAACACACAAAGAGCAATATGCTTATTAACAACACAAATAGATCCAATCCTATTATTGATGTTACTAGAATTCATTTTCTATTTGAAAATACCTGAAACATCTCATAATGGAATTCAGCTAGGCGTAGCAAACCAGACAAAAGCGGCAATATAACGTTGGTTTGTCCTGTTTAAACGACAAGCAACATGAGATGAACAATTTATCAAATTGTCTGAATCAACCACATTGGTATTTAACTCAAACATTTAATTACATTTGAGGTGTATGTTAAGGCCTCCATATAATTTTCCATCTTGTTGTTTGGAGTGGTCTCCTTTTTAAGCGTTTTGAGACATTTTGTTCTCTGAGCAGACCAGATGTTTTAGTACACTTCATAATCCCTATTGCTGCTGTGATCAGCATGTACGACATCAACAAATACATGTGGGCCGATTCTGGGCCAAATATTCCCTCCGCCTTATTTCACAACATAAACAGATACATTTTGTCATTTTAGACTCACGTCCAATTTGATATTTGAAATCGGCAGACACGTCTAAGTCTAGCTCATAGATCAACAGTTCTTTGTTTTTCTTCCTTATGCTGTGCATTATCTGGTCATCCATTATAGATATTTCCTGGTATACCAGGTAATTTTCCATTCCTAAGTTAATTGTTAAATTATAGCAAAAAACAGCTATTTTTGGCATGTCTAATATTTTGGCTGTTTCTTATTTGCTCTGGGCCAACTTGACCTGTATGGACACACATTTGGTCTTTGTGTTGTCAGACATCAGCCGCAGACTCCAAATGCAAAACCTAGAATCAAGAACAGACATTTACAGCTCTCTTGTGAATGCAGTAATAATACAAACACACCTACACACTCGCCTAATAACAGAGAACTGTGAAGACAATCTTCTAAACACCTTAAGCACCCTTAAATCTGGGCTGTGTAAAAAAAAGAAATCTGAAAATGGTTATCTATCTAAATTACCTATAATTAAAGGGTCTTAACTCTAACCCATTGTCATTGCATGATTTTAAACACACCCAAAAACCTTTTATTCTTCACTATGACGAAACAATTTGTATGATTTCGAGATGTATAAGATCAAATACCTCAAACCAAATTTTTAACTGTTCAGATTAATATCCTACCAAACAAAATGTTTTAGTATAGGTTCATATTCAAAACCATAGGTTGAATTACTTTCAGAAGTTCAGAATTGACCCCAACCCTGCACAAGGCAGAAATATCAGTTGCACAGAGGTAGGTAATTGGGTACAACAGACATGGATTCGGGGAGTCAGTTATCCAAAAAAGGATTAGAACCACCACCCGCTACCTTCTCACAGTCCAAATAGGCCAGATGGGCAGGAGCCAGATTCACTGACATAGCCTTTCCTTTCACCCGACTCTGGGTCATACGCTCCCAGCTAAGCTATGAAAAAACATCCGCAACTTTTCAAAGCTATTTGCTTAGCGCCCCTTAGACTGTTATGTGGATGATTGCATCACAATCCAGTCGGCAGGATGTGGGGGTAATAGGCTGACTTTCCAGTGAATACATTCAACGGAAAAAGCAATAGCAGCTGTACTCCCGAGGGAATTAGTATTGTCTGAGTGTAGCTACAAATACTGAATTCATACAGGCATATTTTGGGTCCAGATTAAGGCCATGCAAAAAAAGAAAATGACAGCTTCCAAGAGCAAGATGGCTCATGGATACGTGTCGATGACACATATACAGGAAGTAATGTTAAGTCAAATGTGATTCACTAGTCTCAGATGGTATTTCACTCACTTTTCCTGACCTCAATGACTAGTGTACTGGATATTTAGAAGAACCCTGGAGCTCCCCCCTGTGGCCAAAATGCATTTTCAGATACTTTTGAAAGAATTGAGTAGTAGTGCACTTGGACAAAGACAATGGATATTAAAAACAAGGTCATAGGCATCCCTTATAACAATTATTTGGTTGGTAAACCTTGTCATTCGTGGGATATTATAGCACACAGCTTCGAAAGAAAGTCTTGTGCCGGATACATGTTGATGATCACTGACATTCCACAGAGATCAGCACAGTCCTATGGCAACAAAGACAATAAGTTCTCGCTCATAGATTCTGATCTCTATCTGACTATTACTCTGATGTTGACGTGTATTAGTCATGGCTCAGAAAAATAAATATTTAAATATTTACAATACTTGTATTTGTCTTGAATAACAAACCACTGAACCAGAAACACAAGATACCTCATCATGAAGACATCAATCTTTAAAAATCCAAGAGGCATCAACATTATAAAGCCACAGTCTCAGACCATATTTGGCCACAGGCAAATACATTACATACAAATCTTTCGTTTTTCTTCTGAAAATGCTCACATTACTCACAGGACAGGAATTGGACATGACCAGTCAAATAATTAAAATGCTGCCTGGTGTATTCAACATTTATTTGTATCATTTGAAAAAACGGTTCAGGACAATCAAAATATAAATACACATCTCTCACACACACACACACACACACACACACACACACACACACACACACACACACACAAAATAGTCACACTACCCAAGCCCAAACAGCAAAAACTGAAAATATAATCTTAATGTATGTGAAATATTTATAGTTGACAACAATTATATTGTATGTTTCAAGTATACTGTCATACCTGTGTACACTGTTGAACCACTCTTTTTGCTCAGATAATGCTCAATTGATCTTTCCCATAACCTCATATCTTGTATTTCCATGCACTCTATCGACCAACCTGCTAGAGACACTTTATTCTGTCTACCTGCTAGGCACACTTTAATCTTTGTACATTCCGTGTTTAGATAGTCATTGTATTTTTATATTTATTTATCACTGTATCTATGCTGCTCAACTGTATTTCATATACATCATCCTGTATAACTTGAACCTGTATTCCTTTCTGTGTCCCACTGCTATTTGCAGTCTTGTGTTTGTGTATTTGTGAAACTGTATGTTGTCCTGCACATTTTTCGCCGTATCTTGGCCAGATCGCCATTGTAAATGAGAATTTGTTCTCAATCGGCCTACCTGGTTAAAGAAAGGTTAAATAAAAAATACTAAAAAAGGTATTTCCAATCATGCATGTGCCAATTAACACATTTAGGGGTACTCAATACATTTACATAGGATTTCAATAGTATTAAAATTACTTTTAGGGTACTAAATAAATACAACTTAAGTCGTTGCTAAATAGTACACTAAGTATACTGCCTTTTTGGGTCAGGATCACAGGCACATGTACACATTTTCATTCAGACACACAGACACACACACAAACGCACGCACAAACACACACACAACCCATTCCCTGAACTGGATCTCCAAATGTGCAGTCACAATAGAACATGTATTAAACTGCATAATCTGGTCTCCTCAAGCTGCCCTCTCCACGTTGGGCAGAGCTTTTATTATTAGGTGTATTCACTGGAAACCAAACATTAAAACAAAAATTGAATTGGGTGGGGCCTATAAGATTTTGTCCAATAACACTACTTAGCATTTTGTTTTGCTATTGTTTGCATTAATTTATACAAGTTAGAAAACACATTCATACTGCCCGGTCTCATTTCATATCAAATCATTTGTGATGGGACATGAATACTAATTCATGGGAAGGATCCAGTGTTAATGAACCAGAAAAATCAAGGTTGGAGATTCTAGATACATGTGCACCGGCACCCACTGCACATATAGGATCATTGATGAAAATACCTGGGAGGTAACTGAACAATGTGATAAATTAAGTGCAATCCAAACTTATTTTAAAGTCCCTCTTCTGAATAGTGATTTCCAGTTTTCATTGATCGCTTGGATGAGGGATAAACATAAAAAAAGTGAGACAGCAGCTCTTCCTTTCCATAATGGGGGAGATTTTTCAGATTCTTAGTGTTGGTAGTCACATTGGAAAGCGTGAGTCAGTTTGAAGTCACTTCCCCTTTGCAGATAGACCCTTCCAGAGACTGTGATGAACAGTCAGGTTGGCTGGTGTGCCGTACCCTTCACTAAGATGCCTTGCCCAGTTCAATCTTCTTTTGGATGGCTTTTGCCGAGTGATATATCAATGAGTCAATAAGTCCAGCCACTGGAAAAATAGATACAGTGAAAAAAATGACTAGGAAGTAAAATCATCAACCATGTGACTCATTCAAAACAATACACAAGGTCTACCTCCTATATCACATAATACTCTGACATTTTTATTAATATCTAGTGACTTAAAATATGTTGACTTAATGGAAAGTGTTGAGGTGCCTACCTGTAAACACACCCCCTACAATGGCACACACTCCTGTGAGAAAATGTGTAAATGATCTGAAAAAAAGTTATATATATATTAATTGATATAGGATAAAGAATGTCATTGCTATGAAGATGTTCTATTGTGAGGGTTGTGTTTGTTTAGCTACCTTTGCTTCTCTGTAAATTTGACCATCATAGGGGAGAGTTCATACAATACGAACACACCAGGAAGCCCCTGGTCTCCAATCAGTCCATTGGCTACCTTCTCATGTCGTGTAACCGAGAACTGGTTTGTTTTAACCATCTGCAAGACAGAAGAAAAATCATTAGTTTTTTCATTAACCCAAAGTACACTTGTGAATTTCAAGAAAATATTGAGTGAATGTCAAAAGAATACAGGTAATTAGTCACTAATTTAATGTCATATTTACAATTAGTAGATCTGTTATTTACATTTTTACAGCTGTCAAGGTTAATGTACTCACTTCTCCATCCCATTTCACGTAGATGGTTGGGACAATCTTCACAAAGTACTGATACATCATGGATGCTGGAATAAGACAAGTGATTGCTTTTTTACTTATTTTTAAACAAGGCATGTCAATTAAGAACAAATTGTGTTTGTTTTTTACACAATGTAGGCTGGCAAGTCGCAAGGCCTTCTGTGAGAATTGAAGCAGAGTTCATGAATCTTGCAAAAAGACAACAATTAACTCCGCCTGAACGCTTGGGGGCGCTATAGATTCCTACACCAGAATCAGCTCGCCGAACACCTCCCTCCTAGGAACTAACTAGCTACGTTGACTTTCAGATAATGGCCGTCTGCTGTTAGACAAGCTAGCCAGCTAAATAGTCTCTTAAAAACGTGTCTTCTCAAGTGTTTAATAAAACCATTTCACGTAATAAACCAAGGTAGGTGGTTTTATTTGCCGAACTAGAGTGAGTAGACAGTAAAATGTAGTTGGACGTACATCCATCATAATATACGATTTCAAGGCCAGATCTAGGTGACATGCTATTAGTGCTAACCAGGTGAAACGCAGACCGTAACTAGGTAAACAGAATGTTAAGAAAAACTGAAGTTTACAAGCAGATGGACATAAACAAATGTTATCTATCTAGACTTAATATCAAAAGATGCTTTAGGCGGCAGATGTTGGTATATCACTCGGCGCTAGTTATAGTGAACTGCGTTACACAGACGTTATGTTGAGTTATTAACAGATACTAACAATGCTGACTTGTTAGTATGGTAAAATAATGTCTACTAAGAAGTATAGACAGCGAACAACTTGCGCCCGAAGACGTATTGATGTCTGCTTTCTTTATCTTCTTTCAATACAGATGCCAGTGGCGGTAGGACCCTATGGCCAGCAACAGCCAAACTGCTTTGACAGAGTAAAAATGGGATTCATGATGGGCTTTGCTGTCGGGATGGCAGCTGGGGCCATGTTTGGAACCTTTTCCTGTTTGAGGTTTGTCTTATTAACTCTGTCTTTACTTACCTTTAAAAATAAGGTTTAAAGTTAGACTGAAATGTGGAGACCACTTAAATATGCCCTTGTTTGTACGTGAGCATCAATGATATTTTAGGCTTCTATAGACTTTCCCAAATGCATTTTGTAGTAAATTAAATGTAATGTTAGATGTATTAACAGTTTTTCACCAGGCAAAAGCGCTGAGACCAGGGTGCCATTCTTGAGCTGTTGATAGCCATGTGATTTTGATCAAATGCTGTGCTCTTCTCAGGGTTGGTATGAGAGGCAGAGAGCTGATGGGAGGAGTTGGGAAGACTATGTTGCAGAGCGGAGGCACATTTGGCACGTTCATGTCCATTGGGATGGGCATTCGCTGCTGAGACCATCTTTACCACACTTCTAATTACCCAATGGGACTTATGTGATAACTAATTCTCATGCCACAATTTCTGTTGTTCTGGCACACAGTATGTCAATAAAGGCTGTGATTTCAATTGCTGGTAATAAGCCATGTTTTGGAGTGGGGCTTTCGATAAATGGGAAATGACTAACCTTGTGGTGCCGAAACATCGGTGCCATCCAATGGATTGATGATACCAGGGTAATCCCTTCCAAAGGACAGATGCTTGATCAAGTGAGTCATATTGATCTTTAGGACACAGGAAGTGTTGATTAGAACTACCGGGTATGGACAAGATTGCCGTGGCAAAACACGATTTGTGAAATGTACTTACATTGTCTAGTCCGAAACTCTGAAGATCATGAACTGAAAATAAAATGACACATGTTAGAAATGCTATGACTTGATGCCATCAGTTATGTTGGATTTTCTCAGCAAATATAATAATTTCCACAAAAGTTAAATTATTGCTGAGCCTAGTTCTCAGAAATGTTATGTTTTTGATTACTGCTTTTCCCACCTCCAATAAAGATTAAGCCAATGATCATACAATGGTTATTCAGCCAGTCAGTTTTAACGCAGAAAGTAAGAAGCATTAAAAGTTGTCACCGTTTGTTTTAAAGGAATAGCTCACCATAATACAAATGTTTTCTGCTAATGGATTTCTGACATCTCATTCAAGTCATAACAAATGTAAGCATTTGTTATGCATGAGATTCAAATGGAGTGAATCTGTTGCTTCTACAAGTGACTAAGTTAAACTTTTAGATTTATTTTAAATGAACGTGATAAAAATGCTAATATTGGTATTAAAACTTGATGGTGGGTGGTTGGTTAGGGACCTAAAAGGGTGGGTGAGTGGTTGGGGACCTGGCAGGATGGGTGAGTGGTTGGTTGGGGACCTGGCAGGGTGGGTGAGTGGTTGGTTAGGGACCTGGCAGGTTGGGTAAGTGGTTGATTGGGGACCTGGCAGGTTGGGTAAGTGGTTGATTGGGGACCTGGCAGGGTGGGTTGGCAGGCATGTAGTTGATTGGGGACCTGGCAGGGTGGATGTGTTGTTCACTACAAAATAAAAGCTAAAAAAGATAGACTTACTTTCCACAGCGTGCACTGCAGAAAGAAGAGAGAAGAGTCACTATATGACACATGTTGGACTACACAGAACAGCCACAGTCTTCAGTGGCTGGTTAATGGCAATATGCCTACAAAGGAGGTTCACAACATCTGGTAGTTCATGGTCCCATTCTTATCACAAAGGAATTCTTGTCTCTCTTTTCTGCCTTTCAGCAGACTGGGGCCCTAGCTATTTGTAATTATAAAATCATCCACTCTGAACACACCTGAGATACATACTTTCAAATTAATATAAGAGATATTTTATAGTAAATATATTATTTTCTATGAACATTTTGCTCTGGTGGTTAAAGTTGATTTTAGACTTCATTAAAGCCCATCAACATTACATCTACCCACACTGTGACACCCTGACTAGACGTAGGGGCTTTTTCACCATGAGATTCATCCTGCGAAACAGAATGTCGCCCAAGGTCATTTTTGCCACGAGCCATTAGACTATATAATGAATCATCCTGTGCATTGGACATCAGTTGAATGGCTAGTTCAGAGGCCTGGTACTAAGTACCCGGATTATGCCTGCCATGTGTATATACAATCAGGTCCGGAAATAATTGGATATGTATATTTATTGTGTAGCTTGTTCAGTGCCGGTTTATATTGTTTGACGGTGTTCTACCATATTGATTTAATACAAGGGTTGCTGTAGCACTTTACATTTCTATTTAATTTTGATCTACCCATCTAGTTTGTTTGGGAAATATATTCTCTGTATCTGTTTGAAATTACATTTATTTTTTTAAATCACTTTCAATACAAAGTAAGTCTGATTGCACAATAACTTGATTAGTATGTTAGTGTTAATCAGATGTAACATTCATGAAAAAGCAAGCAGCAATTTACTTACTTATGCAAAAGGTAAACAGGGAAATATTTTCTAAAACAAGTAAGAAGTGCAAGAAAGATATCCGAAAATGGTCTCCATGAAACAAACCGGTGCACATGGGCAGATCACATCTGGCCCATTTCAATACACATACTGCTGCTTTTGGTATAGTGAAAACATAATGGAAAACATGCATGATTTTCAAATAAGAACACAGAGTTTTTTCCCGGGACAATCATATAGAACCCCCCCAAAGCAAACATCTGCCTTATTCTGCATTTCAGTCTAAATAAATCTTCTGGCATGCAGGCAATTTTGGAATTCTGACACCTATTTTATAAGCACAATTCAACGCATTCCTTCTCCAAAGTTGGTATGTAGCTAAAAACAACCGCTTCAATAGACACATTAAAATGCAGGCCTTACCATGAACATGAGACTGTTGGAAACTTTTTCCGGGGGCAAAGTGAAAATTTCCCGCCACCTTAAAAAAGAAACATGAATGTGGTAACCACACTGAATCAATGTTATAGGATAATTTGAATAGGGCTACATTCAAATGTCGTTATCCAAACACATGTAAAAATGAATTATTACAGCATATGTATCAGAAGAGGTATACATTTTAAATTACTTTTCTGGAAGGTATAGCACCAGAAAAACACTGTCTTATGCCTTTGTTTACACTGCCAGTTTGAAATGACCCATTATTTTGCATACTAATTTTTGTTCCAAAGCTCCACAAAATATTTAATTATTCTTTGTAGCTCAATCGCAGTTTGTACTAATTAGAAGCAGTGTTTTTTATTTGTCTTATATTTACTTCTGATTCCTGGAAGTGTCTTTTGTCTGGACAGTCAAATCCCTTCCACACGCACATGATTGACCGCCATTTTGCATCTAGTGGCATCCAGTGTTGTATTCACACACCTTCAATCTTCATTTTGTTGTTATAGACTGAATTTACTAATGCTTTTGGCATCAATCCACACACAATACCCCATAATGACAAAGCGAAAAGAAATGTGTGCCATGTTATTGAGAAAAGAATTATAAAACTCAGACATTCTAAATAGAGCACAAATGCATTCTTTGATCATCCTATCTCTCGCGAAACTGGATTTTACAAATTGGATTGGAAAAAGCGACAAAAACCAGGCCGTGAAGAACATTGAAAAGTGGCGGTGAAAAGCGAGAACACCACAAATCTGAACAACAATGTCCGAATTCCACGGAGGGCAATGGTAACATCACTACGTTTACCATAAGGTACTATCATGGTGACATCATCATGTGTACTATAAGGCTTGCACTATAATGGTGACATCATCATGTGTACTATAAGGCTTGCACTATAATGGTGACATCATCATGTGTACTATAAGGCTTGTACTATAATGGTGACATCATCATGTGTATGATTAGGCTTACACTATAATGGTGAAATAGATTCAGTTTGTTTTTCAATTGAACTGTTCACATTATAGGTCACATTAAAGGTGAAAAAGGTTCTGACATTTATTATCTTTGTGTTATTTTTTCACATAAAAAAACCTGGCATGTGTAGACTTTTTATATATCCACTGTACACTGCTGAGACAAAACATTATGACCACTCATAGGTAGGTTGACAATCTCACAAAGGCACACGTCAAGGTCAAAGTCTGGAATTAAAATGGTTCCAATACATTTGTCAGTATATCCTTAAGTGTACTCTTTCAGTGCAAGGCCGATCTGTTTATATAGTAGTTTTAAGGTAATGCTTTTAAATCAGTGCCAACCTAGCTCTAGATATGGCAAATCTTCCATGACAGTATCAGCCTCCCATTAGTTCTCCCCTAATGTCAGTGTGTTTAATTAAGTCAACAATTGTTTTACTTATATCTATGAGTGTGACTTATCAAACAACTACTGGCATCTGTGGACTCCATTTCAAGGAAATTATACTTTGTCCAGGTTCCAAATGGAACTGCTCACTTTACCTTGTTGACCTCCAGAAAGCCATAAATTTGGCAGCCCTCATTTTTCTGCTCCTGCATCTTCTGGCTGAAGCCCTCTCTTTTGCACTGGTCAATGGTGTCAGGGTTCTTGAAGGCCCAGCCCCGCCGGCGGTAGGCCTCCCGAACATCATCACAGGTGTTACAGCATCTTCAGAAAAACAAGGACAAACTGTCATGCATACTGTCACGGGAAACCTGTAATGCATAGTCACCTACAACCTGTAGATGACATTCCGTCATCTGTCACACATTCCGTTATGAACAAACTGTTACAGATAACCTGTCATGCATTTCGTCGTCATTCATTCTGTCATGGACAACCTGCCAATAATATATCTTCATGGACAAGCTATCAGCAATGTCTGCAAATTAATAATCATAGCCTATACCAATACTTTTCCCAGTTTTTTTTCCACCTCTCTCACACTAACTGGACTGCATCATCACAGAAAAGTCTACTAGGGTTGGTGCATGCCACTTGTGGAATGTGGGACTCTAAACAATTTGCAGCAGGGAAAAAATTGATTACGGTAGGTTGTAATCTTTAATGATTTTTTTCTTATCCGGAAGGGGCAACCATAGACCACCTGTCACGCATGTTGCCATAGACCACCTGTCACGCATGCTGCCATAGACCACCTGTCACGCATGCTGCCATCGACCACCTGTCACGCATACAGCCATAGACCACCTGTCACGCATGCTGCCATAGACCACCTGTCACGCATGCTGCCATAGACCACCTGTCACGCATGCTGCCATAGACCACCTGTCACGCATGCTGCCATAGACCACCTGTCACGCATGCTGCCATAGACCACCTGTCACGCATGCTGCCATAGACCACCTGTCACGCATGCTGCCATAGACCACCTGTCACGCATGCTGCCATAGACCACCTGTCACGCATACTGCCATAGACCACCTGTCACGCATGCAGCCATAGACCACCTGTCACGCATGCAGCCATAGACCACCTGTCACACATACTGCCATAGACCACCTGTCACGCATGCAGCCATAGACCACCTGTCACGCATGCAGCCATAGACCACCTGTCACGCATACTGCCATAGACCACCTGTCACTCATACTGCCATAGACCACCTGTCACGCATACTGCCATAGACCACCTGTCACGCATGCAGCCATAGACCACCTGTCACGCATGCAGCCATAGACCACCTGTCACGCATGCAGCCATAGACCACCTGTCACGCATGCAGCCATAGACCACCTGTCACACAAGCTGCCATAGACCACCTGTCACACAAGCTGCCATAGACCACCTGTCACGCATGCTGCCATAGACCACCTGTCACGCATGCTGCCATAGACCACCTGTCACGCATGCTGCCATAGACCACCTGTCACGCATGCTGCCATAGACCACCTGTCACGCATGCTGCCATAGACCACCTGTCACGCATGCTGCCATAGACCACCTGTCACGCATGCTGCCATAGACCACCTGTCACGCATGCTGCCATAGACCACCTGTCCCGCATGCTGCCATAGACCACCTGTCCCGCATGCTGCCATAGACCACCTGTCACGCATACTGAAATGGGCCACCTGTCATCTACAACAACCTGCCACGTATGCAGTCCCAGACAACCTGCCACTATTACCGCACCAGACAACCTATCATCTGCAACAAAAATGTTAAAATGATGGAAACTCACTTCAAATCCTCCGTCTCGGCTCCGAAGCAGCTTTCACACCTCTCAGGATCTAGCTTACTGGGGTCAAATATTTCACCTTCCTCTTGTCCCAGATCTACATGAGATAAACAACACATACATAAACAATATACATCACCCCGTGTAAACATCGACTAATCAAACTTATAAAACATTTGTTTTCATTTAACATTTTCAAGGAATCGAGTGAAAGTGCATGAGTGCTATTAACCGGATAGCTACCATGCTTCTCTGCTTCTGTGGTGACAGGATTGCCATCCATGTCTAGTCTTTGCTTGTACAGGTTGTGTTCCACATCCAACTGCTGCTCCCCAGCCACATCCATGGCATCAATGCTGAGATCTATAAAACAAGAGTTACAAATGCCATATACTTTTTCAATCACCGTATTGCCTCATGCATACCGTGCCACAACCCATTCAGTTAACATTTGTTTCCTTGTTTCCTTCTAATTGGGGCGTATTATTGTGTTTATGGCTAACGGTGATGCTAGGAAATCTCACCTAACAATTTCATGGCATTTCATTTTTAGAGCTACTTACAGGCACATGGCATGTTAGGAAATGTCACGTCAATGTTGATTTTTAGTTTGTCTCCTCGTGACGTGTCTACAAACAACTCAGGATGGACCTGTGTCAAGAAGAACATTATTGGTATTCAGTAATGTGGCAACAAATAGTATTCAACAGAATCCTCAGAAAGGACAAGAATTGTATTTTAGCATGAGCTGTGCATATGCATAATAAACACAGTGGCTAGCTGCTAGTTCCTGGTTCTCAACAGTTCCCTCTTCTCCATTTAGAGAAATCTTCTGTTTACAATTGTGGTCCTCTCAAAGCGAGCCTACTGAACACACTGGAGATTTTCAAATAAATCACATGAACCCACCTCCTTCGTGAGATAATACTGCAACTCGGAGAAGAACAGAATCAACATGATGAGACCACTTATGATTGTAACTAAAAGGGAAAGAGATAAGTCAATGTCAGGATATCACAAATTCCTCGGAACAATAACAATTTTGCTACCTAGGGCTTTCCCAGGGCAGTTACAAATCTGAGAAAATGCAAACCACAACATGTAATCATACCGGTAATATGAATTCTTAAGTTAGCTAGCATTAACTGTTAGCAGCATGGTACTGATAGTTTGTTTCCTGGTACGTGAACGTTATGAACTAACTTCTGCCTCAAAGCACTAACCCGTAGCTCCGCCGCATGTTTTGATTCGGAAATCCTCAAGCGTTTTCGGATATGCATCAAATTGTTTCAGTTTATTTAATGTGTCCATCTTCCTTCCCAGGGTCGGCTGAAAGCACTCCCGACACACAACGGTCTGCGACGTTTACTTCCGGTACACAAGACACGCGAATTAAGCCAATCAGCGTCGACTTCGTGGCGGCACAAATCCGTGCGTCAACAAGGTCTGAGAAGCCTGGTGCCGCCCACAAAACGATCTAGTAGCAGAACGGTTATAAAACTATCAAGAATGACACATCGACATGAACGGGGCCCTAATCAATCGCTGTTACAGAATCTTTACCAGTTTCGTTTTTCTTTTGCGAAAACATCCTGCAACAAGAACGCCACGGTTTGCTAAATGAACACACCCATGTCTGGCCACGTAGAGACGCAATATGTTCTCGATACGTTGCAGATGGAAATAAAATGAGATTTCATTTTTACCCATCTAAACACGTAACAGCCTAGTACACCCAGTTTATTGCCCACATTTATTAGGATTGTTAAAGTTAACCACAATATAGCCATGCATGAGACAAAATACTTCGAAATATTCAGGTGGCCTAGGCCAATGGCATCAAGCCGATGCACCAATGGCATGAATCCAACCCTTTGGCAAATAAGGCAGACACCTCATAAAATAAAGCCTTTCCATAACTATGCAATTACTTGTTTTTCCATTACGTCCAACTGGAAGTAGTGTGACCCCAACACCCCTCAAACCAAATTAAAGGGCCCAGTTAGATGCATTACCGGTACTACTAAGCTAAACATACGGCAAACATGAACTTCATCTGACAAGAACATGTAAGACATGGGCATTGCAGAACATTGTCAGACGTAGCATTGGGTTAAAGCATGGTTGATTCCGCACACCAGTGTTTATTAAATATTTACACAACAGAGTGTAGCGAACCTATGACATTACAGATTCACAACAGCACAATAAGGTAGCAAGACTGTACGATGACTTTCCTGTTGAGAATCCCCTGCAAGTTAACCACCACTAAACCACAACCTGGACGTGTGTTTTTTTTAATTTATTTTGTACAATAAAACAGTCGGGTTGTGTTTACATCCAACTCCATTGGAAGAGAATAACGCATTTTGAGAAGATACCCAGCAAGTAAATCAGGGCAACCGTATCTTAAATGCATGTGCGGTTTTGATAAGATGTACAATCGCAAATAAGATGGATCCAAGTTCGAGCCGACTGGCCACATGGCTAGGTAGAAAGCAGCTGTCCAGGTGTTTTATTTGGGGGGCCTGTAGGCAATCTTCCTGCTTTTCATCACCGACCACCGGTGCCTCTTCATGTAGTAGACCAGGGGAATCAAGATGGCAGAGCCCATGAGCAGCTGGTGGGGGAGAAAAGCATGAGTGAGTTGGATCTTTTGAGGAGGTTGCTGGGACTGGATGTGTAATAATTGTTAATATCGCCATAATCAGAGTCCAATCACTATCATGTCCTAGTCATGAAATTCTAGGTTTAAAAGTGGCTACAGTAGCAGATACAGTACCAGTCAAATGTCTGGACATCGAATTACCAGCCTCATAAATGAGCAAATAACCAAACCTAAGGCTGCATTCCAAATAAATGCCTTTGAATTTAACATTTCAACATCAACCGTTCAGAGTAAGCTGTGTAAATCAGGCCTACATGGTTGAATTGCTGAAAAGAAATAACTACTAAAGGACACCACGAAAAGAAAAACAACTTGCACAGAACACCATTAAAGACCCATAGCCACCCTCACTGCTGCCGCCGTTAGATGTAAGGTCTACCAGACTCTGACACAATATGACCCCTAGGCCAAAAGACTTCTCGATCAGCAACATTAATCTCCTGATCATGTTGATCGGTGGACATTCTAACAGTCCGGTCATTTTCCATGCAATTCAATGCACATACGTTTATTTTTTTCTTATATTTTTGCAAATTCTATACATATAATAATTTATTTCAGATAGCATAGACCAGAGTGACACCAGTTTTCAAGTACAGTAATGAGAATATATTCTGATGTCATAGGGGACAACACCAGCCAGCGTACCTTCAGGCCCATGCGTTTGCGCTGGTCGTGCTCAGGTTCCGCTGCCCACCGGAGAAAGGTGCACACATCTTTGGCCACCTGGCTCATGGTGGCTGGTGTTCCTGTAATCACATTTGAATAGACCGTGTTACTTGCATTGATATGCACGTCAACCAGAAGTTTAACAGGTGTTAGTGTATTTTATATCTGCTGTCTTAAGAAATCATACCTGGTAATCTAGTTAAAAAATAGTAAGTAATTAAATAACTTGCTGATGCATTCAAATGATGTGGTTGGCCAATAAGAAACAGTGATGGAAAGTCCCAACTCTTTACTGGGCTGGATCTTGAGTTCAGCAGCGACGATTCTTAAAATGATTTAATTAATTTGCACCAGTGCGCACCCCATGGCCAACTGCCAGAGAACAATAAACTGAAAACGCAATTATTCTACATAGAAGCCTCTCATTCAGAATAGTTCTTGAAGAATGATTTCCATTTCCTTAAATAGCTTACCAGGCTACATGTGTGTTAAATGTCGAAATGGTCTCAGCATTCATGCTTTGAAGGTTGCGCTGGTGCAACAACAAAAAAAGTAACTTAAAAAGCCATAAAAATGATCACAAACAGCAACCATTTAGTTGGAAGTTTGAATCTCTGCCTCGATTTATGCTTTTCTCAAGCTTTGGGAGATTTGACAGAAAGATGAGCTGCGATCATCTGTGGGATTGTTTGACTGAAGTGTATTTTTTTGTAAATAATACAAATGTAAGTGCAATTGATAAAGTAAATGACCAAATGTTCACTACCTACAGAGGATATAAAAAGTCTACACACCGATAAACGTTGTGATGTGAAAAAATTAACCAAAAATAAAGACGTCAAAACTTTTACCAGCTTTAATGTGACCTATATCGTTAAATTCCCCCAAAAAACAGAAATCTTTGTGGAGGAAAAATAAAATCCTTACAATAACCTGGGGGGTGTTCTCCGTACGTCGCTTAATACATCCGAGATCAAATGAGACATCCAAGATGACATTATCCGGCTACTTATCATCCGGCTAATTCGGTTCTCCGAACACACCTGCTGTTTACAATGAGTATAGCCGGACTGAGTCAGCTGAGATAAATGCGTGTCCACGTGTTCGTTTAAAAGGCGACATGTATCAATAGTAGAAACCTTGATCAGCGACACTCCTATTGGCTACTCATTATGGCCAAAGATCACGCCCACTTTTTCTCCTCAGCAGAACCAGAGATATTGATGGAAGGTTATGCGGAACTTGAATGTTTAATTAAAACGCAAGGAAACACCACGAAGTCTGCAAAAGCCAGAAGAGGGCTGGCAAAAAGTAGCAGACAAATTAAATGCGTTTAGTGGTCACTATGTTATGGTTCTACCAATTGTTACGGTATTTATTTTAATAACGTCATAAATTCATTTCATATTTTCTAAATTTCAGAGCCACCACAGGACAGTAAATTTCTTCCACAATTCCCACTGCATAAAATACGATTTCTTCCCACATTTATTCTTGCAAACTCCAACACACATGTTCCCATGTTCTAGTCGGTCCATGAGTAATCCCCTAATTAAATGGTAGTCTTTACTACTTATATTGTTCTAGTCACCTAAGTCTCTTTTAAAGCAGGTAAATGCATGTGTTTGTCTGTTCATATCAGCAATCAAGAATACGAAATCAGAATTAAAAAATTGTTTAATCGCCATGAATGTGTGAACAGACAAGGCATTTACGAAACGGTATAACGGTATATCTGACGAGTCGAACATCTAATGTGTGGATCCAACAAATTAATTATGTATTTGACACCCTAACGGGAAAACCGATACATCTCAATAGAGTTTCGCTCTGCATTAAAGGGTCTTGTCTATTTCACAATACGGAATTATTTAATAAGCTCTGACTGCGAATTGTTCTTCTCTTAACGTACAGGACATGGCTGTGAATGACTTCCCACGTCACATCCGCCTATAAGGCCGCTATCTAATCGTGTTTACATGAAATAAGCCTGCTCCGGAGCAGGTTCAAGCTTACGCACCCGTTGCTATGACTACAAGTACAGGATGAGCTTCGGAGGACCGAACTAACCCGGATTATGCCAAATCGACAACAATCAAATCCGGCTAACTGAGTTAGCGACGTACGGAGAACACCCCCCTGGTTGCATAACTAGTGCACCTCAACTAGTGCATGTCAATAATCCATGCTGGTCAACAACAGCTCAACTAGTGCATGTCAATAACCCGGGCTATTCAACAACAGCTCAACTAGTGCATGTCAATAACTGTCCAATATTGTGTCAGTATTTACAGAAAATAAAACCTAAAGTGAAAACGGGATCCTAAAAGCACAATGTATTAACCGAAAAACACTATCAATTGACTCATCTGTATAATTATTGAATTATTGATTATCGAATCAGTGATCCTGAGAATATACTGACCGTCGTCGAACTCCAGAACTTCGTTGTAGATTGGGGGAGCCATGCCGATGGATTGGCCTGGGAAGTATGGGTTGTAGTAGAGGCCTTCTCTCACCTCCACTCCAGCAGGGGGCTCACAGTAGCCAGTCAGCAGGGAGAACACATAGTCTTCACCTCCATGTCTGAACCAATGGAGAAAGACAACTTAGAGCAGAGCAGTTGCAAGGCACGCAAAAGTGCAGTATATTTTGATATGGGGTGGCACATCTTGTGAATTTATAAAAGTGTCTTCCTGCTTCACAGTGGGGGCTGACCTGATTCAGTCAACATATTTTTATTGTTTAGTTGGTAGGCTGTTGCTTGACTATAAGTTTTAGTTGAGCAGTCACATGGGCACATTACATGCCTGTACTCGCCTGGCTCAGTTGACTACACTGGTGCGAAGCATGCAACAGAATAAAAAAACAAAATAATAAAATAATAGGAAAACCTGTCAACATTATTTTTTAATAAATAGCCATTTCCAAGCCATTGTCTAATACCAACATCTCAAATTGTTGGATACCCATGGCTGGCCTAAACATCGGAGCATCCGAAGCTTTTGTTTTTATTAAAACAGTTATGACCTTAAGACTAACAAACGTTTAGTTGCTGTTGGCAAGTCATCAGTCTAGACACCCAAGCAACAGTGACATAGTACCTGGCATTGACAATGTAGCTGAGATCCGGGGGTAATGCTCCGTTGTTGGCTGCACGGGCAGCTTCCGGGTTGGCGTATGGCTTCGGGAAGTAGTCCGAGAGCTTCCCTGGTCGAGTGAACATCTCTCCTGACTCGTCAGGGCCATCCACCACCTCGACCTGAGTGGAGAACATAGTAAGCTCAGCGACCAGTCACATATTTCACCAAAACAGAGGATGTCGGCTTTCTGTTTTTAGGTCAGGAGTATAGGATTGCTGATCTGGAAATCAGCCTTTAGGCAACTATTTGTAAGAGTTCATGATCTTACTAATTGACCTCGTTGTGGTTAGTAGTAATGACCATAAACGCGTCCTTGTGTGAGAATGATACAAAATCTTTGCTGCAGCTCATCAAAATATAAAGTATTGTGCCTATATCTGACATTATTGTGGAGTGAAAATGTGATCATTATTCTTAAATGAATTTTAAAAAGCACAGTTTCATCTATTATAAATAAAAGTTCCATAGCATGGATTGGACAGTTCATGTCACCTATTTATGGCAGTAGAGTGGTGTGAAAAAAAAAGCAATTCTCATCAGATCCTGACTGGATTTTGCTATAGAGCCGGTGGAAGACAAAGCAATGTGGGAAAAAATATTTTTTAAGAAAATATCAAATTTAACTTTTTGTCCTAACTTTCAAATTCCATGTGGTGCACATCAAAACATGGCCACCATTTGAGAATATAACACCTAAGTTTGGGGGTTTGGTAGCATGAAATTAGAATTGTTTACATCTACAGTAAGTGGTAACCTTGGACGATGGCTACACTGGAGCGGTTTAAATAATATTTTAAATCATGACAGTCACTGTTAGTTCTAATAATTTCACTCCCACCCGCCCGCAATACCTCCTCCGCCAAAGCCTTGACTTCAGACTCAGTGTGGGACACGCCGACCAAGTTACGGAAAGCAAGGTACTCCATGCTGTGACATGCTGCGCACACTTGCTTGTAAACCTGATAACCACGACGGACGCTGAAAAATAAAGGAAACAAAAAGCAAAGTTACTACACGTTTCGGTTTCCGGTTTAGGTAAATATGATCAAATAGCTTGATAAATTGTGAATGATATATACCCACACAATGAACAGAAACTGAATTTGAAATCAAATGCCTTGGTAGTAGTGTTACAAGAAACTAGACAAGATATTTTAAAAGTAACCGTTCCATCCTTCTAGGTGGGAGCAAATCGTTCTAGGCGCGACCCATACTTTTTGGCTAGTACCTGCTGTGGTCAAGGGATGACAGCATGCCATTGTGGGTCCAGGGGAAGTTCGGTGGATGAAGCTCTAGGTCCGAGGCCTTAACAGAGTGCTGCAGCATGAGCGCTAGTCCGGTCGCGCCGGTCGTCAACACACCGAATGCGGTCAGGGCAACTTTCTTCGACCTGGGTAGACTGGCGAACGACATGTTGGCCTGTCGAGCGAGAGAGTTGACAAGAATACAATCCTGTGTCATTCTCAGAATTAATATGAGATATTCATAGCAACTCATTTCTACTTTCACTACAGTAACTTAGATAATGTGGTCAATTTACATATGGTCATTATTCAATTATTTTAACATCTGCACACTGAACTGTAACTTACTTCCGCTTACTAACCCATCCAAATTTGTTGCTAGATTTGGACAATTATGCATTTTCACATCAACGGTTCTGGATTTGATCGGATCAAAACTGGTCGGATGCCTTAACTACTAGTATACCTCCTTTTCTGTTATAGACCCATTTGAAATCACTAAGTAAGCATCCATGGTGGGACCTTCACTACACATGAGGAAAACGGATTAAAGAAAAACATCAACAAACAGCTAACTGCTAAAATATAGCAGACACCAACAGTGTCTTAAAAACAGACTTTTGAACTAAATATCGTATGCATCCGCACCTTGACATAAGTCAATGGGCCACTACAAGAGAACTTGAGTTAGTTAAATTGGCAAAATCACCTTACATTTTTTGGGCCAATATTCAAATGGGGGTAATGATTTAACAAACACTGCCACAGCTGAGGCACTCCAAGCAACCCATTAGTTATATATAACATATATCAGAGAGACAAAATACAGTAAACAGATAGTAAACATAAGTAGCAAGATTATTGAGCCCGGCCAAACAGTTTGGCATTCAAGATGTGACTCCAGTGAATGAAATGCCTTATGGAAAATAGCCAAAACTGATGGCTGGTAAATATTTATTGAGGATATAATACGTGAATCTAAGAGGTTTGTTTTAGATGGTGTCTGGTTAGGTAGATACAACAGACAAGGGACAAAACACAAGTAGTACTGACGATACAACCAACAGATGGCTTAGAAATCTAGCTAGGTTAGGTAACCTGCTAGTTACCCAGACAAGAGACATTCATTCATCCCACATCAAGGCTAATTATGTTAAGACACATTACGATTTTCAACCATCTATTGATAACTGGCAAAAACCACAAAACGAGTGTAGCTTTAATAATGTACAAATCTCAGTAGCAAGTTAGCTAAGTGGCTCACACTTGCATTGCCCATTAGCTGTGACCTTGCCTGTGCTAGCTAACCGGCTTGCTGTCAGCTCGGATTTCAATGAAATTATTATTTTCCAAAAAGAAACAACTAACATAAAAAACGAACACATCTCAATTCAACATTAAGCGCATAAATACGTAATCATACCCGAGGGGCCTTGATAGTTTTGGGCATGCATAAAAGGGCTCTTCCAGTCCCTGATAGCACGACCACTCGCAGCGCCGCCATCTTTTTGTCTTTCCTGCCTCGAAAGATAGCGGAAGGTGGAAACATTGTCCTCTCTCCCCTTCCCTTGCACAAAATTACACAACACATTTGGAAAAAAACGGATTCAAACATAATCATTATTTACAATTGACAATTAAACTTTTTTTAATTGCACAAACGAACAAAATATGGTGAATATCATACTTTATTTCAAGTTCATATTTTAAAGGTGGGATAGGCAAAAAACGAAAGGCGCCACCTATCGGTAGGAGGAGTATCACTTTTATAATAACATAACATCATAATGGGTAAATAACCTGTTTTAGTAAATCTGTTTTAAAACCGACTTGAGCACTAGAACAAATTCAAACTACAGCAATAAAAGGCATATCTTAACAGTACAGTTCCCATAGAATTCAACTAACTAAATAAAGTTACTATGTTACTATCCTGTCTAGGCACGGTTGCCTCGTGGTTTTGGATTTTATATTTTATACTAATATTGTCAGGTACACTTCTGTTTGTATTTGGACTGGCATTCAAAAACACAAAAAAATCCCAACCCAATCAACATTTTGATGGATCAACAAATCCCCTTGAAGCAGAAAATATCTGCATCAAGTTGGATGACGTGACCATTCAAAATGGAGAAATGGAAGTTGCAAGGGCATCGGGTGTCTTTTTTGGGTTTACTTACTTTTTGGAGAGAAGTACACCAAACTAATTTCGCACACATTTATGGAACTTTATTTGTTTAGACTAAACAACACGTTATCCATGGAAGCCCAAAACGGTTAAAATAGATTGTGTGATCGCATTTGCTTTGAGGTAAAACGTTCCACTATAATTCAATTATAAAAGTCATACATTTTCAAAAGTTATAAAAAAAAAAAATATATATATATATATATATATATATAATCTTATGTTCGCAATACCAACGCCAATTTAAAAAATATTAATAGCAGAGAAACGTGAAAGCCCTCTAGCACACAAAATGACCATTAAACTCTCACTCACAAAAAATAGATTTCCAGGACATTGTTTGTATTTTGCGGGCGTCAGGGAGCCAATATAAAAATGCAGAGTCTCCCGAAACTTCCGGGATGAGAAACGTAAAAGTCCTCATGAATCATAATAAAAATGTAGAGCTATATCTCAAGAGTTATCTTAACTACAGAACATGACTCGGCCAGAATGTGTCATTTGCAGTGAGAAGCTAGCTAATGACAGCATGATGATAAGCAAACTGCTACTACACCAGAAAACAAAACACCATGAGATTTTATCAGACTTTATTTTTCCTTGCCATTTTCTCAGATAAGTCTTCTCCACAGTCTGACCTGAAATGTGTAGGGAAAGTTATTTAATGATTACATATTATCCTTGTATTAATGCTAATAAAAGCTTTTCTTATGCAGACTGGAAGAAATGAATACCCCACAGGAAAAATCTGTCAACACGCAGATTACTTTCCCCCACAACACGAACAGATTCATCACAAAATCCAAACGTGACATGGTATGAACACAAACGGCGGGATAAAAGGTTTAGAGGACCAGCAACATCTGAGGGATTAAAGAATAAGAAGGCAGTTGATGACAATGGAATGTCAAGAAAAGTTTACACCACATTCTGGGAGGACAGTGTGCAGGGGAGGATCAAGCGGGTGCCATGATTACAGTCTTTTTCTGAGACTGAATGGCAAGCAGTTGGAAGGATTTGGGAAAAAGGCCTAAAAGATCACGGTATAATTACACAGAGGCTCTGGAAAGCTTTCATTTTAGCGTGCACTAAGGGCTTGCTGCAGTAGATGACATTTTGTCATCCTTTTTCTACTACTTGTCTGTTCGGCATGAATCATCTGTCAAAAAAACAATCCAAGGTACAGAGGAGATTGACGAGGAGGACCTGCTTGACCTTTTCTCAAGAATGGGCTCAAATTGCCTCCTCCTACAGACAACATGCAAGTTGCCATTCAAACAATGGCTAACCAAGCTATCCTACACAAACCCACATACATACTAGACTGGTTTTCTTACAGTTAAAGACCATTTGGGCCCTATTTGATATGGCATTCGGGGGGAGTCTCTCTGTTTTCTGGTTCCATAGGCACCTGCTAGGTCAAAGTTTTAACAAGATACCTAGAAAGGATCCAGGCTGTGAAGGGGTGGCCAGTCCTCTTCTGGCTGTGTCGGGGAACATTAATAGTTTATTAATTATAAAACGCATTTGTGTTATGTCCAAATTATTTAAAACACAGTCCAGGTCAGGTGCATGCCATGTCAGACAGGGACAATCAGGGGCAGTGAGGGGTGAGTGGAGTGGCAGCTCAAACCGTCAGGTATTATCTGGGGCATGGGAGCTTTTCTAGAAGGCTCATAGATAGCCAAAGGCAAATAAATCTGCTTCTGCCTCAGAGATGCACAACCCGCACTTGCATAAGGCGTACATAGGCCACTCTTAGGGGGTGCACAGCTGCTTTTACCCTTCTGCCGAGTTAATACCAAACCAACTTGATTTAGTTAGGAATGATATGTCATTCATGGGCAGTTTTTGGTATTCCATTTTTCTAACCTATGGCAGTTTACGTCTTGTCGTAGTGCCATTTCAGGTTATTCACTAGACCTGGACTGCTTGCATTTAATTAAAACCTCGAAGAAATTGGGTTATAAAACCTTTGACCCGTAGTGCCTGATTGACAGGTGTGTGAAGTGCTTACAACTGTCACGACTCCTAGTCCAAGTATGACATCTAGTGGGCTAGGAGGTCATTTACTTTCGGTCATTTACCACTGGGTTTGTCACGCAGCTGAAATGTGTAAAGTTTAATGAGAGTGTGGGGCACCGTGTGAATTATTGAATGTGTCACGTCCATGTATGTAATATTTAGATAAGAGGTGTTTGGATTATGTGGTGCTCTTGTTATTATTTAGTAAGTCGCTACATTGCGCAATTTAATTTAAAACCAGAACATGTTTTCGCCGTTCTCGGTTTGTTTGATGTTAACAACAAAGCTCTGAAAAATGTCAGCACCTTGTGTGTTGCACTCCTCCAAAACAGCTCCAACATGGACATGACAGACAAGATCTTCGAAGATATGTGTCTCCTCATTCTATCAAAGAGAGTGACCAAAGAAGTAGTGGATAGCAAAGAAAGACTAAAGACCAGCATATGGGACAGTCGTCACGCAGCATGTTTTGGAGGAACTGACAGAGCCTTTATCCTTAGAAACAGAAACCACGACTGATAAACAATCCATAATTGTGGCTCACTTTTTACCAAACACTTCGAACAAATACACAACGAGGTGAAAGCAATTGTGGATCAACACCTGGTTGAGAATTTAAAAAACACAACGACTACCTTCCAGGTTTTTTTCTATCCTGTTTGAAAAATGACCTCGGAATATATCCATTGTGGTGTGGTATCCTCCTAGGAGACCTTACAAGATATCAACAAGAAAAACACGAAAAAGTAACCTCAAAAGACAACAAGGAGATGAACAGAGACTCAAACTGCCATGTGGAGAAGTGGTTTGGTATTGTCAAGCACTCCATCTTGCTTAAGAAACGAGGTCTTCAGACAGCTTGGTTTTTAAGGAAGATGTATGTGTCTCATAAGGGCCGATCCAAACAGCACAAAATACAAAACAATCTGTCTGGGAATCTTTCGGTGAATCCACTAAGGTCCCTAAACTCCAAATTGGAACAATCACAAGAGCGGTGGGCTAGAAGAGAAGAATTGTCAAAAATAAAAGCATCGAAGTACTTCAGCAGCCCATAATTTCTGCAAAGCCCCCCAAAATTACCCCAAAAAATGCAGACAAGCCCTTCCTGTTGTCCCACAAAAAAGTGATGATGGATGTAGGCTACGACACAGACATTATCAACGCAAAACCCAATGTTGTCCAAGGTCAGCGCAACATTAAAAACATATTTCAGATAATGATGTGTTCTTGAAGAAACAGACATTTCACAATACACCTATTTACGCATGTGACTGAAAAATAAAATATAATGTTATTTGATATTTTAAGGAAAAACGAAACCGACCTGTTTTGCCAATACAAAACCAATCAAGCCTTTTGTATTGTCTACAAATAATTGTTTATGGATGTAGAGAGTACCACAGACAATGGCAACATAAAACACAATGTTGAGATTGAGGTAAGACGCTTCAGGCATGTCAACAGAAAATTGTGCTGCAGATTTTACTTCCTGCATCTAATTCCCATCACCTTTAGTGTTCCTTACAATGACAACCCAGGGAAAGTCATCCTCCTTCGTACACCAGAACGCACTCTGCTCTCCAACAAATGCAGGGTCTGCTCTCTTTGGAAAAGAAAATACAGTCACATTGTTGTGGCTCTAGTTCAGACAGAAAATCTTTTACCCTGGGCCATGCTGAGTTCAATGGTCTAAAGCCACATCATTGCTGTCAGGAGGTAAGTATTTTGACTTGCATGTCACTAACATACTTTTGACCAGCTCCATTTCCATTTCGAAAGTCCTATTAATGACAGATATACATTCTATTCTTTAGCCTATGAATATCATTTCAAGCAATAGAGATAAATTAATACACCAATGCTTTTATTTTTATGTTCCGCTGATGCTAAATATAATAGATTTCAATACCAATTTAGTGTAATTGGTTTAAACATGTCAGGGCTATTCCATGTATGTTATAATCAACACAAGTATTGTGAATGTAATTGTGCATAACTAATATTAGGGATTTCATAAACACATTATGCTATAAAAAAACGTATTAAATTGAATAAAGTTATTCAATAGAATAGAATATAATGTAATTTTTATCATTTTAATTTCTGTTTTCAAGGCAATGGGTGTATATCTTCAGTCCCTGATGAAAGAATGTGGATCTGTGAAAAAAATTGATATAATGGATAATTTAATTGCTACTGTCATTTTTCAAGGAAGCAGGGAAGTCATGAGCCGACATCTGAAGTAATGAAGTAATACTTATATGTTTTACCACCTACACTTCCTTAATGTCATTTATTATGTTTAAACCCTACGACTAATTATACATTGTCGCTGCCAACCTCTGATTGAAGATTCAGCTTTTTAACGTAAGCCTGAAGGTTTTGTGCCAAAATTGCTTGGTATTTGGAGCATTTCATATTTCCCTCCACCCTGACTAAGGCCCCGGTTCCAGCTGAAGAAAAACAGACCCAAAGCATGATGCTGCCACCACCATGCTTTATTGTGGGTATGGTGTTCTTTGGGTGATGTGCAGTGTTGTTTTTGCGTAAAACATCTGAGAGTTTTGGCCTCAAAGTTCAACCTTGCTTTCATCAGACATAAACACATTTCCCCACATGCTTTTGTCCCATAGTATTTGGAATTTTTTCGTAACTTTTCCTGACTGATATCTTTTAACAATGAAATCCCTCTGATGCTTTGGAAGCTTTCTGCGGACCATGGCTTTTGCTTCGAGATGTAACTAGGAAAATGTCAGGAAAATCCTAGTGGAACAGCTGACCCTTTATGTGCTTAATTAGTCACTTTAAATTATGGCAGGTGTCTCATGACTTTTATTTAACATTAGCTTTATGTGAGGGTGGAAAGTTTGCTGATGATTTATCCTTTTCTTATTTTTTCACATAAAAAACCTGTGCAGACTTTTTGTATTTTCTATTAATATCTGCTGTCTGGTTTATGAAAGATAGCAACATAGTACCCAGTACCTATTCCACCTACAAGAGCTTGAACCCTTTTGCACATATGACCAGAGCGGTGTGATCTGGCTTGAGTGGGCCTTGATGCGTATGATCACACCCGTGTGATTGAATTGTTCGTTAGAACGTCCAAGAAAACGTGACGCAACAATGATTGGCCAGACCATACTTATTTAGCTGCCATTAGCTCAAACTGTTTTTATAACTTATTTCCTTAATGTCAAATGTAAATTTTTATAGAGTGTATTTTTAAACAATCACAGAGGTAGCAAATATTTAAATCGGAAGGTGAATGATTTCTGATGTACCAACACCAACGGTCATATTTAGCAAAAATTAAAATAGGCTGCTAAACATAACATTAGTTGTTTTCTATTGTCCAGGATAAAAATACACTGACGCAAAAACGAATGATATTAGCAACAACTTCGTGATTCGTGAATATATATTTTTATGTTGGACAGAGCTTACGACTCCCAGCCTGCATTTCAATGTAAACAAACATGGCCGCGTATACACATTGATTTATCTAAAATAGCTCAACTTCATCACTACAACCTTGAAAAAAAAGATTTACACTGATGACATGTCTTATTACCAAGTATGCAGAAATCGGAAAGTATTATTTGTCATAAGCATTTCAAATAAGAAAATCAATTATTACCACATAAATGATTGCCAAACAGTTAGCTTGTTTATTGATACAAGTGGACCTTTCAGAACATTCACACCATCTTTGACAGTCCCTCATTAGTCGGAAAATTATCCGTAGTTAGCAATAAGCACTCAGTCCCGATGGCGTTCAGCTAATTCCCCAGTCTCAAAAAATCTTCACAATTACATAAAAATTGACAGACCACACGGTTAACCTTTTTTTAGAAAAAGTATGTTCACATCACATTACAGAGGTTGGGTAAATGGGGTAAACACTGCAAGAGAGCATATTACAATATACACACGAGCAATGCAATGCAAATAACATGCTAAAAGTTTTAGTTGATGTATTGACTGCTACACGCTGACTAGTAGTGTCTAGCCAAAGTAGATGCTAAGACGTAAACCCCTAGAAGTCTAGATATTATTCCGGTCGTCTTTTAATACTGCTTTAGCTACGTTATTTTTTGTAGTCATATAGAAATATAATTTTAAACAATATAATTCTAAATAAAAAATAAATAGCAAGCAGCGTGGCTCTGGTAAACTGCAAATTGCTCTTAGAGCAGCATATTGTAGACCTAATTTCAAAAGGTGCTCTAAGAGCAGCATTAGAATGTGTGTGGCCAAATTGCTCATAGAGCAGCGTAATGTAGACCTAATTTCAAAAGGTGACAGAATGCGTGTCGCTAACAAAATGCTTTTAGAGCAGCATATTGTAGACATAATGTCAAAAGGTGCTCTAAGAGCAGCATTAGAATTTATCTAATGCATGTTGCACTTAAATACGACATGGTGTTCTAAGAGCAGTATTAGAATTTATGCAGCGCAAATGCACTAAAAGCAGACATGATTTCGGTTGCATGTAAAAGTTAAATTTCATCAGGCTAATGCAATTAATAGAAGATAAGCTAACATTAGCTCTGATCCTGTGATGTCTTCGAGCTTGCTAGCTAATGTTGCGAGTTAGCTTACTTATGTTGGTTAGTTAAGCTAGCTAGTTAAATAACAGCTCGATGTCTGCTGAGTCCTGAGAATTTTTTTTTCCAAGCCGGCCGTTCCTGAGAAAAAAAGGCCATTCCTGAGAAAAAAAATATCCAAGCCGGCTCCAAGTTCTGCCTCCTTCAAACCAAGTCCCGCCTCTTGCTGCCGCTGATTGGGCGAGAGAACATATTTCAATAACTAGGTCCAACCTGCGATCCGCACAGGAGGCCCGGGCCTAAGTTCCGGTCATGGAACCATGGTGCGAGGCGCCGACGCTGGGGCCCTAGTGTGGAGAATCGGCACTGAAGATTGGATCAGTGCTGGGCATTGGCCGTGAGGACATGAAATTTGGCAGCCTAACCGACGCCCTCCACCATATACCGTCCTGTCCCCTTTACTCATGTTCTTGTACACCAACAACTGCACCCCCAGTCAACACTTCTGAAGTTTGCGGATGACTCCTCCCTGATTAGACTTACGTCGGATGGAGACAAGTCTGTCTACAGGCGGGAGATTGACCAGCTGTTGTCCTTGTGCAGTCTGAACAACTTGGAGGGTTAGGACAGTGGAGATGAGAGTGGACTTTAGAAGCCCAGGACCTCAAGTGGGAGCTGAACATCACCTCTCTCACTAAGAACGCGCAACAAAGGCTGTGCTGCTTGCAGCAGCTTAAAGACTACAAACTGCCAATGACCATGATGGTGAACGTCTCAGGGGCGAAAATCTGTTATCAACTTTGGGGGGGACAATAATATAGCATTTTCTCAGAAGCAATTCCTGAGGGGGGACACCCATATTACTGCTGTAATTGTAAACGGATAGCCTACATTGTAATATGTTAAATGTATATATTGTAACGTTTCATGTCTGTGCTGTATGTATGTTCTGGCCTTTGTTTCTTTTGTTTTTCCAGCTCCCTGGCCACTTTTACCCGTTTCCCTTTAGTATTTTCCTGCTACCCGGTCACTTATATGAAATCCCCTTTTCTTTCCCCGTCCTGTGTAACTGTTTACACCTGTTGGTATTTGTGCTCGTTATGTCTGTATATAGTCTCCCTGGTTTCTCCTCTGTTGGTCGGGCATTGTTAATCTTAAATTAATACATAAGAAATCAAAATATGTTAGATTTACAGAAAAAATAAGCTAAACCTTTTTACAGGAGTTGACACAGATTCATTTGTAACTTGTTCACGTACTATTCCCGAGCAAATCAGCCACATTGTTCCCAGATGAATATTAACACTATACAATGTACTAAATATATTTAAAGTTACAACGTTAAATATAATCGAAAACATTTTAACTTTGTACAGTAGTGACTTATAAAAAAAACACCTTTTCTCAGCCAGGTTTAATGTAAACTGAGAAGAGCGCGAGACAACATTAACATTGCCTGTGGATCAAACCATGGGACCAAGGGCAGGGTTCGCAATATTTTGAAACTAAAAAAGCACAATAGTGTCCATAATCAACAAAGTGCTTTCATTGCGTATTATTGATAATATTGAAACAGTTATGTTGACAGGGATTTATTGGGGGGGGGACATCATATTTCTCCTAGGATTGGGGGGGGGTCGTGTCCCCCCTGTCCCCCCCGGGATTTCCGCCCCTGGAACGTCTACACAGCCATCAATGAGTCAATCCTGATCTCCTCCATCAGAGTCAAGGACAAGGGCAGACAATTGGAATCTGCAACCCTAAAAGACATTCTACTGTGCTGACTGTGGACCTGTTGCTCCAATTCAATTTGAAAGCAACACACCCACTCAGCCACTTTAACGTCACATCACAATCGTGTTCATAGAATTCTCCTTAAATATGGTTAATCATACGGTTACACATATTGTAAATACAGGTTGTACTTGTCAATACTGAAAGACATGGAAATTACAGTAATGTGCAGGGTACAATTATGATTTCTAGCTGTACATACTGGCATTTCAGCTCTTTCACTCTCTCACCATTCCTCTGTAAAGGTACTGTGGAGTTGCTTCATTGCAATTTAATGAACAAATACGAACAATGGACTGCAATAAAATACTAAAATATGTAAGTTGCAAATGTCCAGTGTGATTTCTGAATAAATGAGGGGAGCAGGCAATAGTTAGTGTGGTACCAGGGATATGTTATTGTGGCCTACTGCTGTAGGGGAAAAATATATATTTTCAGGGTGTTAGGGATCTGCCTCAATCTTGCTGCCCGTCTCAGCGTCCTGGAGGTGTGTAGGTTGCGTAGAGATGGCAGATTGCAGCCGATTATTAAAATGTTCTATTGTGTACTTATGATGTGTCTGCATAGCAATAATTATGTTATAAGTAGGTTTTTTAAAATAGGCTTTCCCAATAGACCAGTAATGAGTTTGTCCCCATGGGAAACCGTTAGTTTTGTTCTGTTAAGTGTCACAAAGTAATTTGCAGCCAGGAGCTTCACAAGCTGAATTTATTGAATGTACAAAGAAGATGTTAGAAGAACAACCAGCTTAAACCATTGTAAGATGAGCATTGTCCTGATGGAATGTTACTTGTGAAATGTTTTTGTATAACATAATTGTAAGGGACAGAGCCCTGTCCTCGCACTCCATGGTGGTGATGACACCTCCCCCGCATCCGGAGAGAGGGAAAATTAGGGACTTGTTCGTTCACCTGTGTTTTTGTCCGCACCTGTGTTGTGTTTGCTCGTTAGTCCCTGTACTTAGTTCTGTCGTTTCCTGTCTTTCAGTGTCGGTCATTGTTAAGGTATGTTTCTCTTGTTTTGCGTTTGCTGGTCCTGTTATGTATTGCGTGATTATTCTGGTGTTCTGTGTTTAGTATGTTCTGTCGCACTAAGGGGAGGTTTTGTTAATCATGTTGTTCTTCTGTGTTTTTGTTAAGTGTTAAGGATTGTCGTTGTATGAAGCTACCCGTTTCTGTTTTGGGAGAGAATAAACCCTGTTATGGCAAGCACTCTGCGTTTGTGTCCTCAACCTGCTCGAAAGCCCAATCCTGACAGAATGACCGACCCAAAAGAGAGGACACAGCAGGGTGCAGTATCGTGGGCCAGCCTACGGCTCGAAAACCCCGACGAGGGGTTAATGCACGGGCTCTACCTAGAGCCCTATGAAGCAGAGGACTCCGAGCCAGAGGACGAGTCCGAGGATGAGGAGTACCTGGAGGGGAGTTCCGGTGGGATCCTTTCACCCTCCAGCTGATTCCCGTCTCAACCTCCACGTTTCTGTCCCCCACCTCACCACCCATGGCCGCCGCCCGCAGCATGAGATGGCCGCCGCCCCGCAGCATGAGATGGCCGCCGCCCGCAGCCCGCAGCATGAGATGGCCGCCGCCCCGCAGCATGAGATGGCTGCCGCCCCGCAGCATGAGATGGCTGCCGCCCCGCAGCATGAGATGGCTGCCGCCCCGCAGCATGAGATGGCTGCCGCCCCCGCAGCATGAGATGGCTGCCGCCCCGCAGCATGAGATGGCTGCCGCCCCGCAGCATGAGATGGCTGCCGCCCCGCAGCATGAGATGGCTGCCGCCCCGCCGCTCGAAACGGGCCCCTATGAACCGGTCTATCCGGTGTCCTCCAGGCCCACGCCACCATCGGCTACCTCCCCGGCCTTGGAGAGGGCTCTACGGGAGGATCTGGGGGTATTTGTCGACTTTCTGGCCTGGGTCCAGGAGGTGGCGGTGATGGACGATGAAAGGAGGTGGTGGCATCAGGAGTTCTTCGTGTGGAGGAAGGGACAAGAAGATCTCTGCCCTGAGCTCCTGGACTACCTGAGGGCACAACTTCTCCGCCGTGCACCACACCTTTGGCCAGTCACCGAGCTCCCTCCAGTTTCCTTGCCCGAGTCTGTCCCCGTGTCCTTGCCTGAGCCAGTCCCCGTGTCCTTGCCTGAGCCAGTCCCCGTGTCCTTGCCTGAGCCAGTCCCCGTGTCCTTGCCTGAGCCAGTCCCCGTGTCCTTGCCTGAGCCAGTCCCCGTGTCCTTGCCTGAGCCAGTCCCCGTGTCCTTGCCTGAGCCAGTCCCCGTGTCCTTGCCTGAGCCAGTCCCCGTGTCCTTGCCTGAGCCAGTCCCCGTGTCCTTGCCAGAGCCAGTCCCCGTGTCTTTGCCTGTCCCAGGTTCCCAGCCTGAGCCTGTCCCAGTCCCAGTTTCCCTGCCTAAGCCAGTTTCCCAGTCTGAGCCTGTCCCCGTTTCCCAGTCTGAGCCTGTCCCCGTTTCCCAGTCTGAGCCTGTCCCCGTTTCCCAGTCTGAGCCTGTCCCCGTTTCCCAGTCTGACCCTGTCCCCGTCTCTGAGCCTGTCCCCGTCTCTGAGCCTGTCCCCGTCTCTGAGCCTGTCCCCGTCTCTGAGCCTGTCCCCGTCTCTGAGCCTGTCCCCGTCTCTGAGCCTGTCCCCGTCTCTGAGCCTGTCCCCGTCTCTGAGCCTGTCCCCGTCTCTGAGCCAGTCCCCGTGTCTGTCCCAGTCCCCGTGTCTGTCCCAGTCCCCGTGTCTGTCCCAGTCCCCGTGTCTGTCCCAGTCCCCGTGTCTGTCCCAGTCCCCGTGTCTGTCCCAGTCCCCGTGTCTGTCCCAGTCCCCGTGTCTGTCCCAGTCCCCGTGTCTGTCCCAGTCCCCGTGTCTGTCCCAGTCCCCGTGTCTGTCCCAGTCCCCGTGTCTGTCCCAGTCCCCGTGTCTGTCCCAGTCCCCGTGTCTGTCCCAGTCCCCGAGCTCACTCCAGTCCCCGAGCTCACTCCAGTCCCCGAGCTCACTCCAGTCCCCGAGCTCACTCCAGTCCCCGAGCTCACTCCAGACCCAGAGCTCACTCCAGACCCAGAGCTCACTCCAGACCCAGAGCTCACTCCAGACCCAGAGCTCACTCCAGACCCAGAGCTCACTCCAGACCCAGAGCTCACTCCAGACCCAGAGCTCACTCCAGACCCAGAGCTCACTCCAGACCCAGAGCTCACTCCAGACCCAGAGCTCACTCCAGACCCAGAGCTCACTCCAGACCCAGAGCTCACTCCAGACCCAGAGCTCACTCCAGACCCAGAGCTCACTCCAGACCCAGAGCTCACTCCAGAGCTCACTCCAGACCCAGAGCTCACTCCAGACCCAGAGCTCACTCCAGACCCAGAGCTCACTCCAGACCCAGAGCTCACTCCAGACCCAGAGCTCACTCCAGACCCAGAGCTCACTCCAGACCCCCTGCCTGACTCCAGTCCAGTCCCCCTGCCTGACTCCAGTCCTGTCCCCCTGCCTGACTCCAGTCCTGTCCCCCTGCCTGACTCCAGTCCTGTCCCCCTGCCTGACTCCAGTCCTGTCCCCCTGCCTGACTCCAGTCCTGTCCCCCTGCCTGAATCCAGTCCTGTCCCCCTGCCTGACTCCAGTCCTGTCCCCCTGCCTGACTCCAGTCCTGTCCCCCTGCCTGACTCCAGTCCTGTCCCCCTGCCTGACTCCAGTCCTGTCCCCCTGCCTGACTCCAGTCCGGTCCCCCGTCCTGTCTTCGAGCCCCGTCCAATGCCCGAGGCCGTCATCCTGGCCGGGCCAAGGACTGTTGCCGGGCCAAGGACTGTTGTCGGGCCAAGGACTGTTGTCGGGCCAAAGCCGGTTCCCCGGCCACCTGAACCGTGTCCTCCGGCACGGCCTCCTGAACCGTGTCCTCCGGCACGGCCTCCTGAACCGTGTCCTTCGGCACGGCCTCCTGAACCGTGTCCTCCGGCACGGCCTCCTGAACCGTGTCCTCCGGCACGGCCTCCTGAACCGTGTCCTCCGGCACGGCCTCCTGAACCGTGTCCTCCGGCACGGCCTCCTGAACCGTGTCCTCCGGCACGGCCTCCTGAACCGTGTCCCCCGGCACGGCCTCCAGACCCGTCTCCCCCGGCCCTGCCTCCTGACCCGTCTCCCCCGGCCCTGCCTCCTGACCCGTCTCCCCCGGCACTGCCTCCTGACCCGTCTCTGCCTGGTCGACCTCTAGACCTGCACCCTCCTGTCCGACCTCCAGATCTGCTCCCGCCGAGTAGACCTCCTGACACGCTCCCGCCGGGTAGACCTCCAGACACGCTCCCGCCGGGTAGACCTCCAGACACGCTCCCGCCGGGTAGACCTCCAGACACGCTCCCGCCGGGTAGACCTCCAGACACGCTCCCGCCGGGTAGACCTCAGATCTGCTTCCGCCAGGTCGACCTCCTGACCCTCATCCGCCGGGTCGATCTCCTGACCTGTCTCCTGACCTGCATCCGCCGGGTCGATCTCCAGATCCGCTTCCGCCGGGTAGACCTCCTGACCCGCTCCCACCGGGCAGACCACCTGACCCGCTCCCGCCGGGTAGAACCCATGACCCGTCTCTACCTGTCCGGCCTCCAGACCTGCTCCCGCCCGGTCGACCACCTGACCCGTCTCCGCCTGTCCGGTCTCCTGACTGGCATCCACCAGACCGGGCGGCCTCCTGGTCTGTCAGCCTCTGTCCTGCCCGAGACCCGTCTCTCCGTCCTGCCCATGTCCAACTCTTGGATTATATCTGCTCTTGGGTTTTGGGCGCTTCAGGAGCCGCGCCCCTTGGTGGGGGATTCTGTAAGGGACAGAGCCCTGTCCTCGCACTCCATGGTGGTGATGACACCTCCCCCGCATCCGGAGAGAGGGAAAATTAGGGACTTGTTCGTTCACCTGTGTTTTTGTCCGCACCTGTGTTGTGTTTGCTCGTTAGTCCCTGTACTTAGTTCTGTCGTTTCCTGTCTTTCAGTGTCGGTCATTGTTAAGGTATGTTTCTCTTGTTTTGCGTTTGCTGGTCCTGTTATGTATTGCGTGATTATTCTGGTGTTCTGTGTTTAGTATGTTCTGTCGCACTAAGGGGAGGTTTTGTTAATCATGTTGTTCTTCTGTGTTTTTGTTAAGTGTTAAGGATTGTCGTTGTATGAAGCTACCCGTTTCTGTTTTGGGAGAGAATAAACCCTGTTATGGCAAGCACTCTGCGTTTGTGTCCTCAACCTGCTCGAAAGCCCAATCCTGACAATAATGCTTTTAGAGCTATACCTCAGAGATCAGCTATACCTCAGAGTTACCGTGGGTAACAAGCCAAGTGATTCACAAAATCTACATATAACTGAGCATGCATTTCATGTGAATGAGTTAAATCATATACTCATATACTGTATGTAGTGCTTTAGTTCATCCAATAGAAATTATATTCTGGAAACTTAACACATGAAGTGCTTAGTACATCATATGACTACAATAAGATAAATGATAAATAAGATTAATTTTTAAAGACATTCTTCATCCAAGGAGCTCTCCAGAAAAGTTATTTTGTATTCTTTAAAGGCAGCTTTGCCATTAAAAGTACAAGAATAAATATCTACGTTATCATATTTGGCCTGTAGAGGGCAGGACAATCCCAGAAGTGTGGACTGAGAAGGTAGTAAGTCCAACAAGTAGTCAGAATTATGGGAATGTGCTGAAATATCATTGCAAACTAAACTGATTGATTAATAAATCGATAAAGAACACACACCATGTTTATTCTAGTTCAAGTTGGAAATACATCGTTTTATACACCACATTAAGACCTATTGTGTTACTTACTTTTTGTGTATTTACAGGTTACTTGTTGCAAAATTGTTCTCGTATTCTCTAAAAAATAAGTGAAGTCCTATTTTGCTAACCTAGTTAAATAAAGTTGATAATTTTTTTCCAGCAGTGTAGTAGCTATATTTATCTTGGAAGTTGCTATCAGATTTATTGTATCTGTGCACAAATGGTATTTGAAGAAGGCAATTGCTGATGACTGGGATGAATGCAGGAGCAGTGTCAAGTATAGTGACACAGAAGGGTCACAATGGTTCTTGACATCGTGATAAAGTGTATTGAGCTATTCTAAGTAATTTGACAGATTGATTTAATGACACCATAATGACAGAATGTAAACTGTCATATAGTGTTACCAAATAAATATGCTCTGTTTTTATTGAATCCAATGCTCTGAACTCAGGCAATGTAAATACTCTGACCCTTTATAAATACTCATTCACTACTGAAAACTTAGGGCATTAGTTTGATATGTCAACACTGTATGAGCTTCACCTTTTTTGGCGGGAACTCCTATACATATTACAAGGAACTCTTAAAAGGATTTCTGTAATATATTAAAGTGCTTTTCCGGCACCCAGACGGTGCTGGTCAACTTCTGCTAGCAGAGAGCCCTCACACGGTATTCACTTTTCTCTGTAAAAATGTTGTGGCTGTATATGCTTTGGGAACAAATACAGATATAGAATGTGTTGGTAAAATTATTTGAGTATAAGTTAGTAAAATATCAACTTTTAAATTGAGCTTACTCACTTTATAACATTCATTATTACAATAACAAAGGTTAATTTTGGCTGTGACACTTTTCCAAGAGAAGAAAATCTGATGTTTCCTGATCTGACTATAAATGATTAGGAGTCACTAAGAAAGATGGTGGTTGCATGAGTTATAATGAAGTAACATCTTGGGTCCAGTGTTATGCAGTTTTGATAGAGCTGATAGCACACTCTCCATATCTTTTTAAATGTCTTGTTACATTGGTGGCAGCTCTGTTGAAACATTTTTATTCACAATGGAATAAAACCTTTTTTTATTTCACATAGTGACAGCAGATACACTATGCCCAACTAGCATACTAACAGAGCACAACACTACTTTCTTCTGAATCTTTGTTTTAGAAGCAGGGCCTTGGCTAATGCATGGAAACGGGAGTATTATCTACAGAGCACTGGCTTGACGATAACATCAATGTCGTCTATAAGTGAGGTGGCCCAGCCGCCATACAGTATACCTTATTAGGGGGCACACTGTTTTGCTTACTGTTACATAAACCTCCAGAATATGATATTAACCTAAGTTTATGTGACGTTTTTCTTTGTTGACAACCCTAATACCCCTTCAAATTGCAAAGCGTAACTCCCCACCCAGCCTTATACATCCAGAATACCTATTGTGTGACTATGGAAAAATATGCAGGCATTCCAGGCATCGCTGCGTTACTTGCTGCTTATATTTTGATATGCTGCCCAAGTCTGCTTGGCATTGTCTGAAGAGACGGCGCCCACAAAATGCAACCAGACATTCATCCACCGTGATGTCGGAGCCTGGATTGTGCAGAAAAGGTAATCGCTGGACCCACTGGTCCCGTGCATCCCGTAATGCTGCAAGTTTGTCACGCACTCGCCGGACCTGCCAATGTTTCTATGCCATCAAACTGTATGACACGGGAGAAAACATGAAATGTCTTTAGAGGCATGGTGGCTGGAAATATTGCCGTTCCAGTGTCAGCATCCCAAAGGCTTGCTGTTGCTTCTTCTTGGTCACCACTGCCAGCATCGGCAACCCAATGTAGGATTGCCGGTGAGTCACATCCATGTCATTCCAGCTCTCCCCGCGCGCGCACGTTTCTCAGCTCAAGTATACGCTTTTCCGTTGATGATGAAGACCTCGAATGCGGATTTTATGTCTTGGACAGCCATTGGTGACAGAAGCAGCGCTAAGTCAACCCTGCCGTTCTAGTGGGGAAAGGGGCCATATTAGCTTTCTATTTTTGGAAGGTAATGTGTCAGCTGGTGGTTGAGAGACAACAGGAGGGTCAACAGAGTCTCATTGTCATCCGATGCCTCATTATCCCCTGTCTCAGACACATTCTCTTCTATGTCACTCTCACTGTCTTAAGAGCTGTGACAAAGTGTTATTGACAGAACTTTTGCTTGATTGAGCATACATATTTAGAGCATAGAGCCCACAGAGCATTAAGAGAAATGGTTTAGATGTTATGATGTGAATGATTGAGCATACATATTTAGAGCATAGAGCCCACAGAGCATTAAGAGAAATGGTTTAGATGTTATGATGTGAATGATTGAGCATACATATTTAGAGCATAGAGCCCACAGAGCATTAAGAGAAATGGTTTAGATGTTATGATGTGAATGATTGAGCATACATATTTAGAGCATAGAGCCCACAGAGCATTAAGAGAAATGGTTTAGATGTTATGATGTGAATGATTGAGCATACATATTTAGAGCATAGAGCCCACAGAGCATTAAGAGAAATGGTTTAGATGGCTGCTGTGCAAGCTTTTATATGTTTGCTCCTCCCTATGTTGGGTGAACTCTCAATGTCATCGTAAAAATTAAGTATTTCGTCCCCCACAACGTGTGAAATATCAATGTCCTCGTGAGAGTTATGTATTTCCCTCACCCACGACGTAGGCAATATAAAAGTTATCATGGGAGTTATGTTTCTCCCTCCCCCAATACTACAGGTATGGGAGGGGAGATGGGGAGGGGAGATGGGGAGGGGAGATGGGGAGGGGAGATGGGGAGGGGAGATGGGGAGGGGAGATGGGGAGTGGTTAAGCAGAGGGACATTTTTGGATGATTATAAAAATGCATGTTAACGTGACCTCGATAACATATATGTGTGGGAAGATTTGATTTTTCTTATGTTTTATACGGCTAAAACAGCCTTGGGTCATATTGACACCAAATTGCACTGATGCTAAGAAATGTGTACAGGACTACTGACTTACTAATTGACAAATGTATGTAAATAGCATATTTACAAGGAAATGTACAAGGAAATGTTTCAAAATGACCTTGTAAACTCCCCTTTACTACAAACTATGTAGTATTTTATTCATGTGAATATGGTAGTGGCTTAGTTCAACTATGCCAGTCTGGATTCCTATTAATATATAGTATTGAGAGAGGCAACCCAGATGTCTCGACAGCCTATATGTGTAATTACGGTGACATTTTCTATACATTCTGATTTGTAAAGAAAGTTTGGAGAAATGAATTACAGCTCTGCGAAAAAATGTGTTGGGGTGTAACATGTTTATCAAAGTCCTGATCAATTTTAAAGCGGGCAGAAAGACCCTGGAGACATGAGCCGGAGGGTGAGACCGAGCTAGCTGAGAAATCCAGTGCACGCACTCAAATGCCTGCCTTAGCAACGTACAGTGAGTCCACAGCAAATTGAAAGTGTTCCCATGGGAATGGGCCCATCCCAGCAAGATGACTATTGCAGGCTTTTCTTTTGCACACAACAGCACTTTCTGCAATGAGCACCAGGCTATGGAGTCTGATCGATCAGAATGAAATCCTGTTTATTTGGACTAGCACATTACGGATGGTGCTATATGGCTATAAGGGCGATTTTTGGAATACAATATATTGTCATGGGCAGACCGAAACCTGATGATTAAATAAAAAAAATACCCGGCTTCTCATACTTGATATTTTCTTAATATCTTCGGATCACTCTGGGTCAGGTATACAAAGCATTTTTAGTGCGCAACATTTATTTCCAGGACAATATGAAAGTAAAAATGAAAATCTGCCCTGAAAGTATTTTTGGCCATTGGCTTAACACTCCTGATTTACACATTATTGTTCCAAGCTTTTTATATACACCTGGGAAAAGAACAGAAGCAAACTCACTAGGGATGAGAATGTCTCATGGTGTTTTAGTTTGTTGCGAAATATGTGCTAGCAGTGCAAAAAATGTATGCAAGCTTTCTCTTTCTAGTTAGTTGTTAAAGTTACGTAATAAAGCCTAATGTATTGTTTGCGGCTGGTATACAAGCATGCACACATTAATGAAAATAGCTTTAATGACCTATACATTAAAACCTTGGTGGACATTATTCGTTTCAGGAAGTTAAGGAAGGCCCGCCTATTTACCAACATCCTGGTAAACTTTTACCGCATCACGATAGAGAGCATTCTGACCAACTGTGCCCCAGTTTGTTACAACGGAAGCTCTGCGGCCAACCAGCAGTCCCTGCAGCTGGAAAACCGTCATTGGTGTCCACCTCTCCTCCATTAAAGACCCCCAGCACAAGTGCTGTCTCTGGAGAGAACGTGGCATTATCAGGGACCCCCTTACACCCGAGCCATAAACTGATTGCCCCCCTGCCTAGGCATATGGTACAGGTCTCTAGACACCCGCACCAGCAGGCTTAGGAACAGTTCTTCCCTGCTGCTGTTACCCTGTTGAACTCTGAAATACATTTACATTTGCATTATGGATACTGTTTGTACTCCCCATTCGCCACTTGCACAAGTGCATTCTGCTTGTACTGCCCTCTGCATATTTGCACTTTGTTACATTGTTAAGCTGCACAATTGCACATTTACTTATCCATGTCAATTGTACGTCCATCCATTGTCCTTCATTTCATTTCGTAGACTCACACAAGGGGCCTTCTGCACAATGATACTTTGCACTGCATACTATTTTTGCACTTGGTGGTTGGATGCAAACTGCATTTTACTGGACTGTACTTGTAGTGTTCAATGACAATAAATTGCATATAATCTTTTAAGTTTCTTACCAAGTCTCGCTTTGGACCAAAAGGAAGTTCTGTGAATTTGGGATATTGTGAAAGTCGTAAGGACTTAACTTGCAGCAGAAGAGAAGTAGGAATAGTTGCAAAGATGACAATGATTACATTTATATACCCACATTAGGGCTTGAAAAGGATTAACTTAATTCATTGAATGAACTCATTGCAATTGCTTTACACTGATGAGCCAAAACATTATCACCACTCACTGGGGACGTGAATAACGTTAATCATTTCCTAACAAGGGCACGTGTCACGATTCGCCAGTGAGGCAGTAATGGGACCCAGACGCAGAGCTTCAGTTTTGGAATCATTATTCTTAGACTTAGAAACTCCTTTTTCCTATATCATTTTGCACATAGGCTAACAGTCCACAAAGCATAGCAACATGTATAGGAATATCCAGCTTTACTTGCAAAGTGGACTCTTCAGAAGCAGTAATTATTTTGGCAATTTCAAGTAGCTTGCTCCTGAGAATCTTCAATGTTTTTTTTCAAAAGCCTCCCATTCAGGGTGAGAACAGAGCGCCTGTTAGGGTGAGTTATAAAGACAATCCTGAGAAGAACATGTCAACTTATCCTGCTATCATGCAGTGTCGTATAGCCGATATGCAATGTTGAGTTCAATGCCTCTATTGAACATCTACAGTCACGTGGACAGTAGTGTAGAAACAAAAGCCAGAATAATTGCTAGACAGCATGCATCCATTATTTGTTTCATTTAGACAGCTATCTCAATAAAGTTATATATTTTTTTGTAAATACGGCTTTGGTCCAAAATTACTGTTAATTAATGTTTACAAATATTTCAGACATAAAACCGATTCACCATTGTGTGCAGTGTACACTTAAAATACAAGTGTACATTTACATTGTGTGCAGTGTACACTTAAAATACAAGTGTACATTTACATTGTGTGCAGTGTACACTTAAAATACAAGTGTACATTTACATTGTGTGCAGTGTACACTTAAAATACAAGTGTACATTTTGGTATTAGAATTGATCAGGGGTTAGAATTTTTTGGCAAGGCAGAGTACATCCGAAATCATTTTAAAACATCAGCATTAAAAAGAAAAAGCCCTTTCTCAGTCAAGCCTGTTCTTTATTCAGCTTATGCCATAGCAGACTCAGAGAAGATTTCCTTTAACTACCAATGTTGGGTTACTGAGCCTGAACATGAACATGAACAAATGAACATTTACATTCTTAATGCCTTTCCTCAGGATACGTCCAATGACAAAGAACACGTACCTAAAAGTAAAGGGCAAATTATAAGCCTTCATTCAGTACTAATTAATATGTGATCAGTATAACCATAGGCAACCAAATTCACATGATATATTATATGGTATGTAAATGTATTATGTACATGTAAGAGTAAGGCTGAAAGCAAGATTCTTAAAGCAAATTGATTTATTTCACAGGTCAATATGATCACATAAAAAAGTATATTTAATTGCAAGATGGTACTACAAAAATGTTTGAGTCAAAGAGACTATAACAAACCATCCAAACAAAGGATGAATAGGCCCTGTATAAACCAAAAGACCCAGAGGACTACAGTGGAATCATACAGACAAGTAATTAGAGAGAAGCAGAGCCAGACAAACAACAGGCGCACAGGACAAGAGAGAAACATGAAATTGAGAATGTGATCTTGACATTTCTGTTTCACCCTGTCAAAGAAATGAGGGATGGACAGATTTCCTGTGCAAACAGAAATTAACCGTTGGGTACAGTGTACATTTGAGTCAGAGGGGTTTCTTACATCCCTGCATTTCTTCATTAAACATATCTGATTCTGAATCATGAAGAAGTATTCACAAAACATCCAGCACAGTGGAAACATACAGCAGTATTCACAAAACATCCAGCACAGTGGAAACATACAGCAGTATTCACAAAACATCCAGCACAGTGGAAACATACAGCAGTATACACAAAACATCCAGCACAGTGGAAACATACAGCAGTATTCACAAAACATCCAGCACAGTGGAAACATACAGCAGTATTCACAAAACATCCAGCACAGTGGAAACATACAGCAGTATTCACAAAACATCCAGCACAGTGGAAACATACAGCAGTATTCACAAAACATCCAGCACAGTGGAAACATACAGCAGTATTCACAAAACATCCAGCACAGTGGAAACATACAGCAGTATGTTTCAGTGGAGGTTAGTCCATAAAGGCAAAGGAGGATGCTCCTGTCAAGAGGAAAATCAAAATATTAAAAAGAGTAATTGGTTGAAATAAACCATTACCAAATCATAGTATAATTTAGCAAATAATTTCTCTCTTTGGAAAAAATCAAATTTTCGAAATTCTGATTGTGTTCAGAAACACCTGCATGCAGAGGGTAAAGGGTGGTGTGAAGTGGTGGTGGTGGATCCATCCAGTTTTCAGCCGCCAATGAACGGCAAAAACTTGAAACCCTAATCTCACCAGTTGCCTTTGAACTACTGTCTGAACACTTGTCCAATCTCTGTTAGTGTTAACTGTATTTAACTTCTCATCTTTCTCACCTGAACTACTGTCATACCTGTTTACATTCTTGAATCCCTCAATTTGTTCAGGCATGCTCAAATGCTCTTTATCCCAAAACCACAGTCATATAATCAGTGCACACAAATGACCTACCTGCTAGATACACTTTAATCTTTTTACATTCGGGACATAGATATTCCTTTGCATTTTACATAGTTGTTTTTGCCTTATGGTTGCTGCGCAACTGACCTACATATACCTCATCCTGTATTATCAGTATATTGACTCTGCACTTGAACCTGTATTTCCTTGTTATGTCCTAATGGCCTAATGCTATTTGCACTCTTGTGTTCTGTGTATTTATTGTGTAATATGTAATAATAATGTTGTCCTGGACATCTCTCCGTCTTAACTTGGCCAGGTCGCTGTTACAAATGAAAATTTGTTTGGCCTACCTGGTTAAATAAAGCTTAAATAAAATTATTTGTTTTATTTTTATTTTTTTATTTTACTTCTGCACATGTACCAACTGTTATATAAGCAAGATCCTCGTATGTGTAAACCTACTTAAACGCAATAAAAGCTGATTCTGATTCTAGTCTAACTTAAACATATGAAGCCAACTAGTAAAAAATACAGCAGTGGGTATTTTATCCTCCTCAATTTTTTTGAGTCACAGGCCACCACTGATATAAATACAGTATATAAAGTGGATTAACTGTTTTTAGGATGACTGTTTTGACAGAATCCTGACAATTGGTATGTACAATTTTGGTCTGGATTCCTAAACCAGCAAGTGTCTATAAAGAGGAAATTATTTTATTGTTTCAGAAACAATATAAAGGAATGAATACAACTTTAAACTCATATTTATATATGGGTCACATGGTATTTGCGACTGTTGTCTCTGGAGCAATCAACATTTCAAACCTTAATTGATACACTTATGAACTTAGTGAGCAGGTGACCATCTGTCAGAGTATTGTAAAATACGATTTAAAAATTGAATTCAAACCTCACTCACTTCTTATTATAAATGCCTTGAGAAGATTTCAGCAGTTTGTATATCTAAAGTGCAGCCTTCAATATCAAGGGCACTTGGCGAAGGATAACGGTGGAGATATGCACTGCCACTTTTAAAGAAATGAATGCATGTAATTGGTACCCAGAGGAAAAATAAGAGAGGGTAATGTCTAATGTAATTCCTGTCAGAGAGCGGGTGTTATATTTTTAATGTGCTAGGGCAGGGGATGCTCCTTTGAATAATTAAATGATGATATTCAAATATTTTCCAGCATCTCAGAATTGGTTGCCTACTATCTCATTGTGTGCCTGATCCTGCGCGCGTCCTCTATTCCTCAGCATAAGCTTTTCCAAAGCCTGGCATTTTTGCAACCCCAGTTTTGTTTATCCATAATTGTCATTGGTGCTAACCTTGTGCCGAGCTTGATGCGTATATCACGCAGCTCACTTGGACATAAGTGCCTGGGAACAAGTTTTCTCTATTGTGTTCTACATTTATTGCGGCTGCCCATATAAGTTAACGTAGCCTCAACAACTTTGTGTGCCAAAAACGTGTCTGTGAACAGATGATGCGTTAGTCTGGCGGTTAGTTTGGCGGCCGAATGTTGTGCAGGCTTTCGGGGGGACTAAGGCGATGTACCTTCTATCTAGAGCGTAGACTGCGGGTGGGTAGAGCTATGGTAACTAGGGAGCTAAGGTACAGCAGGTGCAAAAGAATTAAAACGTGTTAAAAAACTGTTAATAACTGGAAATGTATTATCTTCCGCTATGCTAGTTAAGAAGAAGAGTTGATAACTCTATATTTAATATGATGACAATACTGGTTAAGAACTCTATGTAATATGATGACAATGCTAGTTAATTTGGAATGATGACAATATCAGAGATTCTGTTGCAGCTTTTGATCATACTGCTAACACAGCAGCTGTTAATGAAATTACAGTGAAAGGCACAATGTATAAAGAGAGAATTTCTTTTTTACTTGGAAAAGATTGATTAGAGGTTGGAAGGAAACAGTAATATGTTTATTGTGTCTCTGATAATCCACTCTTTTGTGAAGTTAAACAGTCATCTTGTTGTTTATTGCCTGGTGGCCAAACAAGGAATGTTTGTGTGTGTGTGTGTTGCAGTGGTGTTGTAGAAGGGAGAGCAGGCACGGGATGGAGGATTACGGAAGGATTTACTCCATAAAAACAAATAGAAAACAACAGCTTCTGGCCGGAACAAAAATAAAGAATGAACATGGCATAACGAATACGCTAGGAGCCCTCTTGATGAACATGGCAGAACGAATACGCTAGGAGCCCTCTTGATGAACATGGCAGAACGAATACGCTAGGAGCCCTCTTGATGAACATGGCAGAACGAATACGCTAGGAGCCCTCCTGATGAACATGGCAGAACGAATACGCTAGGAGCCCTCTTGATGAACATGGCAGAACGAATACGCTAGGAGCCCTCTTGATGAACATGGCAGAACGAATACGCTAGGAGCCCTCTTGATGAACATGGCAGAACGAATACGCTAGGAGCCCTCTTGATGAACATGGCAGAACGAATACGCTAGGAGCCCTCTTGATGAACATGGCAGAACGAATACGCTAGGAGCCCTCTTGATGAACATGGCAGAACGAATACGCTAGGAGCCCTCTTGATGTCCAACAGATGCGGAGGACCCCAGCCTCATGGGGAGGGCCAACACTGTATGTAGTAATGGAGCAGGTAACAAGGAGCAGGTGTGTTTGTAATACTGAGTCTGGAGTTATGAGGAGCAGGTGTGTGTAATACTGGAGTAATGAGGAGCAGGTGTGTGTAATACTGGAGTAATGAGGAGCAGGTGTGTGTAATACTGGAGTTATCAGGAGCAGGTGTGTGTAATACTGGAGTAACAAGGAGCAGGTGTGTGTAATACTGGAGTAACGAGGAGCAGGTGTGTGTAATACTGGAGTAATGAGGAGCAGGTGTGTGTATACTGGAGTAATGAGGAGCAGGTGTGTGTAATACTGAGTCTGGAGTTATGAGGAGCAGGTGTGTGTAATACTGGAGTAATGAGGAACAGGTGTCTGTAATACTGGAGTAACGAGGAGCAGGTGTGTGTAATACTGGAGTAATGAGGAGCAGGTGTGTGTAATACTGGAGTAACAAGGAGCAGGTGTGTGTAATACTGGAGTAATGAGGAGCAGGTGTGTGTAATACTGGAGTAATGAGGAGCAGGTGTGTGTAATACTGGAGTAATGAGGAGCAGGTGTGTGTAATACTGGAGTAATGAGGAGCAGGTGTGTGTAATACTGGAGTTATGAGGAGCAGGTGTGTGTAATACTGGAGTAATGAGGAGCAGGTGTGTGTAATACTGGAGTAATGAGGAGCAGGTGTGTGTAATACTGGAGTGATGAGGAGCAGGTGTGTGTAATACTGGAGTAACCAGGAGCAGGTGTGTGTAATACTGGAGTAATGAGGAGCAGGTGTGTGTAATACTGGAGTTATGAGGAGCAGGTGTGTGTAATACTGGAGTAATGAGGAGTAGGTGTGTGTAATACTGGAGTAATGAGGAGCAGGTGTGTGTAATACTGGAGTAATGAGGAGCAGGTGTGTGTAATACTGGAGTTATCAGCAGCAGGTGTGTGTAATACTGGAGTAATGAGGAGCAGGTGTTTGTAATACTGGAGTAACGAGGAGCAGGTGTGTGTAATACTGGAGTTATGAGGAGCAGGTGTGTGTAATACTGGAGTAATGAGGAGCAGGTGTGTGTAATACTGGAGTTATCAGGAGCAGGTGTGTGTAATACTGGAGTAATGAGGAGCAGGTGTGTGTAATACTGGAGTAATGGGGAGCAGGTGTGTGTAATACTGGAGTAATGAGGAGCAGGTGTGTGTAATACTGGAGTTATGAGGAGCAGGTGTGTGTAATACTGGAGTAATGAGGAGCAGGTGTGTGTAATACTGGAGTAATGAGGAGCAGGTGTGTGTAATACTGGAGTTATGAGGAGCAGGTGTGTGTAATACTGGAGTAATGAGGAGCAGGTGTGTGTAATATTGGAGTAATGAGGAGCAGGTGTGTGTAATACTGAAGTAACCAGGAGCAGGTGTGTGTAATACTGGAGTAATAAGGAGCAGGTGTGTGTAATACTGGAGTTATGAGGAGCAGGTGTGTGTAATACTGGAGTAATGAGGAGCAGGTGTGTGTAATACTGGAGTTATCAGGAGCAGGTGTGTGTAATACTGGAGTAATGAGGAGCAGGTGTGTGTAATACTGGAGTAATGAGGAGCAGGTGTGTGTAATACTGGAGTAATGAGGAGCAGGTGTGTGTAATACTGGAGTTATGAGGAGCAGGTGTGTGTAATACTGGAGTAATGAGGAGCAGGTGTGTGTGATACTGGAGTAATGAGGAGCAGGTGTGTGTAATACTGGAGTAATGAGGAGCAGGTGTGTGTAATACTGGAGTTATGAGGAGCAGGTGTGTGTAATACTGGAGTAATGAGGAGCAGGTGTGTGTAATACTGGAGTTATCAGCAGCAGGTGTGTGTAATACTGGAGTAATGAGGAGCAGGTGTGTGTAATACTGGAGTAACGAGGAGCAGGTGTGTGTAATACTGGAGTTATGAGGAGCAGGTGTGTGTAATACTGGAGTAATGAGGAGCAGGTGTGTGTAATACTGGAGTTATCAGGAGCAGGTGTGTGTAATACTGGAGTAACGAGGAGCAGGTGTGAGTAATACTGGAGTTATGAGGAGCAGGTGTGTGTACTACTGGAGTAATGAGGAGCAGGTGTGTGTAATACTGGAGTTATCAGGAGCAGGTGTGTGTAATACTGGAGTAATGAGGAGCAGGTGTGTGTAATACTGGAGTTATGAGGAGCCGGTGTGTGTACTACTGGAGTAATGAGGAGCAGGTGTGTGTAATACTGGAGTAATGAGGAGCAGGTGTGTGTAATACTGGAGTAATGAGGAGCAGGTGTGTGTAATACTGGAGTTATGAGGAGCAGGTGTGTGTAATACTGGAGTAACAAGGAGCAGGTGTGTGTAATACTGGAGTAATGAGGAGCAGGTGTGTGTAATACTGGAGTTATGAGGAGCAGGTGTGTGTAATACTGGAGTTATGAGGAGCAGGTGTGTGTAATACTGGAGTTATCAGGAGCAGGTGTGTGTAATACTGGAGTAATGAGGAGCAGGTGTGTGTAATACTGGAGTTATCAGCAGCAGGTGTGTGTAATACTGGAGTAATGAGGAGCAGGTGTGTGTGTAATACTGGAGTTATCAGGAGCAGGTGTGTGTAATACTGGAGTAACAAGGAGCAGGTGTGTGTAATACTGGAGTAACGAGGAGCAGGTGTGTGTAATACTGGAGTAATGAGGAGCAGGTGTGTGTAATACTGGAGTAACGAGGAGCAGGTGTGTGTAATACTGGAGTAACCAGGAGCAGGTGTGTGTAATACTGGAGTTATGAGGAGCAGGTGTGTGTAATACTGGAGTTATCAGCAGCAGGTGTGTGTAATACTGGAGTAATGAGGAGCAGGTGTGTGTAATACTGGAGTAACGAGGAGCAGGTGTGTGTAACACTGGAGTAACCAGGAGCAGGTGTGTGTAATACTGGAGTTATCAGGAGCAGGTGTGTGTAATACTGGAGTAATGAGGAGCAGGTGTGTGTAATACTGGAGTTATGAGGAGCAGGTGTGTGTAATACTGGAGTAATGAGGAGCAGGTGTGTGTAATACTGGAGTAATGAGGAGCAGGTGTGTGTAATACTGGAGTTATGAGGAGCAGGTGTGTGTAATACTGGAGTTATGAGGAGCAGGTGTGTGTTATACTGGAGTAATGAGGAGCAGGTGTGTGTAATACTGGAGTAATGAGGAGCAGGTGTGTGTAATACTGGAGTAATGAGGAGCAGGTGTGTGTAATACTGGAGTAATGAGGAGCAGGTGTGTGTAATACTGGAGTTATGAGGAGCAGGTGTGTGTAATACTGGAGTTATGAGGAGCAGGTGTGTGTAATACTGGAGTAACGAGGAGCAGGTGTGTGTAATACTGGAGTAATGAGGAGCAGGTGTGTGTAATACTGGAGTAATGAGGAGCAGGTGTGTGTAATACTGGAGTAATGAGGAGCGGGTGTGTGTAATACTGGAGTTATGAGGAGCAGGTCTGTGTAATACTGGAGTTATGAGGAGCAGGTGTGTGTAATACTGGAGTTATGAGGAGCAGGTGTGTGTAATACTGGAGTTATGAGGAGCAGGTGTGTGTAATACTGGAGTAATGAGGAGCAGGTGTGTGTAATACTGGAGTAATGAGGAGCAGGTTTGTGTAATACTGGAGTAATGATGAGCAGGTGTCTGTAATACTGGAGTAATGAGGAGCAGGTGTGTGTAATACTGGAGTAATAAGGAGCAGGTGTGTGTAATACTGGAGTAATGAGGAGCAGGTGTGTGTAATACTGGAGTAATGAGGAGCAGGTGTGTGTAATACTGGAGTAATGAGGAGCAGGTGTGAGTAATACTGGAGTTATGAGGACCAGGTGTGTGTAATACTGGAGTAATGAGAAGCAGGTGTGTGTAATACTGGAGTAATGAGGAACAGGTGTCTGTAATACTGGAGTAATGAGGAGCAGGTGTGTGTAATACTGGAGTAACAAGGAGCAGGTGTGTGTAATACTGGAGTAATGAGGAGCAGGTGTGTGTAATACTGGAGTAATGAGGAGCAGGTGTGTGTAATACTGGAGTAATGAGGAGCAGGTGTGTGTAATACTGGAGTAATGAGGAGCAGGTGTGTGTAATACTGGAGTAATGAGGAGCAGGTGTGTGTAATACTGGAGTAATGAGGAGCAGGTGTGTGTAATACTGGAGTAATGAGGAGCAGGTGTGTGTGTAATACTGGAGTTATGAGGAGCAGGTGTGTGTAATACTGGAGTAATGAGGAGCAGGTGTGAGTAATACTGGGGTATTGAGGAGCAGGTGTGTGTAATACTGGAGTAATGAGGAGCAGGTGTGTGTAATACTGGAGTAATGAGGAGCAGATGTGTGTAATACTGGAGTTATGAGGAGCAGGTGTGTGTAATACTGGAGTTATGAGGAGGTGTGTGTAATACTGGAGTTATGAGGAGCAGGTGTGTGTAATACTGGAGTAATGAGGAGCAGGTGTGTGTAATACTGGAGTAATGAGGAGCAGGTGTGTGTAATACTGGAGTAATGAGGAGCAGGTGTGTGTAATACTGGAGTAGTGAGGAGCAGGTGTGTGTAATACTGGAGTAATGAGGAGCAGGTGTGTGTAATACTGGAGTAATGAGGAGCAGGTGTGTGTAATACTGGAGTAATGAGGAGCAGGTGTGTGTAATACTGGAGTAATGAGGAGCAGGTGTGTGTAATACTGGAGTAATGAGGAGCAGGTGTGTGTAATACTGGAGTAATGAGGAGCAGGTGTGTGTAATACTGGAGTAATGAGGAGCAGGTGTGTGTAATACTGGAGTAATGAGGAGCAGGTGTGTGTAATACTGGAGTTATGAGGAACAGGTGTCTGTAATACTGGAGTAATGAGGAGCAGGTGTGTGTAATACTGGAGTAATGAGGAGCAGGTGTGTGTAATACTGGAGTAATGAGGAACAGGTGTCTGTAATACTGGAGTAATGAGGAGCAGGTGTGTGTAATACTGGAGTAACAAGGAGCAGGTGTGTGTAATACTGGAGTAATGAGGAGCAGGTGTGTGTAATACTGGAGTAATGAGGAGCAGGTGTGTGTAATACTGGAGTAATGAGGAGCAGGTGTGTGTAATACTGGAGTAATGAGGAGCAGGTGTGTGTAATACTGGAGTAATGAGGAGCAGGTGTGTGTAATACTGGAGTAATGAGGAGCAGGTGTGTGTAATACTGGAGTAATGAGGAACAGGTGTGTGTAATACTGGAGTTATGAGGAGCAGGTGTGTGTAATACTGGAGTAATGAGGAGCAGGTGTGAGTAATACTGGAGTAATGAGGAGCAGGTGTGTGTAATACTGGAGTAATGAGGAGCAGGTGTGTGTAATACTGGAGTAATGAGGAGCAGGTGTGTGTAATACTGGAGTAATGAGGAGCAGGTGTGTGTAATACTGGAGTAATGAGGAGCAGGTGTGTGTAATACTGGAGTAATGAGGAGCAGGTGTGTGTAATACTGGAGTAACGAGGAGCAGGTGTGTGTAATACTGGAGTAATGAGGAGCAGGTGTGTGTAATACTGGAGTAATGAGGAGCAGGTGTGTGTAATACTGGAGTAATGAGGAGCAGGTGTGTGTACTACTGGAGTAATGAGGAGCAGGTGTGTGTAATACTGGAGTAATGAGGAGCAGGTGTGTGTAATACTGGAGTAATGAGGAGCAGGTGTGTGTAATACTGGAGTAACGAGGAGCAGGTGTGTGTAATACTGGAGTTATGAGGAGCCGGTGTGTGTAATACTGGAGTAATGAGGAGCAGGTGTGTGTACTACTGGAGTAATGAGGAGCAGGTGTGTGTAATACTGGAGTAATGAGGAGCAGGTGTGTGTAATACTGGAGTAACCAGGAGCAGGTGTGTGTAATACTGGAGTTATGAGGAGCAGGTGTGTGTAATACTGGAGTAATGAGGAGCAGGTGTGTGTAATACTGGAGTTATGAGGAGCAGGTGTGTGTAATACTGGAGTTATGAGGAGCAGGTGTGTGTAATACTGGAGTAATGAGGAGCAGGTGTGTGTAATACTGGAGTAACGAGGAGCAGGTGTGTGTAATACTGGAGTAATGAGGAGCAGGTGTGTGTAATACTGGAGTAACGAGGAGCAGGTGTGTGTAATACTGGAGTTATGAGGAGCCGGTGTGTGTAACACTGGAGTAATGAGGAGCAGGTGTGTGTACTACTGGAGTAATGAGGAGCAGGTGTGTGTAATACTGGAGTAATGAGGAGCAGGTGTGTGTAATACTGGAGTAACCAGGAGCAGGTGTGTGTAATACTGGAGTTATGAGGAGCAGGTGTGTGTAATACTGGAGTAATGAGGAGCAGGTGTGTGTAATACTGGAGTAATGAGGAGCAGGTGTGTGTAATACTGGAGTAACGAGGAGCAGGTGTGTGTAATATTGGAGTAATGAGGAGCAGGTGTGTGTAATACTGGAGTAATGAGGAGCAGGTGTGTGTAATACTGGAGTAATGAGGAGCAGGTGTGTGTAATACTGGAGTAATGAGGAGCAGGTGTGTGTAATACTGAGATGTGTGGTGACTGGACTGCAGCAGCCAAGTGGATGGACGGAATTTAGAGGAAATCAGGAGGCTATTTTGTAAGCAGTGCCAGGTCTACCTGTAGAGTGTGTATCTACTAATAGACAGGCTGTTACTGGCTGGAGCGTACCTCACACCTGCGCCATGCTAAAGAAAATTACCTTGTTGAACATCTCAGGCCTATCCCGTGTCACAAGTCATTGACTGCCTGGAGATCGAAAGATATAGCAATTGTTTGAAAAGCAAGTTATGATTGAATTGTTCATTATTGCAAACGTGTTTAGACGGAGAACCCAAGTAGCCTGAAGAATAATGTAATTGACATGACAGGCTGTGCCAGACAATCTCACATATCTCATTATAGTACTCTGATTGTACTACATTTTATCAAGCAGGGACCAATGCCAGGTTACAGAGTCATTCCTCCCGTAATAAATGGATCACCACTGTTCCCTCTCGATATTCCCATTGTACAGGATGATTATGCCCCCTAAACGAATTCAACAGTATTTTTATGAACACGAGGACGATATCCAATGCCTTCCATGGCCTCCCCAATCACCAGTTGTGAAGCTCTGTAGCAATGAGTGCAAAGTAGATTTTCACCTCTTTCATCCCTCAAAGAACTGGAGGCATTTCTTCTTGAATAATGCAATATCCTACGACACACAGTTCGGGACTTGTATGGCAGCATTCCAATAAGGACTGGAGACGTTTTGAAGTTAATACTGGCCCTACTCTTTTACGTTATTTTGTCCACTCAATACATGAAAAACGTTTATATATTTTTTTGTAACCTTTTTTTAACCAGGTAGGCCGATTGAGAAAAATTCTCATTTGCAACGGCGACCTGGCATTCACACTTGGTCTTAGGGTAAGAAATTTGTTTATATACAAAATGTTGCTGATGAGTACACTGGATCTTTATCAATTAATTTATTTGACTGGAAATTATGTGAAATTAACTGATTAAATGGTTCAAAACAAACTGTCTATTTTGATGTTTTGGATAATAATGGCGTGTGAATGAAAATGGTTTCAATTTCAATGAATACATTTGGTTTATTAAGAGAAGTAAATCAAAACAAACCGTAAATGGCGACAAAACCCGTACTAGTTGGCTGAAATCAAGTTGCGCATATAGCGACTTAAAACACTCATACAGACGACAACTAATTATGATACGTGTTAGCTCCCCTTTTATAGCCCACTAGATGACAAACAGCTGAGTGACAAAACGTAAACAAGGAAGTGAATCACCGAAAGGTCTGTGTAGCCACGCCCCCACACCAATCGTGACACAAATAGGGGCAGGCTTCGGTGTTTGTTTGTTTTCACATTGCGTGCATCCAGCATTAACGTTGGACGCTTGCTAGTTAAAAACAAAGCTGTCAAAAATGTTTACAACTTTTTTGTTGAAAAATGTATAAAAGTCAGTGAGCCTTCGAACAAGATGGTGGTGTCTCATAGTACATGATGCTTGAATGTAGTCTCCTCTATTGCATCTTGAGTCATTTTACAAGCACACAAAGTTGCTTTTGATGAGTCTTACCTGTAACATTAATGTTTTGCATCGTTTTATATACAGAGGTGTCCCCCTGCAAGCCCGTGGACAGACAAGCCTGTTCGGTGGTCAACAGACATGTTTGTGTGGATTTCACGAGCAGAATGTAATGCAAAAGGGACTTTATATATAAAAAAATAAAGATCACATTTTTGGAGCATTGATGCATTTTTGTTCTGCACCTTTTGAACAGCTTCCCAGTGGACCAGCTTATGCCCCTGCTGCTTCCCCTGGCACTGCCCCAACCCCATTGGCTGCTCCTGCCTCTACACGCCACAATGTAAACCTGTTGATGGTGACCATTGTAAGTGCACTGAATTTAGATTTCTCCTTTTACAATGTTATGACAGTAATGTTACAACGATAATATTATATGATTGATTCTTGTTTCGAATTGGACTTAGCATGAGCTTGCAGCTCCTGACCCTACCCCATTCTGGCTGCCTGTGAAAATGCTATGGACAATCCCCGTCCAAGATCACAAACTGTGACCGGATATTAAGCTCTGGTATGAGCCACCTGTCCCCTCCCTGATTTACCACCAGGCTCAAACACCAGACCGGCTATTAGCGTGGATGCCCTACCACCTGTGGAAGGTGAGGGTGGTCTTTCCAACATGTGGGAAGCAGCTCACGGGGTATGTATGGTGTCCACAAGAGGGCACACAAGCTCCTGGACATTGACAGGTACTACCTGATGGTGACGGAAACACTCAGGTGCACGGTGTGTTGCCTGAACCATCTGGCAACCAGTCAGACTGTCCTGCACCAGCTGGGCCTGCCTCGTCAAAGGAAGTTCCGCCTAATTTTGACGCCCAAGTAAGCTGTTATTTTTTTTGCTCTAAAATTATTATGTTTACTCAGGCATGCACATCTCTGACATCATGCAACAGTAAAGTAAAAACAATCTTTGTGTTATTTGATGAAGGCATGCGTGTGACATCCGGGTCATCCGTATGTTAAGGGAGCGCACACTTGGCAACAGTCCAACCCGTCTGGTGAAGCAGCTGAAGGAGAACCACAGTGAGGAGTGGTTGGACCTCCTGGTTGACTGCTTAGGGGAATGTGCTGCTTTTGCCAATCAGCCCAGCCTTTTCCCAGTGGCCTGCCAGGATCCCCCGTAGCCTAATGTTATCCCAACTGGCCGTTTGGCTCCTGACGGTTTACAGGCTGGACCCCATTGGCTGACTGGACCACATCAAGTCCAGAATTACCTCGACCTTCGGATCCCTAACTGCTGCAGGAGCTGATAGAAGACAAGGGGAGAGACCTCCTTGGGGTGCCACTCATAGACCGGGTCAGGATGGGTCACATCTGGCGCATACATCAGAGGAACATGCATCCAGGACGTACCAGGTGTGCCTCTTTACACTGAGGAGAACCACCACCACCAAGGACGGGGTGTCTTGACCCGATACAGGTGTGCCCTGGGTTCCATCTCTCTCGAGTCTTTTTCACTGACACTTGAACAGGTTCATTCCAGATTGGTATCAATTACACTTCACGATTCATGATTTATCCAGATATTCATTTTGACCAAATAATATCAAAGTTGTCTTATTGCGTTTATTTTCTAAATCTATCAACATTCCTATTCAGGGACCAGTGCCAACAGCCTGAACTTTCAGCTGTATCTTCTGGGTGGCTGGAGACGTGGTTCAGTGTGTGAACAACAACAGTATAAGGCCACCAGCGGAAAATATGTGTCATCTTTCAGCCCCCTACAGAATACACTGGTAGGTCACTCTATATCAAGCAAAAGAAAAATGTCATCATTAGTTCCATCTTTCTGTGTATGCTAATTTGAATTCTACTGTATTTTTCTTCTAACTGCTCTGTCAAACAGGGTAACCTTTACAGAGTGTGGAGTCAGTCACAGGAGACTGACCAGCTGATGGAGGACCTGGCTTTGGAGGTAGAGTTAGATGAAGGATATGAGGACATCATAGTGGACGTCACAGTAGGTAATCATCTGGATGACATTTCCAAAGTCTCCATCACCAGCACACCTGCTCCCTCTGGTCCCAAGCCTCCCCAGCCTGCACCCTCGGGTTCCATGCCAGAGTGTTTGGTGGAGGAACCAGACTGGGCTGACTCTAAACAACCTGCAGGTCAGTAACATAATTAGTATTCAAATTATTGATTTTTGTAAAACAAAACCTAGTCCCTAGATATTACCATGCTTATTGTACTTCATTTTTTTATTCCCTCGTAGGTCAGCAACATTGTGGGTCTGTGGCAGAACCTCCTGGACTACAACAAGCAGCAGGTGCTGTTGGCGTCCAGTCACCAGGAAAGGCTAACCACAGGAAGGTTTAGGTCTCCTAATCAAAATACAGATTTCACTCATGGCCCTGTCACGGTTCACTAAGGCAAGAACCCAGATGCAGACCCAGACACAGATGTCGGTGAAAAAATAAGGAGTTTATTTAGAACAGTTCCAACATGGAAATAATAAAGCAGGTTGGAGTCTCGTCCCGTGGTCTCCTCAGATCCTGCGGGTAACCGGCTCCGGTGCAGGTACGCTGGCACTACTTGTGCCACAAACGGAAAACTGGAATTGAACAGAAAAACTGGTATTAATACCAAACTAAAACCAAAACAGAACAGGCAACAACTATTCGTAGGACTTCGCGGGTTATAACGTACTGTGGATACTTAACGATCCGGCGAAGACTGAAGATCAGCCGGTGACTTAAATGTCCTCCTCCTGATCAGCAGATCTGGTGCAGGTGTGGTGATTGCCACTCAAAACAGGTGTGCAGAGAAACCCAAAAACAGAACTGATAATAACCCACCAGAGGGCGACAATAAGAACAGAACTAAAAACCAGATCATGGTGGGTTATTCATGACAGGCCCCACTTCTGATTTCTGGCTCCCTGTCAGAATGATGGAGACGGTCCCGGTTCAGGATCAGCAGTGAATTGCGTCCACCTTATTGTAGTCGGGCAAGCTGTGTCTGAACTTGAAGCTCTGGTATGTGCCTTCTGCCTCTGATCTACCATCAGGCTCCCACAGTTTTCTTGTGTGGAGAAAGTGAGGGTATTCTACCAAACCTGTGGGAAGCAGCCGACAGGGTACGGTGTGCACAAGAGGGTGTGGTGAGTCCTTGACGTGGACCGCCTGGGCGACTTCTTCAGGGTTGGGTTCTTTGTGGACCGGCCCAGTCTTCTCCCAGTGACCTGACCGGAGACCCCAGAGCCGGTTGATGTCCCATCCAGCCAGTGTAAACTAGATGGGGCCAGAGATGGCCAGCTCTGTGCTGTGCATTCCTGTTTGTTACTTTTTGTGAGATAAATCAGTGTTCCGCGTCAACTTCGCGTGTTAAATCAGTGTTTCCCGTTAATTCTAAGATTGTTTATTTTCAAGAGAGCGATGGTAAACGTTAGGGAAACAACTCCTGTGGATATTTGAAACCGGTTGAGCCGAGGCAGGGAAAAACAAGCTTTGGCCCTTGCTCGGTCTAGCATCGTGGCTGTGTGAATCCACACTTGACTCCACGCTGCAGTTGCCTGGTTTATCTCTGGTGCGATAAATATGTTTCTGTATCAACAATGGCTGGGGCAATGATGATAAGTTTGAGGTGTATCAAGACCAAACCTCTCGCCACAAGAACATTTTTCTTTCCAAAAACAGTAGGACCCATGGAGGAACATGCCTCTAAACTAAACTGTCTATAGCCTGCTCCCCACATTCACGTTCACTCTGCACTCTGTAACTCTGCACTCTGATTATTGTATAATCTTATTGTTTGTATTTGTTCATTAAGAAAAGATAAGTGAAAAGTAAAGTTTCATTAATCTCAATCCTGGGTGTAATATCTGACCAAGTTCTCTAGACAAATGGTATCCTTCAACCTTTAAATCTTTAACCCTGTCAATCAATCACATGTATTTCACCAATCCATTTTACATCAGCAGCTGTTTCAAAGCGCTTCTAGAGAAACACAGCCTTGAAACCCCAAAAGGCAAGACACAACAAGAAAAGTATTTAAAGTGGCTAGGAAAAAACCCCTGGTTAAGTCAAGTCTTACATTTGTCATATGCATCCAATAACGTAGCGTCATTCTCAACAATAAAATTATTGTGACATGGCACGCGACATCTACTCTAATTCTTTGCATAAAAAAATAAAGCAAGAAAAAAATCTTCTATATATACATAAAAAAGGTATCAGGTGTAGAAATGGGGAGTAAGGACAATATGAATTTTTTTACAAATACAAGTACTGCATATAAATGGGTACATTCAAATAGAACAATGTGCATTGAATGTACATGGAAAGTTACAAGAGCACAAAAATGTCCATTGATCACCAGGATCAGAAGATTACTGTTCCTGATTGATCAGTCTTATGGCCTGGTGAGCGGTGTGCAGAGTGTACTCACGGAATAGTTCAATTATATATTTTCATGAGAAAAAAGCCTGAAGACACGGATGAGTACATTTCAAGCTTTCATACGTAGAAAACTCAACACAATTTTTGTCTGTAACAACATGGAAAATAAATGTCATAAATTCCTAAAAGTGTCTGATTATAATAAGTCTTTGACGGCTGAAAATGTTTTTTGGTAGAGGGTCCCTCATGTCGTTGCGCATCATTTTAAAGTCCTAATTGTACCTGTCCTAAAGAATACCCCATAAACTGGCATTAAAGTCACAAAGGAAGGTTGTTGGAACCATTGATCAGCTGTACACAACAGTGTACCTCTTTAAAATACATTTTCCTTTGTTGTGCTACGAAAGATAATAGAGTTGATTGAGTGTAAATTTGTCTACCTCTACAAAGGCTTGTTCTTATAAGAGATGAACTGTCTTTGTTATGATTAGAAATCAAAGACAAAATACATGAAATACAAGAATATTCAATTATTGGATGACTGATCATCAGCCACATCTAATTAACTGAAGTGGTTGAAATGAACTTGGGTTGAAGTTTTCAGTTACTGCAACAGACTTCCGTCATTTTGAAGAGGCTTTCTGGAGAGGCTGTTTTTGAGATCCGTGTAGATCGAAATTCATAAAAATGTGTACATTCCCATCAATGTGTCACAAATGGGTGAGCTGTGTTGTACACAGGGTGTTAGGGGAGCGCACTTGTGTGTATTGTGTTTATTAGGAGCACAGCTGTTTTAGGTTAGCCAAGCACCGGGCATAGGTTTGTTAATCAGTGGGCTATTTAAGGTCCCCGGTTAAGTTCACGGGGGCTTGAAATTGTTATATTGTATTGTTATATTATATTGTGAATTGGTAAGCCAGAATAGGAAAGTCCGCAGAAATAAGCCACCACAGCCCAGAACGCCATGGACAGCACCAACCATATACTCAGATCAGCCATAATAGTATGACCACTGACAGGTGACACTGATTACCTAATTATTATGGCACCTGTCAAAACTGCAGCTCTTGTGGGGTTTTCCGGTCTACAGTGGTTAGTGCCTATCTAGTGGACCTAGAAAAGAGAAGCGGTGAACTGGCGCCAATTTCAGGGGCGGCCAAGGCTCATTTATACACGCAGGGACTAAAGGCTGGCTCATGTGGTTAGATCCAATAGACGAGCTACTGTGGCTCAAATTGCTGGAAAAGTTCATTCTGGTTCTGATACAATGTGTGTCCTGACACCTTTCTATCAAAGTTTGTCACGGATGGATCAATTTACGTTACACATTTTTAAGTTACCCCAAACTTTATTATATATCTTACCCACATGTCACACATGTAATTATCTACAAATAAATATTTAGATAGTGAAAATTGATGAATGGATGTATTCTGACAAATTAACTTTTAAGAATATTTATTTATACATTGATATACATATTTTTATTTTATTATTTCTATATATTTATTTTAAAAAATGCCAGATTTGGTCCTGCTTACACACAGGTGCTTAACATTTAAGAATGGCCGACAAAGGCTGGGACGAAAGGACCGAACTAAATACACTAGTCAACGAGGGAACAAGACACAGGTGAAGGGAAAAGGGTGATTATGCTAGAACTAATTAACTGAGGGAAGGCAGGAAAGGACCAAATACAGGCAGGCAGGCAGGTCATCAACAAACCGTACCACTAACACCTGTAACTAGTACTGCCAAGCTGGGAACTATTCTTGGGATAGCTGATTCCGTTGTGTCGACAATAAATCAGAAAATACTACAGCTGGCCCGAATACTATTTTACAGGCTTTGAGTACTTCTTAGTAATTCCGAACAAGTACTTGAGTACTAGTTCTCAAAAACACCATTACAAACCCTCAATTAATGTTCATAATTAAACATAAAAGGCGACAACGCAGTATTATAGCGTACTGGTTATTACACAAGTCAATCTCTTCCTCAGAGGCTTGCAAAACTTCTTAGTGTGAACAGAGATGCCGTCCGGGCACAGGAATGAGCTCAAATCAACTGGAATGTGTGTCGTGGTTTTTTAAAAGAATTTTTTATTGTCCACAAATTCAGCCTTATAAACAAAACCATAGACAATGTTGGGCACATTGCAGATGGTAGCCTACTAGCCAGAGCTGTAGTACTCGAGACCGGTCTCGGTCTCGAGACCGGTCTCGAGACCACTTTTTTAAGGTCTCGGTCTCGTCTCGGTCTCGGTTACATTTGGACTCGGTCTCGACTCGGTCTCGGACAGTAAGGACTCGTAAATTCTTCCGAGACCAGCCGAGACCAGCGTAGAAATTATCGCCCACAATTTTTTCTAGAAAAATATTTAAGTATGACATGTACTGGCTGTATTTCCATTGGCTGTATTTCGTCCAGAGTCAGACAGTTTTTTTTCTGATGTGGCTTATCCCGCCAATGGCTATCTACTTTTGAAGAAAAGCCCACCCCCAGCGTCGCTAGAGCGTGCACCCATTCACGTAAATACTTCAATCTTAAACATATGCTCGATCATGTCTGCACAATCTGCCATTATATTCGTTTTGCCTATATTCAGTACATTGAGCACAAATAAATAATTTGTCCGAAAACACACAGCGGTTAGTAATTAAAATACATACATAATGTTGAAAAGCTACAGCCGACGTCCTTCCATGACTTTTCCTAAATACGTGCATTTTACCTTGTCCCGTTTTCAGAATTGCAAAATCACAAACCGAACAATATATAAAACTACTATTTACATGTTTTTTGATACCTAAACTGCCTTCCTGTCGCCAAAATCCCACGCCGCTGGGCGTTGGTACCCTAATTGCGGTACCCAGACACCGATCACACTTCACTGAGCCTATATGGCAATGGTTGAATGGGCGATACACAGACAAATACTACGAGAACACATATAGACAATAGTCTGATTGGCTTGGTTGAACTACAAAAAAAGAGGTACGTTTATAAAGAAATATGTTTCACTAAATAAACAGAACGAATTCCGCCAAATACATACAGCCCCATTCATGTGTCATGCGCCTATTGCACTCAATAATTAATAACGAATGAACCACAGTGTATTCATATAGCCTACAAGAGACTTCAACAACATATTGTTTTGTATCGAAATTAAACGAATATAAACAATAATTATTAATAGGCTAACTACAAATGGGCGATAAATTAAATTACTCATGCACACAGAAGGACGTGGGACATACATAAGTCCGGGGGGCATACGGCAGAAAGAGCATAAAACTGGAACGGTTATGGTCCGATCTATATGAAACTGAACCCGTTTTGGTCCGATCTTTATTAAACTGGAAGGGTTTTGGTCTGATCTATATGAACACTGTGCGCAGTTCAACCGGGTTAGTTTGCTGCTGTCTCATGTGCACTCGTAACAATAATGAACACTGTGCGTAGTGCAACCGGTTCGTTTGCGTGTCCTGCTCAAGCAGACAAACAACTGAAGCTGCGTGCCTGTGGACGGATAAATAATTATAAATAGATTTGTTTATCGGCCAATCATGCGCAAATAATTTGATTGCAAGTCGCTTGTGATCTAAAATGTGTTAGCATTTACTACATCAACATAGGACATACAGTTTGATGGATTTTCATTTATTCGATTTTTAGAAATTTTAATATCATAGCCTGTGCATTTTAAAATCATGGTTTTATTTTCGTATTTTATGTTTACATAAGACAATAAATAGGCCTAGATACTCTTTTAATAAAATTCATTTAATTCAGGATGACAACACAGTAGATGATCTGATGCTGTTGGTCAAGTGTTTTTTACATTGGTCATTGGACCAAAAACATGTCATATTATTTAGTGTTGATATGACTGGTCTCGGTCTCGGCCCCCTTTGGTATCGGTCTCGTCTCGGTCTCGGCCACCTTCGGTCTCGGTCTCGTCTCGGTCTCGGCCCCCTTCGGTCTTGGTCTCGTCTCGGTCTCGGCCCCCTTCGGTCTCGGTCTCGTCTCGGTCTCGCTTTAGGTGGTCTCGAGCACAGCTCTGCTACTAGCCTGCCTATAGATAGATAGAAATGCCCCTCAAATAATCCATCGCTATGGGTTCTGTATCTCACTTTCTTTTCTCTGCAGTGTCCTTTGGGTTGTTTTTGAGGTTTATGGTTGCGATGCCTGGGGATGCTCCTATCATATAATACTAATTATTTAGCTAATTATCAAAACTGATGCGTATAGGTCTAACATAATGTGTTAAGCATGAAAGGCTAGTTAACACGAATCATTATACCGCCATGGTATACCAATTTCTGGTTTCATTTGTCAATGAGCATTTCTTCCATCATCTGATAATGTGAAATGTTTCCACAAAACAAATATTTCTTTGGCGGCCTCTTTGCCTGCTCTAGCTTCTCTAGACAGGTGGAACGTCAAGTGCGCATCAAAGAATCAGGCGATGTGGATGCGTGGTACACATTGTGATACATTAAATCCAGTTAGATACTGTATATGTTTATATTCTAAATATTAACAATATCAGCTCTATCTTATTGTAATGAAATTCAGGGAGACAGGAGTGGATTCAAGCGCAGAGTGCTGTATTTAATAAAGTCCAACCACAATCCAGAACTCATAGTCGTGTAGGAGGCAAGGATCAGAAACCAGGAAGTAGCAGGCGAGTGTCGATGGCTTGACTAGTGGCGGTAGCAGGTGTCACACTCATATCTATATTAAAAGGCTTTAGCTGACCAAATGAATTGTAGTGTGGTCTTCTACTGCTAAGTTTTGTTGCAGAAGAATTACAAAAACAAAGCTTTTGAATACTGAATTAAGGTTTGAATTTCAACTAAATGAACTAACACTTGAAAGTATTCCGGCCACCCCTAGAAAATACTATTACCATGACCGTACAAAACAGGGGTAAGTGCTAGGCGTGTACGATATTTACAAAATGTGATATTGCGATATTGATATTGATCATGGTCGCCGTTGCAAATGAGAATTTGTTCTCAATCAGCCTACCTCGTTAAATAAAGGTTAAACAAATATTGTGATATCAATATTGCTTTTGATATTTTTAAACATAAGTAAAAACAAAAATGTTTCATCAAATGCATCAAAATATTTTAATAAAAATAGATTAACATATCAAAAACAACATTTCTTACAACACAAGGGTTTATTTCAACTGGTACAACGTGAATGAATACATAAATAAATAAAGACCATGTCTACTGGACAGGACATGTTAGATACAATAAAAAAATATATTTTTGTGTCCGCTTTAGGAATTATATTATTTCACGAAAATTACAAACATTAAAATCGAAGCATTACCAACAGCATTGTGCAAATGGTGCCGGAAGCATTGTAGCCTCGATCTTTTGTCTAGTTCTGCAGCTTTCTTTACATTGCTTCTGTTGTAATAGCCACCAGATTGATTAAGCCAACGGAGATGTTTTGTCCTGTGTGCTACTCGGAGAAGTAGGAAGTCTGAAGGCATTTGCTGACGAATTTGCACTTGGGCGTTTTATAATGCAGTCAGAGTTATGTAGGGCATACCTTTTGGCCACTAACGTTTGAACTCTGTTTTTTCGTTTTCTCCCTGCATCACACTTATCTTCTTAATTGTATGTCCCTTTCTTTCACTCCGCTGACTACTTTTGCTGTTTCTACTTCTCTTCACTCACACACTGTCGAAGTATGCACACACACGACACATCGTATGATCTGTAGGGTATGTTCGTGTAAAGGACCCCTACGCTCACACTTGCATGTGACCGGGCAACTGGCAAATGAAACATGATCATTATGTAGCCAATTCAAGCAGGCACTAAATCGAACACAACTAAGCCACACAGCTAACGGACGCATCTCTCAACAACAAAGAATTAATAACGCAAACTTTCCGAAACATTCTCAATGTGATATTGCGGAACGTGATATCACAATAACAGTATTGAGTCAATATATTGTGCACACCTAGTTAGTACCCATAAAATGTGGATTTAATACATATGCTACTATACAATACAAGTTACACACATGTTACTTTCCTGGAAACATGGCATTTCACCATAAACACAATTTTGTGGATGTCAGGCGAGAGGGATGTCATCTTGATGCACAGTCAGGCCTGAAGTGTTTTCTGTGAAAGCCAGTTCCTCTCATGGTTTTTAATTGCATTCATAGATGAATGACAACGTTGATTATGCGCATTACCTTATCCATGACATCCTTTAACTCGCATTTTGGTCTGGCACGCTGCACAGTGTGATGGATGATACAGTGGAAGCCAATAATTTGTTGGACGATTTCCTTCAACCTGCTGATCAGGCTCCTATGTATTCACATCATGGTGGGAGCCCCATTTGCTAACCACAAAGTAAACTACAGGTCATATAGAGTAAAAACCTTCTCCAGCTCTATGAATATGATGTCTCCAATTTTGATTAAGCTCTTTCCGGCCATCATCTGCCAGTGCATTTATTTGGCGGGTGGCTATTAGCGCAGAACGGGGCAATTTTCTGACAGTTGATATTATGCTATCCATAGACTTTTTGGTAGACAATTCTTCAAAACTGCCGCTATGCACTCTAGAAATACCTCTGCGTCCGTGATGGGCATGTTGTCTTAAGTTAGAGCTTAGGCAGCTTTAAAGGATGCAGCTATGGCCTTGTGTTGGGTCAAATCACAAAGGAGAATGCTCTCTGAGTGGTCAGCAGTTAATGTTTATTTTTTCTGTGTCTGGCCTCCGTCTCGAACAGAAAAGATACTTAAAATACCATGCTTCCTTTCATAACGAATTCTAAGAATTATTTGCAACGGAATAATTGTGAACAAGATGCACTGGCATGGCATTAAGGGAATATGCTAAGATGAGCGCATTTCTGTCAGTCATTTGTTGCCCAAAACCTTTCTTTTTACAGCTTTTGAAGGCAGCATTTTTACAAAAGGGATTTTACGAGGATTGAGGTTTTATTATGGCCTTGATGTGTTACATGAAATCTAGCTAATGCTATTTAAGTTTTTCTTGTTCTAGCCCAGATTCAGACATTACTAATTTCTTTATGAGGCATACTGCTGAAACAGGTGTGCTGCATTTCTAAAACTGTCCCCATGCGCTACTCGGATATCTGATCCTTTATGTCTCCATTTATGTGGCCCTGCAGGTGAACATTGACGAGGCCCTGTACTGTTCGAGCCTTCTACGGCCGTTGGTGCGACGCTGGTGTATCAGATAAGAGTTTGTGCCATAATCCAAATTGGCCTAAACTATTATTAATGATCATTTGTGTGGTGGCTGTATTTACGAAGTTGTAACTGTCAGTGAAAAGTCAACACCAGTGCTGGTAATTCTGTTTTGTCATTTGTGCCACAGTGCCATGTCTTGAATTCAGCAGTAATATCTTTCTTGGGACACTGGCTATTGTCATCGGGGCACAGCATCGACACAACACAGTGGTGCAACTGAAAGCCCAAAGGCGTTTGATTAACAGAACGTAAAAGGCTAACTGGATTAAAGAAACAAAACAGGAACTCAAACATTCAATATGCTCGAATGCAGTTTCCGGAAGCTGTAGTAAGTTGGGCTTGGAGGGCGGTGAGGTTTCAGGCGTCCTTTATAGCGGTCTGTGAAAAGACAAGAGACATTTGCACAGCTCAGGCTGTCATTTTTCTCTCACCCAACAGTTGGCTTTTCTTACCCTCTATAAAGCTGCGCGGATCACCCCCACGCCTCCCAGCACAGTAATGAGATGCAGACAGGATCAGGGCGCCACACACTACTGCTGTGTTTTCCAATCTCATCAGGACATGCTGATACAAGATACAAAAAGGATTGTATAACTTAATTTTCAACCTACAAATTGAGCCTAAAAATGTATTATCTTCACTCAAGAACGACATGCTGATTGTCACAAGTTTGTTCAGTTGTCTACGATTGGCTAATGTTTCATGCAACTCTCTACAACTAATTAATGCAGTATCGATTATCATCTATGGCTAGACAAAATAGAATAACTATCAATCAAGATTTATAACCAAATATGGCAAAATGAAAGCTGGTTCATTAGTGGTCAACTGTATTCGCCAGCTCGCAAACTTCATACCATTCTGTTTCACTTACCTCGATTTGACTATCTGCTGGTCCGAAAACCAATCACTGATGTTCTTACAATGCGTGGCATTCCAAGTTCTGCTTGACGCGCTTTCCTTTCTCAATCTTACTTTTGTATATTTAGTTATTGAATATATTTGTAAAATAAGTAGTGTACAGTAGTTTGAAGGCAAATGTAAAAAAACAACATATCTACCATAAACTAGCTTCATTATTTTTTATAAAGCAGCAAGCTCCCTAAGTACATGAATGCAGTATGGACACCAGCAGTGTAAAACAAGTGTCAGAACTCCCTCTGAAGCCATTCTACCGCTATATGCGGAGAGGCTTTGACGTTCGTCATCACCGGCGTTCGTCATCACCGGCGTTCTAGTGCCACCGCCCCCTCATCATCACATTGTCATGTCCTGTCACCTGGTGTTCATTCCCTCATTAGTAATGTTATCTAGGCTTACTGTGTTGGGTCATGTCTTTGTGTGGTAATGTTTTACGTTACGTGTGTTTGTATAAGGTTGCTTGAAGTCTGAGTGTGACCAGTTCCCTTCGCGAAATTATTGTGCATAAGTTGACCAAGCTTGCTGTAGCATTAAAACAGCTGTGCTCAGTCCTTCGATCTGGATCTCTCCATCTCTTGCACCACACACCTGAACCTGCTGCTGCTCCAGTGCCCATGGAAGTGGGAGGCGCGGCGCATCGGGAGACCGCGCAGCAGGAGGAGTGGTTCTTTTGTGGCAGGGAAGGGCACTCTGCCTCCCACTGCTACCAGCAGAGGTGTTTGGGTGTTTCCATTGGTGCGACATCGGTGGAAAGTCCAGACAGTGCTGGAGAATAATGGTGGCCACACAGAATATTGACTCCGTGGGCCCAATTTGGAAATTTTCATTTAGGGGTGTACTCACTTTTGTTGCCAGCGATTCAGACATTAATGGCTGTGTGTTCAATTATTTTGAGGGGACAACAAATGTACACTGTTATACAAGCTGTACACTCACTACTTTACATTGTAGCAAAGTGTCATTTCTTCAGTGTTGTCCGCATGAAAAGATGTAATCAAATATTTACAAAAATGTGTGGGGAGTATTCACTTTTGTAAGATACTGTTTTTCCAGCTTCAGAAATAGCCAGGTCCACAGCATCCACAATTTACATTTGTGTCCCCTCAAGTTTTCTGTCCTCAATCTGTATAGATTAGTGGCTAGCTTAACCCTAAAAGTTGTGATACAATTTTGTCTCCTAACCTCGTACAACATAAAAAATGTACCGGCAAGAGCCTGGAAACTGTCTAACAAAGTCAACACAACACATAAAACAAAAAGCACACAAGGGGAGCAGAGGGAACAGATATACACATGATAATTGCAGAATAGGGAATAGGTGTGTGTCAAAAACAGTCTGGGTTGGATGATACAAAAAAGGGGCGTTGGCCGCTAGTAGATCGGAGATGCCGAACGCTGGAGCCATAACTGGCCAGACGGGGCCACTGGTACAGAGATTTGAATCATGTATTCACCAATGACAGCATCCTTCATCTATCGCAGCTTGTTGATTGACCATTTACACTCATTTATTTAATGGTATTTACTTCCACCAATCCCCAAATAACACCTGCATCATTGATATTTAATGGAATAACACAGTCTTATAGTTTCACTCCCTGGACTAGCTATAGGGCAAGTGCCAGATGTTATGCTGCTAGATGATGTAATTGGTGTTTTTGAGCAGGAATATTGTAATTTGATAAAAGTGGTCCTCACAGGGAAATAAATTGGCAGGTGTGGGTGCTTCATTAGTAATGCCTGGTCTAATGTCTGGTCCCAGTGTGTCCCTGGTCAGCCTACACTGTACATTTACCTAGACCTGTTTAAAAATTACTTTAAGACAGGATATTCAATGTTTTTCAAATACAACAATCAGCACGCCCACATGCATGAGAACATCACTTTCAGAATGTGCTGACATATTTTTTAATCCGCCAATGGTTTGTTGTTTTACACAGAATTTTTGCATGTTGAGTCCAGAGGGGTAAGGGTAGGTATCAAAAATCTAAATTATTCCTTTGAAAGCATTTCACAACTTGGACAATGTATTTCCTTCTGTTGTTGCTGTGTGGTCCGGGTAAATTTATATGATTAGTTATCATATGACTTGGAATGTCTCACTCAGAATCCACGGATGCAAAGGCCACACTCATATCATTCATCAACATTAAGCGATATGACAAGGGAATTCCACCGTCTTCAAAATGTGAGTAGAACAAATGATTATAATACAAGCACTGAATACAAATTTATTGTAAAAGAAGTCCTGGTCTCAGAGATGTTCCAATTTTAGTGCTCCCTAGCAATGGACATTGATTAGTTTTTTGGCTGACACTTCTGTGCTGCTTATGTATTGCCTCCTGTCTGTCCACAAAAGATGTATGCTCCACATTAGACACAGTCTCTCCGGGATTGACCAATTGATCCGAATGAAATTAGGGCTTTTTGCATTGGCTTGTACATTTCGAAGCTGAACTGCCTACTGATATTGATAAATACCAATTAGCGCACCGTATATGTCAGCATTTTTAGGATCACTAAATCCTAATAGATTTTTGGCCAAGATTGTTTGAAGGTGTTTTTTTCTTCAAATTGAGTGCTTCTAAAATGTGTATTTGTTTCTAAAGACAACTACATTAAGGTGATGGGTGGCTTTCTGTGCCCCTGAAAGGAACGATCTACAGTTGAAACAAAGACAACACCTTTCCTTTTTGTAACCTGTCCCCAGGTTATTCCACACAGCGCAAATATACTACGACAGTGGTATTCAAATCAGGACCAGGCTCCTGACCTCGTAGAGTGTCTGTTTAATGTTTAATATAATTGCATTGCTCTCCAGGAAATATATGTTTTTTGGAAATGAGTAGCAATTTCCTTTTTACACTTAGCATATTCCCAAAAATGGGTCCAAAGGTCATTGACATAATCTTTAAAAAAGTTTGCATGTTTAGTGCACGGTTGCAAATTCTTTGAAGTCAATGATCTATAGACATCACCAAACGCAGAGTGTCTTTCCTTGTGATGCTCTGACATTTCTGTATAGGCTGGATAGCAGCCATCTTTTCAGTGAGTAAGACAATGGAACGCTCCAACTAATGACATCTGTGCTGCCAGATTCCAATAAACCTTAGTGGACTTCTCTTCATTTGGGATTTCTAACATTTTTGTGCCGAGACTCTTATGGTTGGGAGTATTCTCCGGTGAAAAAGGAGCCCTGGACTACGGAAAGGAGGACATACCCATGGGAAACAAAGTTCACCAGGCCCTGACCACACTCATTACAACAAAAGCTATGGGACGTGCTGGCAGAAAAACTGCGAGGTGGTTTGGTAGTCCGGTTTGCTTTAACTATGACACCATCCACAGGCCGGGAGGTAAAACTCATGCAGCAGATAGCCTTACAATGACGATTGACTCAATCATTCGCTGCTATTTCTACTCTGCTGTCTACCTCTGCTGATACCTGCATGGGAGCTGAGTAAGTTACACACCTACATTGCTAACGTGTGGCTAGCCGACGTCGAAAAGCCTACTTGCAGACATTGCACCATACCTCCACATCAGTAATGAGCTGGCGCTTCACAAAACACTGATCTTGACTGGGAGCCACAGACTACTTGTGCCACTCAGTCTGCGCTCTCGCATGGTGAACTTAGCTAATGAGAGACACCAATGCATAGTTAGAACTCAACTGAGACGCAAGGGATTTTACTGGTGGCCTTAAGAGAACAAGAACATGCTGGTCCAACGTACCAGTTTCTTCTCTGTGTCAGGCCCGGAATATTGCAAGAACTGTCCCTGGATCACTGGTTTCAGCCGTTTCAACCAACGATGTTGTAGGTGCTTTTGAGACTGCTACTTCTGATTGCAGTTTTGTCATCACCCTGATAGACTATTACACAAAATGGCCAAAGGTTCCATTTAACAAGAAATTCTACTTACTGCTGACGAATAGAGAGCTGAGCCAGAAGGCAAAACTCTCAATCTACCGGTCAATCTGCGTTCCTACCCTCACCTATGGTCATGAAGGCTGGGTGACGACCAAAAGAACGAGATGGCATGTACATGCGGCCGAAATGGGTTTTCTCAGGGAGGTGGCGGTTGAGAAGCTCAGTCATCAACCAAACTGAAATTCTTTTTGGAGAGATATCCAACACATAAGTCTGTATGGAGCCGTGAAATGTTTTAAGAAGGTCCTCAAGGACAGCATTCTAACTTCTAAACAGCATGGAAAACACATGTCAAAGAGTTCCTGCCGATCAACAGGGCAACACTTTATGCAACAACTACGGTTCACTGTTCAATCCCATGTATCAAGGAAGATGTAGACATAATCCACTGTCCAGATCAGGAATAGAGTAGCTCAGAACCTCAGAGTAAAGGAGAAAGAGTACAAAAGAAACAACAAAAAAGCAAACTATACATTGATGACTGACAGGGACAATCCACCTTGAAAGATCTGTGCAAGTGAGGAGAGCTGAAGAAAAGAAGGTCAAAGTTCACAGCACCACTTTGAGTGATGCGACAAAAGGGACCACACAGCTACCAGTTGAGTGACGGGAGATACCTGGGATGATTACCACCTGTCACTGCTGCCAGAGACCTCCACCCCACCGGCATGTGGCATGTATTTTTTGATTAACAGATCGTTAGAAAATAAAACTATATAAACAAACTAGGAAAAAATATTTATTTCACTATTTAATGCGAAATGACTAGTAAGTGCAGAGGCGTAGGGATGATTGTGATGAGTGAAACTGTGCTTTAGATAATGGAGGCATGATGTTCATAATTACATATGTGTCATTCATGTCCCTTTACTTGATGACATATGACTCGCTCCATTGTAGCGCTATAATTTTAGTGGGAAGTAACCGTTTTTAGAGAACCTTGACTATGTCCTTTTCCATCTTAGCATTATCATGAATTTCGAGTGAGAAGAACTGAGAGTTTCTCTGGGAATTCTAGAGGGGGTTCTTGCCTATTAAAATCCACTTGTAGCAGCACATACCAGTAACTAGACATATTTTTACTGACCGTGAAATCTGTCAATTGAGACCTCAGCATTCTGCAAAATGTGAGTGTGGGATTATCCGGTCACAGAGGACATTTAATAATTGTATCATAATCCTATCCAGCCAAATCCGCATACCTGTAACTACAAGTAATGAGGCACTACAGATAAGCACCAGTCGATGTATTGTTGCAATTTTTTGCACATTCTTTTAGTATCCTGGCCTGTGGTTGTTGTGGCTAATTTAACTGTTGGTTACCAAATGACCCATTAGTCAAAAAAAGTTCTGACGGACATTCCTGCCGTCGAACATCTGTGGCATTGTGTTAGGAACAAATTGCACATTTTAGAGTAACCTTCAATTGTCACCAGTACACGGTGCCTTTGTATAACAATCATGCTGTTTAATCAGCTTCTTGGAGTGACACGAGAGAGAGCACAGGAGGTGCGTTCTCAGATGCACTCAAATATGCACTAGATATGATAACTATAGTGCATCGCATGTCGTCTTGTCAGAATGGCTATTTAAAGCAATGATCTATCTCTATTCCATTGATGTATGTAGAAAGAGGGGGATGAGAGTTTGAGACATTAGTGACAGTAATGAAGGGATAGATACTGTGATTTCTTCCAGTACCACTGTTAACTAATTGACTGTGAAATGTCTATGAAGTGCGGGGGCTATTTTTAGGTAATGATATTGTTACTGCCTGACTCACACCACAGATGGAGCAGTATCCATCATTATTTCCGAGATGTATTTTTCACATCTATGTTTTCGTTTGAACGCCAGCTTTTCTCTTACATACAAAGCACCTCACTACTTCCAAGCAGAAATCTGTAAAATAACTTTTCTCCGGCTAAATGTGAACTGCAGTGAACAAAACCTATAGAGAGCTCTGACACATCTTTTTAATGAATTGACAGCCTTATGACAGTTCCTGATGTTCGCATAAACCAGGGTAAAACGTGTAACTAGAGGGTTAGGGTTTCTAAAATGGCAAACCAAATTGCAATTTTAACTTGCTGACACACTTTTTATCTCTGGGCTAATGGCCCTGATTAAGGATATGAAACAGACTCCTGGAAATTAGATATTGTAAAGAGTAAGAATGGTTCAAATTATACAAGAGAACCCAATTTGGACCAAATTACTCATGTAAATTGCTGCATCCATTTGGTAGCACTTAGGTTGTTGTTGCTGTTTGAAGATCAGAGATGTGCCATTGTTGTTAGCTGGAATTATGCTGCATTAATGCTGCACTAGCACTGCTCCTAAACCAAATGTGTTTTGTTTGCTGTATTTGTACATAACAAAAGCAGTGCTTAAATTTAAGTTGGAGCCCAAAGCAAAATGAATAACAACATTCTTCCACTACATGCATTCTTTGTAGAACCAATTTGCTCATTATACGTCCTTTGAGAATGTAACAAAAATAGATGAATTACAAATGAAAATAGATTTTGATTAGTTAGTTATTGCCAAATGGAATATCCCAAGGGTTTACAAAGTCAACAACATTTAGAAGCTGTCACTTGGTATGTCTCAGTATCCTTCCGCAAAATAGGCTAATGTTTTTGCTGCATCTGCCATGCATGCAGACGTGATTAACACGCAGCGTTTCTAAATCATTCCAGCTGTTACTTTATTCAAATTTATTTATTAAGCTCTTCACCAAAATGGCACAAAGCACTGCTCATTATAAAACTGATAAAGACCCAGAAGAGTAAACCGTACCACATTGGCCAGAACAAACCTGGACTGTCAAGTTTTTGCACTTATGTAATTTTTTGTTATTAGGCAGGACAGATTGAGACTAAAGATATATGCTAAAATCATGGTGCACCCAAATTGAAACTCTTCTGCATGTTATTCGGTGGCTGTGATATTGCTTACCACCTGAGGCCAAAGACTGCCCCTGTTCTGATGGCGCAGTTCTCAATTCCTGCAATGTCTTCTGCCTCAGTCTTGGTCTGGCATGTCCTGTCACATTTAATCGTCTAACTTTGGTTCAAAACCCAGCCGATGTCTTTCCCGTAGAGCATCACTCGTGTCATCTGCTCATTCCTCCGACAGGGTGCTGAGATGAGACGATCAGCGAAAACATGAACAAACATCCACTAAGACTGATCATTTTTCACTTCTTGTCAAATTGGATTCTCTTCTCCCTATGGTCGATTTTTCTCCAAAAATATGGATATTGTAATGGATTAAAATGAATTCAGAGGTGAATTTATATTGTTTGTCAATGATAAAGGCCAAAGCAATAATGAACACTACTGTGTGGTTCACATGGCAGAATATGAGCAAGACTTTTCTGGTCGCACTAAAGGGCAAAATTGTATATGTGGTAAATCTGTCAACTTTTTGTGTTTCTTGTTTTTCAGTAAAATGTATCTTGGCAGTTGTAATATTTTTCACACATTACAAACAAAGCTGTGTTTTTTTTATGTTGCACCAACAATATCAAGACGATAGAGAGCCTGCAGTTAGAAAAACATAGTTGTATTAAATGTAGCTACTTAATCAATATTTTTACTCAAACAACAGATACATTATGTTATTTTTTGTCTTCAAGTTAAAAAAATGGAAAGATCTGGGTTATGTGAAGAGCGCTGTTAATGATGTAAATAAAAAGGTCAGACCAAATCAATACATTGTCATTTATATGGAATCGGTGACCTCACATGCCCAGAGCAGTGAGTGAGCAAGTACTACTTGGAGGTTTAATGATACTGGGTGTTGATATAATGGGAATATCATTTTTGGTTAATTAAGGTACTTTTTGGTTAATAACTGGTATGATTATTTGGAATCGAAGTACACTGTGAAGTGATCTCGATACATCCATTCGTTAGAATATGATGTAGTTGCTGCTGTCTTAACAGATTGGTATTGTATAGTGGATACAAAACCAGATCGAGTAAACACATTATTATGACATTTGAAGTTAAGTCTCTAATAGGAATAGGAGTACTAAGCTTTCTATCGGATGTTACATTTGAAGAAACCGTTCCAATGTACGTTGTGAGGTTGTCTTCTAAATGGTTTTTGAGATATGTACCGGTAATAGTTCCCAAACTTGTATCAACATTGCAGAAAATGAAGATAGAAGCAAATGGATGAAAATGTTATTTAGCTTCGGAAACCAAAAAAACTTGTTCTTAAACACTTCACAAAAGTGTTGGCATATACTGAGCAACACAAAGCATCTGACAATCTCCCTAGATACTGTAGTGCACTGGTAAAAGTTAAGAAGTCAACAGTGTGATGCTCTAGTCATTCCAGCATATTGATTCATTCATTATCATTCATCACGGGGCATCTACGCATATCCTATGATGACTAATTATAACTATGACATTCAGATAGTAACCAATATCCAAAGATATACTCTATGTTGCTCACTCATTGAAATAGAAATGATTTGACACGCTTCCACACCCTGAACAATGTTGTGCATTTAAGTCTCAATGACGTCAACTTGAATCACATTGACTTCACAGGCTTGTTGAATTAAAACAGATGCATTTTTCTTTCCCCAAATTGAAATTACATTTGAACAAACATTAATCTAGAGTGATATAAAGTAGAAAGAGTGGATACATTTTCATGCTGTTAATACTGGCCTTTATGGGAACAGCACTGGAGAAGAGGACTTCCCCTGGTTAACAACCCTAATTGCGCTTGAAGGCGCCCTTCCTTAAAACAACGAGACAACCCTGTCTGCCATAGATATCCAACTGGTATGGCGCTGACCCAATGTGCCTAATGTTGGCATAATAAGCAGATGTAGATTTCAGTTGGCAAGTCAAGATTTTGCAAAAAGCTTTTGATAAAGTATGTCTACCTTTTATAAATAAATGTTTATTATCCTGTTAAAACTTCTAGTTGAATATTTTTTATATCATGTTATCACACTAAAAACTCCAAAGTGGGCTGAACACTTAAGAGACATTGTAGTTTATGTAAGGAATTGCACAAACCAATCATGGGACCTCCCAGAGACAGATTTGAGTTAGTCAGTGGCAAAACCCCCCTCATTAAATCATTTTGATTTCAATTACAAGGGAGGTGAATAATTTTGAGAGCCACTGTAGGCCGGATATATTGTTACTGCTCAGCTTTACAAGACCTTTTTATATAAGCTTCTCAAAAGGGCACTGATCAAAATTATGCAGCGTTTTGGGATTTTCTATGTCTTAATGCATGGAAATGTTATCTGAGGTCATGTCTTGATTAGCATGCACAGACCCAGAATAGCTTGCAGTGAATAAAAACACGTTTGCTTTCCTGTACTGTCTAGTCTAGAGAGCATTTCATAAAAGATCAAAAGGCACATGGCTTCTATTTATGATAGAACGTATTAACATAGAATAAATGGCAAAGACAGAAGACAGATCAATTGAGACAGGGACTTGAAGAGAAAAGGCTGCGGAGAAAATCAAACACAGAGAATATAGAACAGGTTAAGGGCTAGAACGAGAGTGCGAAGAGAGGTACATGGACTGAAAATGAAGAGTGAATAGATAAGTGTAAACAGTAAAACAGAGATGGCAGGAATCTACAAAAACAACGTTGTTCAGATCAGCCTTGCATGGACTTAGAGCAAGGATCCCACCTGAGACAACGGTATAAACTAAATCGTGAAGCATCTTGTTATGAATATCAACAGTGCCACTGATTTAGATAGGATCTGTGAGTGAAAGCACTTTCAGTGGTCCTACTCATAAAAAGGTGAAGGCTACCAAAATCAAATTTGAGCCTTAGCTTCTCCACATAGAGTTATTTCAGAACACTTGATCACAAATCACTGCTTTGGTTGGTAGGAATAGGATTTCACCATATCACCATATTTTATACAATATGTGTTCTCCCATGTAACTATGTCGCCGGGCAAAGAGAGCATTAAAGACTAAGACTTTAGTTTACTCATTATTTTGACTGAACATGTTTGACTGAAGTTCTTAGTATTCTGAATTTTAACGACAAGTTTCATATTGACTGATCAACCAAATAATAGCATAATTAGCTTAGCTCTTCATACCGTAAATGGCGTAAATGAAATCAGTAATTAATTTCAGCCATAAAATCCAATCTTTCCTATTTCCAACTGGTTTGGCAAATCTTAGCATCTATCAAGTGAGGTTGTTGCCATCCAGTAGAGCGATGGAGGTCAATTGCCCTATGGTATCCATACAGAGACCCTATAAAGCATATTCAATAGTTTAGGGTCTTTGGATTACCTGGGGTAAAGCTGCAAGCTTTACCCCAAGCTGAGTTCATGCAGTGACTGAGAGAGTGGCTGTATGCAGCAAATGGGGTCTTATCTGTCCTGGACCTGGACAGAGGCCACAAGCCAGGCTGTGGGCTTCACGATAAGAAGACTGTTGCTGGAACTTTGACAGGGACAATCACTATATCTCTCTTGCTGACTACCTTTCTGCTCTCTCTTTTATTTTTCATAGAAACACAAACACATGCATGTACGCACGGATAAGCACACTTAACACCTACAACTTCCTCTCAAAAGTTCCAAATGCTACTACTACTGCAAGTCATGTTCTAAGTTGTTCGTAGGAGTTATCTATTTATAACATTTGTACTGGCATTATGAAATGGCACTGTATACAGGTCATATATTTATGCATTGTTTTGCCATTCTTAGATATGGTTATATGTGTGTGGAGGCAAACATCACTCAGTCATGCTAAGGAAGTATAGACTGACATAGCCAATGTATAACAATAAACATAGATTTATAATCAGAAGCCTTACCTAACATCAGTTTCTGACCTAACATAAAAGCTTTGTTATTTGATAAGATGCAGTAATTCACAAGTCATTGATATCTCAAATATGTTGAGTTATCTAGAAGCAACGCATACACTGTGGACAGTACATGTGATAACATGTAGGCCTAAAGATACATGCCACATCGCAACAGGAAGTTAGCGTGTGCCAAATTTCCACATCAATCTTTGTTTTGATTTCCATCCCGTCTTAGAGCTAACACACATCTCTCCTATCTCATCGCTTTCAGGCCAGACGCTGGGTATCTTCCCTGGTGATACTCTGCCAGCCATCTTGAGTTTTTGCTCATTCTTACGGTCTTATGCTGTCCGTGTCCTTCAGCATGTAAAATACATCTTCACATTGACTCGGCCAGTCAATGAGTTTCCCGTTTCCTCTCCTTCTGTTGCTGTTGCAATATTTTTAGGGTCATACCCTTAAATTCAATCTGCCAGTCTGCACTTCAACCCCATTGTCATTGTATCCTTTGAAACTCAAAGTGCAAGTGAGTACAAAACCAAAATAACCAAAAAGATCACTGTGTATGTCATGTAGCAGGGCCTTCCTTTAACAAATGATCGTGCCGGGTGAAGAGCGGGGCAAAACATCTCGGCCTCATTCCCAGCGTTAGCTTTACTCTGACACAGATTGAGAGGGTTGCAGAATGCACTGATTGGCGTAAACTGAGTGAGCAATGAATTGGGACAGCATATCTGCCTCAGCTTGATGCTCCACAATGTTCTCTGAACTAGTTGCCTGTAAGTCTTTTCATCAGTTCATCACGCTGTGTAATACTGCATTGGTTTTGATGTACGCTGTGTAATACTGCATTGGTTTTGATGTACGCTGTGTAATACTGCATTGGTTTTGATGTACGCTGTGTAATACTGCATTGGTTTTGATGTACGCTGTGTAATACTGCATTGGTTTTGATGTACGCTGTGTAATACTGCATTGGTTTTGATGTACGCTGTGTAATACTGCATTGGTTTTGATGTACGCTGTGTAATACTGCATTGGTTTTGATGTACGCTGTGTAATACTGCATTGGTTTTGTACGCTGTGTAATGCATTGGTTTTGATGTACGCTGTGTAATACTGCATTGGTTTTGATGTACGCTGTGTAATACTGCATTGGTTTTGATGTACGCTGTGTAATACTGCATTGGTTTTGATGTACGCTGTGTAATACTGCATTGGTTTTGATGTAAATACTGCATTGGTTTTGATGTACGCTGTGTAATACTGCATTGGTTTTGATGTACGCTGTGTAATACTGCATTGGTTTTGATGTACGCTGTGTAATACTGCATTGGTTTTGATGTACGCTGTGTAATACTGCATTGGTTTTGATGTACGCTGTGTAATACTGCATTGGTTTTGATGATGTGTAATACTGCATTGGTTTTGATGTACGCTGTGTAATACTGCATTGGTTTTGATGTACGCTGTGTAATACTGCATTGGTTTTGATGTACGCTGTGTAATACTGCATTGGTTTTGATGTACGCTGTGTAATACTGCATTGGTTTTGATGTACGCTGTGTAATACTGCATTGGTTTTGATGTACGCTGTTTTGTAATACTGCATTGGTTTTGATGTACGCTGTGTAATACTGCATTGGTTTTGATGTACGCTGTGTAATACTGCATTGGTTTTGATGTACGCTGTGTAATACTGCATTGGTTTTGATGTACGCTGTGTAATACTGCATTGGTTTTGATGTACGCTGTGTAATACTGCATTGGTTTTGATGTACGCTGTGTAATACTGCATTGGTTTTGATGTACGCTGTGTAATACTGCATTGGTTTTGATGTGTTTATGTTGTTGGTGATTCTTAAGGATGTCATGAAAATCACAATTGTACACTACCGGTCAAAAGTTTAAAAATACCTACTTTTTGTTAGTTTTTATATAGTTAAATGTATTCCTTTTTTTCTGAGAAAAGCACTCCCTGACTAGACATTATCTATCCGTAAACCAACTAGACAGAAAATAAAGACCACTCATAAGTGAAAGGAATAACGTTAAAGGGCATGCCAAGGTCTGGGTAGGTAAGATGACAAACAATCAGTTCTTGTAGTAAAGACCTAAACGACTTTGACAGGGGCCAAATTGTTATGGCTAGAAGACTTGGTCAGAGCGTGTCTGGAAAGGCTTGTCGTGTGGTGAGTACCAACCGACAGTAGTCCGAGGTGGGACAAAGGACAAAGCGGCAACAAGGTGTTGGATGCCCAAGGCTCGATGATGAGTGGGGGAAACTAAGGCGATCCTGTCAAAATCTGAAGCGACTAAAGGTCCACTATTAATAATGGTCATGGGAGGAATGTGTCACAACACATTGCTGCGTATGGGGTGTTCACGATGACCCCTGTCATAATGTTGTGGCTCGTCAGTGTTCCCATATGCTAATCCAACTTAATCATTTTAAAAGACTTATTGATTGTTGGAAAACCCGTTTGTGATTATGTTAGCAACGCTGAGAACTGTTGTGCTGATTATAGATGCAAGAAAACAAGCCTTTTGACTTTCACGTGAGAAATTGCCTATAACTGAACATTGTACAGCAATGTGTAGTCCCGCCTTCACAGAACAGCGCAAACTGGCTCTAACCTATTAGGTTTTGGTTTTGGTCACATAACTGACCAATGCCGGTCTGGGCGGAAAACTCTAGAAAGAGACTTGGTGCTTCCAAACCTTATACATTTTTACACCACTCCTGGCAACTTTCAATGCTTTTGTAATAGTTTTTTTCTATACATTGTCCAAAATCTACGCCTCTGGTGTATCATTAATTCAAATCTCATCCTTGGTATTAATTACTTGTTTTTTGCTGACATTCACTGAGAAGTGTGAGAACATATATAAACAGGTGTTTGCCTTTCAAAGTCATGTCCAATCAATCGGATTCGCCACTGATTTCAAGAACTTCTCCAGGGTGATCAATGGACACAGGAAGCACTTTAGCTCAATTCGGGATTGTCATGTATTCACAAGATATTTCAATCAATTATCCCATATCAGTTATACAAACTATTTTTTCACTTTGACATTATAAGGCATTGTGTGACGACTAATGTAAAAAACATTTAAACAATTAATTATATTTATCCCTTAACACAAGAACATGTGTTGGGGAGGGTCTGAATACTGACCAAAGCATGTATCCAATCATGTTTCATTTGAAACATTTATGAGCAATGTTATGCAGCATAACTCAACTCCATCAAATCCCTAATAGGATAGCATTGATATCAGTACATTTACATTACATTTTGCGCATTTAGCAGACGCTCTTATCCAGAGCGTCTTACAATAAGTGCAGGCATTTCACATATAGCTAAAACACACATCAAAAAGGCAATAAGTACATTTTTCCTGGGTGGGTGCAGGGGGAAGTGCTAGAGATAGAAGGGGTGCTAGGAGAGGAGGAATGGGTGATCATCGTGGAAGAATGATTCAGTAGTGAAGTTTCGAACAGTCGAGAGTTGTGGAGCTCCATTCATGGAGCTACTGGAGGTACAGTTTGAAGAGGAATGTTTTTAGAAGTTTTTTGAAGATTGGTAGAGAGTCCGATGCTCTGATCTCCAGAGTGGAGTTGTTCCACCATTGCGGGGCAAGCACGGAGAACAATTTAGACTGAGCAGATCGAGAGTTGCCCTCCCATAGGGATGGCACTACCAAGAGGCCTGAGGTGGCAGAACGAAGTGCTCGCGTGGGTGTGTACGGCTTGATTAGTGACTGGATGTAGGAGGGGGCGGTTCCTCTTGCTGCCCCATAGGCTAGCACCATGGTTTTGTAGTGGATGCGTGCTTCGACCGGGAGCCAGTGTAGTGTGCGGAACAGCTGGGTGACGTGGGAGAACTTTGGTAGATTGAAGATCAGGCGGGCTGCTGCATTTTGAATGAGTTGCAGGGGTTTAATTGCGCACACTGGGAGACCAGCCAAAAGGGAGTTGCAGTAGTCGAGACGGGAGATGATAAGTGCCTGGATCAGCACTTGTGCGGCTTCCTGCGTAAGATACGGCCTTACTTTCCGAATGTTGTAGAGCATGTACCTGCAAGACCGGGACACCGCCTTGATGTGTGCAGAAAATGAGAGGGAGTTGTCAAGGGTCACGCCAAGGTTTTTCCCACATTGGGTAGCAGGGACTGTGACGTTGTCCACCGTAATGGACAGATCCTGGAGCGGGCAGGCTCTTCCTTTGAAGAAGAGCAGTTCAGTTTTACCTAGGTTGAGTTTCAGATGGTGTGCAGACATCCAGGCCGAGATGTCAGTCAGACATGCAGAGATACGGGATGCCACCTGGGTTTCAGACTGTGGGAATGAGAAAAATAGTTGGGTATCATCAGCATAGCAGTGATAGGAGAGGCCATGTGAGGATATGACAGAGCCAAGAGACCGGGTGTATAAGGAGAAAAGGAGAGGGCCTAGGACCGATCCTTGGGGGACCCCAGTGACCAGGGGCTGCATGTTCGACGGTGAGCCTCGCCACACCACCTGGTAAAAACGGTCCGACAAGTACGAGGAAAACCAGGAATGCACCGCTCCTGAGATCCCCAGGTCAGAGAGGGTGGAGAGCAGGATCTGATGGTTTACTGTGTCGAACGCAGCAGATAGGTCTAGTAGAATGAGAACAGAGGAGAGAGAGTTGGCTTGGGCCTTGCGTAGGGCTTCAGTTACACAGAGCAGCGCTGTTTCAGTTGAGTGGCCCGTCTTGAATCCTGACTGGTTAGGATCCAGGAGATTGTTCTGCGAGAGGTAGGAGGACAGTTGGTCAGCTACGACGCGTTCAAGCGTTTTGGAAAGGAAGGACAACAGGGACACAGGTCTGTAGTTGTTGACATCCGACGGGTCGAGAGACGGTTTCTTGAGGAGCGGAGTCACTCTGGCCATCTTGAAGTCAGAAGTCAGTACATATTGTTTGTTGATTCACATGTGTTTTTTTGATAATTACGCAAAAAGGAAAGCACATCTGTATTCACGGTTACAGGAATAAACCGTTACATACATTAACACAGCTGTTCTGACATCAACAAGAAACATTACTCTAAATGTGTACTTGAACACATGCGGGCAACAGCGCAACATCATTGCAGACCAAATTGATTTGCATATAGCTCATCACCTATAAATCTAGGTTTATTTATATAACGTCGTCCTCCCAGTCTATATTAAAGAACCCAAAGGGAAACCTAGCTGATGATTGAAGTCAAAGTAAAAGGCAATCGACTGTGTACAGTTTTGTCTTATGACTTGAGTCAATGTCAATGCAGCCTTCACATCCATTTCAGAGCTGACACAAACAACAGCCGACACCTGCTAACTCAATCGTGGCTGTACAGTGGATATCAAATGTCTACAAACCCCTGATATTACCTGGTTGCGCACTTAAGAACACTGTATTTATTTATTTTTCCCCTTAAATATTTCAGTATCTTTTTCCATTGAATTGGTCACGTTATAAGTCACATTAAAGGTGGAAAAAGTTCTGACATGATTTATCTTTGTCTAATTTTTTTCACATCACAAAAACCTGGCACTTAACACGGGTGTTTAGACTTTTCGGATCCACTGTACAGTTGGGAAATGCTTTACCTCGGTGCACTTCGCAATTGTCGTCACAAGGCATCTGATAAGTGGAAGGAGAGATTAATTGGGATAATATCCATAACAAACAAAAGAATAGGGGCGACAGGTATCCTAGCGATTAGAGCATCTGACCAGTAACCAAAAGATTGCCATTTCTAACCCTGAAACCAGCAAAGTGAATCATCTGTGGTGCTGTCTATAAGTCTGTTTACCTTGTAGTTTAACATCACTTTGCTAAACATTTAGTTTAACAAAATAATTTTAGACTATAATGTTCTTTAACCAATGTGCTTCAGCATTGCACCAAAGTAATCTCCACATCTGGCGATACAACGATACCAACAGTACCTGTGGAATAAGCCCAAACAGAAACATTTTGGAATACTAAGAAGCCAATGTTAGCATCTTCTGCTGCCCTCAATGTTACTTGAATTCTGCTAGTCTCTGAAGCCTAACCATGAATGTGGTCAAAACCCCACTCATCTACACGTCATGATTAACAGGCCACATTAGCATTTTGCACTAAAGAAGGTGATGTTAAAAATCCAGTTTTGACACTAGCATGGCTAAGACGAATGAGTACTAATGCCTTTAGCACCAGTATCGCCTTCTGTGGAGCTACAGCAAAACGCTATTTGGATAGATTCTCAGTCTTGAATCAATAGCCTTTGGAGAACAATCGAAATGGGTTGTTGTTTCTTTAATTGAATGTACTGTACTAAAAGTATGTTAATTTTATTGCTCCGGCCAGCGTGTGTGTGTCATAGCAAGGCTGCTCTTGTCAGTTATTTCCATGCTTGATCAGACATGGGTAAATTTACTAAGCCGGGGTCGAAGGTCAAATGCAGCTCCAACAAGCAGAGAAGGCTGAGTGAGATTCTGAGCAGACAGCGCAGAATAGTGTACAGAAACAGACCTGACAAACTGCCACCCGGGTTTTCATCAAAATAACCATTTGGCCTTTCCGTCAGATGTGTTGAAAGGGTGAGCGTAATAGGCTATATGGCAAAAAAACAGGGTGACATTGTGAGACTATTGAGTTTGCACTGTGTGCTGATGTGTTGTGTTGTGCTTGTCATAATTGATACAATTTCCTGTATGAAAAGGTTGTATGGTGGTTTCGGGAGATTGATATCAGCAGATAGACAAGTAGGGAAAACTACAATGCACAAAAGCACACCAACAGTCACTCACAGACACATCTTTGCATCCATACAAACAAACACACGGTCTTGCAGGGTACGATCAATGAGAACGATTTTCTCTATCTGATAAATTGTGTAGCCCTATTGCCAACTTTGAGCTTCCGAAAGATAGCTTAAGATTCCATTTTCAGCACAGGATGGTCTCATCTCATTCACTAAAGCAATGTGTTAAGAAATCGTAAACAGGCTCTGCTGTCATTTGACCTTTACACTTTTTCTTGAGTTTTCTTCACTTCATTGTAAAAATGACAGCGCTTAAGCCACCACGATTCTTTACGTTGGAATTAAACAGTTGCTATTTTGATTTACGATACAACGTTGGATCCGTCCTTACACCTGAAAAGCAATGCTAATGTTTAGGTGAATAAAATTAAAAAGCAGCAGATATATTTGGGGTTGTTGATGTTTGATGCTGTGGCAAAATATCTCTCTCAGATTATCTTAAGTAACACTTGTTTGAAATGTGCACGTCAGTGGTGGATTATGTAGCCAGAATGATTGAGATCAGTCTCATGAAAGAATTGCACTTTTTGCATATAGTTACTAAGCTAACTTAATATTATCACGGTGCTGGTACGAGGACACAGAACCAGAGCTTTTCCTGTGAAAATCTATCATTTTATTTTAAAGAACAATCACAATACCAAATAACTAAGAACAAACAAATGGCCGCGCTCACGACATGTAGCTTACAGCAAGTAATTATCCACACAACCCAGTAAAAAGGAGGAACATTAATACTTAATACTAATGACACCAAATAACGAACAGGTAAAAATGTAGATTACTAAACAAGACCAAAAAGAGTTAACCTCCACTGTGATGTGTGGTGCTAAACAGAAATACAAAATGGAGGGCAGAGGTGCTGAGTCATAACGCGCCAAAGCCGGATCTGTTGTATATCAGGCTTTAGTCAACTAGATAGATACTTTTTCTAACCAGTTGTTATCGTAAATTATTGATGTTTTTTTGTGAAGTTTGTTAATTTGAAATGTGTTAGAATTATCAGTAATCTAAAACAGCATTCTAGAATTGTATTGGGGTCTACAGGGTTACCTTCCTCTACATCTACCTTTAATAATATATAGAGTAAATGGTTCTGCCTAGATATGTATTTATTAATGATTCTACCAGCCTTATTAGCCTTAGATTTTATGAAAATGCTTGAGTATGTTTTGAGTATTTGTATACCATAATCAAATTTTCTGGTTTACAGACCACACCAGGACTGCAAGTCAGATTTTGCTGGCTTGCAAAGTGATGTGAAATTCCTATTGGAATACAGCCAGACAGAACAGAGTGGAATTGATAATCAAGATAGTTTACTGAGACTACATCATTCATTTAAACAGGAACACTCATCTTAGTAATGGGTGCAATAAATCCAACTTTTAGGAGATTAGATCAGAATTGAAGACTGCATGTTATTTACCTTTGTGTGGCTTAAAAGCAATCAACCAAATTCATTTTTTATCACACAGAAAATAGAGTACACAGGAAATTATTAAACAAGTGTTTAACGGTTCTGCATATGACCCTTTTTGCTTTCCAATAAACCCTCTTCTAAAAATGGATTCCAATTTTAATTATGACCCTTTGCTTACAACAAACATTTTGCTAAAACATGGAGTTCTTCTGATCAAAACTGTTCTTGGAAAAACATTATCTCTCAGCAGTGAACCCATTTAGTACAATTTTAAGTAAATGTTCCTCCCATTCCAGAGTTGACAACTATTAATTTGTTTCCCGACATTATTTGATAGAATTCTTCTTCATGATCTTGTCTAGATATTGTTTGGTAAAATCAATTATGGAGGCTGAAATAATTGAAATTTGATTCATTCCAAATATCTTGTCTGATGTATTTCAAAAGGTGGATATAACCTTCACTGTCAAAGATAAAAAGGGAAAGTGTTCTTTGTCTCACCAGCTATCTGCTCTATTAACCTTTTATTGATTTTCATGTCACAAGCTAAATAAATACTGACATTTATCTGAGAAGTTTCAAACCTGTAACTCACATGTCCACACAATGAATTGTAATGCCTATCTGTATAACAGTGCTCATATTATGACAGCCACAATCTAGAATTACGATCTTGCTAAATTCATTTCCACTGCCAATTTCCACTTGCCTACATTTTATGACACCGAAAACTGAAAACTGCCGTATTACATTTTTACATAGAAAATTTCATGCTGAATAAAAATAAGTGTTAACAGAAAAGTATATTATAGAGAACACCGATCTGAGGAAATGGAAGAATGGAAGAATGGAAAACTGGCAGTGGGTTTGCATTTGAATGAGTAAATAGGATGGAATTGCTTGGGTCTCTTGCTTACTCTTAGATTGCATAGTTGCTATGCTATAAGTGTAATGGTCTTAGTGCCATGGAATTGGAAGAAAACAAACTTCCACTCACACACGACAAAACATTTTGTCACAATGGTGGCCAGGTGTCAACAAAGTGTTGACCAGATATATTCCAGAATTTCAGCTGTTTGCTGAAAAGTTTAAGGGAATCTGCAGCGGTTGAAAGCGATAAACAGGACATTGTATTTTCTCCTGAGATTCTGTGATTGGTGCAAAGACAGCAGACCATCCGTTATGTTGTAAGATGGCCGGGGTAAAGGCGGGCCAAGTTGTGATTAAACACTGGCCGTATGTTGGATGGGAGAGGGACCAAAGGAGTGGAAGCCATTCACCATGATTGATGGCGTGCTCTTGAACTGACAATAATCCGTCAGGCCAATGCATCCAAAGACAATATATTTTCACCAACGCTTGGTCCTCAGTATAGTCTAAGACTCAGCATTTCGACTTGCGTGTTAAAAGGAGAAACAACTTCTTTCCGGTGTTGTTCACTGTGAAGATATCTCAAAAACTCATAGACCGAATTTAAAGAAAATCTCATATATGTAAATGTTTGACTCATTACGTACTGTAATTTACATCAGTAGTTGAAGAAATTTTGTGACAACCAAGTATTCATACGTTTGATCTGGGTTGGTCCAATTGTAATCCTTGTATGACTTCCTCCAGCCGGTGACCGAAATGACAATGATCTAATTTCAAAGCCATTCCTATGTGTCCAATGGCCACATTCGGCTGGCCATCTCTCTGACCACCAGGTGGTCTCTATGGGGACCCCTTTGAGTGACTGAGGGTGGGGCCAGGGTGGCTACACTGTGGACCATTAATCTCTCCTTGGGGCCCGCCGCCTGCTGTCACGGTATGTCAGGACAGGGAGCCCAGGGGAGCAGCAAAGGTCCAGGCACTGGTTGTAGTGCTAGCTCATTAATCTTGAGGCAGACATCGACGTGATGCTGACGTTATTGAGGCTTGGGGTGCTGAATGGAGCCCTTGAGACCACTCAATTATTCTATCTGTGAGCAATTAGCAGCGGTGAACAGCGGGTCAATGTCTTACTGGTAACTGAGTGGGGGCAGAAAGGGTACGCTTAGAACAGAAAATAAACCTCTTGAATGGAACTAAATGGGATTTTTTTCCCCGATAGTGGCTCTGTCTGTCGGCAGCTCAATTAGAAAGTAGACACAGTATGTGTAGTCGAACGCTAGCCATTTGTTGCTGATCAGAGTTAACAATGTTACTGTTTCTGATTCTGGGTCACAGTTCACAAAGTTATAAACACATCTATACACATTGTACATTTTCGATGTGTGGTTAATGTTTAAAAGATATGACCAGACCAAAACCAACTTCTCCTCAAGACAAGATCATCATACAGGCTGAATTGAAGCAATAAATGTTTTTTGTTGGAGTATTGTTTACTATCCAACAATACTAGTTATTGTTTCTGGCCATCTATTAGTTTTTTATATTTAGGCAGACACCTAAAACTTCTGTTTTTTTACCTACACTAAATGTTCGCTGGACACAGCATCCTGCTATGCAAATGTAAATGAAGGTATTCAAATATAAAATAACACTGACGGTGTAGAATAAAACCGTATAGCAGTTCTTAAGTGTTTTTTTTGTCATAACATCAATTAACGTGCCAAAACGCCAAACAACATTTTTAAAACAAATGCTTTTCAAGTATACAGCCTGTTATAGCACTAGCCACTATAGGCATGTGAAACAGTATTCTACATTTTATTAAGAACAATTAAGCATTATGAAAACTACAATTTTTAATACTATGCATGCATTTCTGTCTATTAAATTGAGTAGTTGATGATCCTTTCATAACTTATTTGTTTTTTTAACCAACCTATATTACAACACACAGTACCATTACATTTGTCCAGAACGCTCACAAAAATTCATGGCATGAATTCAAAACAGCCGAAAAAAACACCATTTATTTAAAGGTACACACAACAAAATCTACTCTTTGACTGAATTCATTGAATATTTAAAATAAGGCAGTTCTAATTGGTTTCACCAACATTGGAAATATGTATCTTTGCTATGAGAGCCGTACTGGAAAATCCAATCATGTGACTTTAGTCAGAATCACTCGGTTTGCGATTTTGCTTGGAAGACCTGTTATCACATTGTTGTGTCATTATGATACATAAAATTATATGCATACATGATTACATAATTTAGAAAGCGTTGTTTATTGAACTGGGTTTGGGTGGGCTGATTTACAGATGTACTAAAATAGCTTTTGGGCGTGTGTTCTCTGGAGTTCGCGGGTGATTGGAAGCTATACTGTCATTAAAATTTGGATGCACTAGATCCATAAAGGTCAATTGGAGACACAGGTATAAATGGTCTCAGCTAGTAACCATGCTTTTTTCCTCTTTATGTGGGCATGGCAGAAGCTTTTGAGGTGTGTTATAAAATGTAGCAGTTTCTAAATTGCCTGCTGGGCTGTGAAAGAGTGGATGTGTATTGATTGACTTAACAGACATTACCTGGGAATGTGAAGGGATTGGGGTGACTCCCTGCTGTTAATCAATCAGCATAAAGGATTAAAACACTGTTTCATATTATAATTATCTGTATATTTCAGGTTAAAGAATTGGCTAGTAATGACATAAATATGTAACAATACAATTGAATTGCCCTAGGTGTCCAGATTCAAGCACTTATTTTCATGGGAAAATAAAGCCAGAGTACTATTGAGGGTAACTTAAGGTTGGCTACCGTCATAGTAAAGGGTTACAAAAAACTATATATCACGGTCCAAAGCGGGCCTTGTTTACATTGGGTTGCCTTGTTATGAAAATGAACTACAATCTTATACTGTTAAAAAATAATTGGATTACAAGTGGATGTCCAATTATTAATTTGAGTACTCTCGATTGCATAACTATAACTATATCTCTTTAAAAATATTATGGAATAACTAGTTTGACTGAAAAAATGCCCCGACCACGCCTGGTATCAGACACACACTCCAGTACGGCATCCATGAATCACATTGGTACCTTAAATAAATTCTGGTGTCACAACTTACAGTTCCGTGTAAACAGTTATTATTCAACTTTGGTTTTTTTTGTGGTGTTTGTATTTATGTTAGGTTAGTGTTGGCTGCTTACTTAGTTTTTATTGCATATAGCTGTGTGATGCGAAGCATTGGATCTGTTATATTGATGTATCTTTTATGGGAAGCTTATGATCAATCATGCATGACAGTGTTGGGAGTGTGTAAACCTTATTCTGTCATTAATCTTGCATTGTAGAATGTTTTCTATCAGATTATATACTTGACAAATAATCATTTATCCAAAGTGTCCACTTTTGAGTAGATTTGGAGAAAATCTCGATGTCCTCTACTTCATTTGGCAAAATCTTGCTGGATGTTCATGCAAACGGCCTACAAAATGTAACCACACGTTGCTGCCATCTTGTGTAAGTCCCCAGCCTCATATGTCAATGTGTCATTTTGCTTTTGCAAATAAAACATGATGGTAAAAAGAAAATAAAGGATGTTTTTCCTTTGTGTTTTTTGTTAAACCGGTTCCACTGTGTTATCTTTTCCAAAATGAAAGTCTTCTTTCAAATGAGACCAAGTATAAGTCTCTAGCTGGTTGAGGGAAGAGGCTACAAGCATTTATATATAATATATATATATATATATATATATATATATACACAGAATAATGAAGGTATCTACGCACTTAACCTCAATTTCCACCTGGTTTTAATACTAGATCCCAGTTAGATAATATTGCAGACACTATTGTTATTACTGAGTTGGGTTGTTCTTCCTCTTCCATCTATCAAAGCATCTGTGGAATTATATCCAATCAGAGTTTCATTTGGGTGCCTTGGTGTCCATGGGTCAGTAAAGAAAATTCTGTTAGATTTTTATAGTGAGAATTGTGTTTGTTTTAATTGACTGTGACTGTTAATTGTATGTATATGTCTTTAATTGCTATTGTTTTTGTGAGTTGATGTTCCCAGGTCACGCTTGCAAATGAGACCTCGATAAATAACATTTAAAAATAAATTTAACAGTCCCATCTCTCTTGTAATGATACATCAGAAATGTTTCATGCACTCATATTATTTGTATTCTAAGTCATGGAAAATCCATGGGTCATGTCTATTGACAGATCTCTTTATGATGTTGTTAGGTGTAATTAACTCTAGCTAGATACCATAATGCCTGCTAGACAGTTTGTTGACTAATGTAGTAGCTATACATTCATTTCAAGCTCATTTCCTAAACCTTTGTGGAATCTGTACTTATGTTCTGCAATGCGATTACATCTTTACAACATATAGCTATTTGACCAGTCAATGTAGATTTTAATCTTTCTCGGGGCATGTAGCATTAGTTTGTTTAATGCTGCCTCGATACCTTCGAATAACACAGTTACTATGTTATATTTCATCCATGTTTATTTTTTTATTGTCAACCAGATCCCTTCCGCAGCCATTATCATACATGCAAATCTAAAACAAATCTCGCAACTCCAAACATTTAAGAGGAGCTAATGATTTAAACGGCGATGTCACTTTTCACTCAAGACGTACATTTCTATCACACAAGTGCTTTCAGAAGCGCCAGATCAGATGCTCCTCTTTTAGACGATCAGTCAACTGTTCCCTTGTAGCTAACCACAGTATCGTCTGGATCTCTGAGCTTGTATAAGTTCCTTGATGTTTCTCATCTCCAGACAGAGCCGTCTGTGACTTTGTAGATATAATGGCATCAACCACGGAGTTGTTGTCAGATGTTGTGGATAATGAGAATGGGTATTTATTTGAGAAAAGTGATACCAGAAGATGGCATTGTCATTTGGTACAGAAGTAGGGGACATCCGGCCTCCGGGCCGCATACGGCCTAAAAGACCTTTTAATCAGGCCCCCAAGCCAATTCATAAATAATTATATTTTTAAAAAGCCAAATTATAGTTTATATCCAAAAAATACCAGACAGCTTGTCATCATTGAGATCCTGTACAGCAGGGGTGTCCAAAGTTTTTTTAGTGAGGGCCAAATACAGAAAAATAAACAAAGGGCCGGGCCGCACACTAGAGGTGACATATTAACACATGAATACTGTGTGTATTTCTAACTCACCTATAATGTGAATAACTGTGCTGTCCTCTAGCTCGAATTATGTTGACAGGTTTTACGCCCGTCATGCATGGCCGGAGCTCCATCCGTTGTTTCTCCACTGAGTTTGTCCCATTTAAGCCCCATCTTTCCAACTGCCTCCGACACAGCTTCAAAAATATCTCTGCCCGTCGTTGTGCCTTTTAGGCTCATCATATCATGCAGCTCCTCCGTATAGCAAAAAAGTCCATCTACTCCCCGCAAAACATTAACAGCTGCGCGGTGTCTGAGGCATATGTGCTCTTATCGCTAACCCTATCCATAACCAATCGCATGCTATCGAGTACAAATCAAAAGCACTAGCTTGGTCTCTCAGCTGTAGTTTGAAATCCGGAACTTTTTCCGGGCACATTATTGCTGTGACTTTGAGGCACTGCTTTATGAAATCACCGTCTGAGAACGGTTTGCCGTGCTGGGCCATATGTTTAGCGACCTTATAGCTTGCTGTTGTGGCGTTTTCCTTTGTTAGCACGAAAAAACACCTGTTGTTGAGCTTGCAGGCTAGCTGCCATTTGCTTGACTTTCTGCGTTCGTTCGGCACTGGTGTACTGATGTGTAGCTCTGATGTTTGGTCTCATAGTGCTGACGGACATTATACTCTTTCATCACAGCAACATCTTCATTGCAAATCAAACAGATACACTTTACGTTGATTTCTTTGAAGAAATATTCATTTTCCCACTGTGTTTGAAATCTTCTACACTCACTTGCTATTTTGCGTTTCTTTAGTGCTGCCATTTCTGGTGACTCGCCGTAAAAGTTTTTCTTTGCTTAATTTTGTTTAGTGGAGAAGCACCGTTTCCATGGCTGGCTCCAACTAGTGTTGAAACTGAGAAGTGCAACAGAGTTGAGCTCAATCTTCTTGTGCGGGCCATATTCAATTATATTTTCAGAATTTGCTGCGGGCCAATAAAAACTGGACCGCGGGCCGCAGTTGGCCCGCGGGCCGGACTTTGGACACCCCTGCTGTACAGCATCGAAATGGCTATTCCAAGACAATTAATGTAACAATTCCAAGACAAATTAATATTTTTGGTCACAGTGTAAGACAAACCTGTATTCTTAGTTTGTGGGGATGCATTTACAGTGTGATTGTCAAATGTATTACATCTCAAAACACACTAAACAGAATGAGTTGCAAGTAATTGCTCTCCTTCAGGGTGTGGGTGCCCAACAAGCCACCTTCACAAAACCTCACCTGGGTGGGGAAAATGTTGTGCAAGTAGGTGGTGAGCGAGGTTATCGCAAAGAATATGAAAACCTCATTTAAACTTCACAGGTTCGTTGCTTACAGTACTCAGCCACAGTGCGCCCCCTCATGCTGTTCCCATCAGATTCCTCATGATCTGAAATAACAAATATAATATACAGCAAAACACTTAGTTAAAGTTAGAATATCTAAACACAAAAAAAACACACAAAAATACTAGTATCAAAATTCTGCATATTTAGCAAAATGTACCATATTTCTCAGTTGCAGTACTCAGGCTGTGAAACGGGTATATGTGTTTCTCACGGGAATACCCATCAGTACTGATGTTTTGGGAGTTATCTTTTTTCAGCGCTTATTCTTGGTAGAGTCAAAACGGATACGAAGGTCGAGGCAATTCTGGACTTGATGTGGTCCAGTCAGCCGATGAGGTCCAGCCTGTGAACCGTCAGGAGCCAAACGGCCAGTTGGGATCATTAGGCTAGGGGGGATCCTGGCAGGCCACTGGGAAAAGGCTGGGCTGATTGCCAAAAGCAGCACATTCCCCTAAGCAGTCAACCAGGAGGTCCAACCACTCCTCACTGTGGTTCTCCTTCAGCTGCTTCACCAGACGGGTTGGACTGTTGCCAAGTGTGCGCTCCCTTAACATACGGATGACCCGGATGTCACACGCATACCTTCATCAAATAAAACACTTTTTTTTACCAATTCATGATGTCAGATATTTGCAGGCCTCAGTAGACATAATAATTTTACAGCATGCAATTATGTATGATAACAGCTCACTTCCCAAATCCGCCGTAGCTTCCTTGAACGAGGCCGGTCCAGCTGGTCCAGGACCGTCTGGCTGTAGCACAGATGGTTCAGGCGACACACACAGTGCACCTGAGTGTCTGTCACTATCAGGTAGTACCTGCAGGGGCAACAGAAGGGGCAGATGGAGTTGGGACAGTGCCAGGGGAAGCAGGGGCATGTGCTGGTCCACTGGGATGCTGTTTAAAAGGTGCAGAACAAAAATGCATCAATTCTCTCAAGAATGTGGTCTTTATTCATTATATATAAAGTTTTGCATTACATTCTCCTTGGGAAATCCACAAAAACATATCTGTCGACCACCGAACAGACTTGTCTGCCCACGGGTCTTGCAGGGGACACCTCTCGATCTGTAACAATTCAAAACATTAAGGTTAAGGTTACAGGTAAGACTCATAAAAGCATCGTTGTGTTGGGATCTTCCTGTGGCTGCATGCAGTGATAGATAACAAACCAAAGCTACCCATCATTAGTGGTAAAGATGTAACGACCAGCGTATCTGGTAATAATACAGTGTGATTTCAAATGCCGTCAATCTATGTCTATTCTTCTTTTGTGAATATACATATATATACATATTTTTGCCTTGGGGCAGGCCGGATGCCCACGTAAGCAGGCCAAACCCCTGAGGTAGCAAATTTCCTTAAACAGGACATCCACTTCCCAACCCCCATGAGCTTCTGGGTCTTTGTCTTAGACATCTTAACTGAATGGGATTAGTTTACGTTAGTTTATTGACGCCTTGTGTACAAAACCAGCCCATAAAAACCCTATCAAAAAATGTGACAATTACCCGTTACAAGTCGCTAGAGCATTGTCTCAGTTGTCTCTGAGCTTGCTGATGGTTGGCCGTGTCCATTAGGAAAATGGAATAGCGAGCCTGTATTGGTCAGCAAAACAGTAATTTGTGATGCAATTGGCTTCTAAAAACGGAATTCAAAGGCAATGATTAGACGTGTTTTGGCAAACTATCTTGAGGTAGGTAGCACCTGTTGCCAGCTGTGGAGTTCTGGATTATTAATCATCAAGCATTATTCAACAATGTTGTTGTTTAGAAGAAAAAAATCCCTCCATTTGGCAATAGCGCTGCTCACATTAAATGTTGAAAATTGCATACTGTCTACTTCTGTGAATAATGTGCAAAGCAACCCAAAGGTTTAGGCGCTTAAGAATAGCCAGCCAAATAACGCAATATATATTATATGTTAATATGTGAGTTATGACTATGTGATTATGTAATACCTCATGGAAACTGTTGCTAGAAGTGAAAAGAATCTCAATATAATGCATTTGGCTTGCCCTTTTATTCCTCGTATACATTTAGGTATGTGAATATTTATATCATAAATGGCTAATGTAAACGAAGGCTTGATTAAGCTCTTTCCCCCTGCAGGTTTTGTTCATATTTTCCTGCCAACCAATGTGTTCCTTTATGTGGGAGATCAAGTTGTGTCCATTCAGCTTATCCATAACCTTCTAGAACTCACTGTGGGGCTATATTTCCTTAATAGCAACCATGCTGTTACCATGCATGCTGTTACCATGCAGCAGGCCAAAGGGATTTCTGGAGTTTACACTTTGGTGCACAGAGCTCTCAGTCTTCCTATATTGCCTTTCTTTGCTGTGATTTCCCATTAAAAAAGTTTGTAGTCCAAATTGCACCCTTCTTCTTTATAGTTCACTACATTTCATCGTCTGTTTAAGCCTCTGATCAGATCAGGTGCTCCATATAGAAATGGGGTGCCATTTGAGACACATTTGTGTCATTTCCATATTATTCAATTACCTCTTTAGACTTGGCAGGATATGAATTGTCTGAAATTAATTGTCAGAATCAACACAAGACAGTTTTTAAGCAGCTTAAACTAATAGCTACTTTGATATTCCCCACAGACGTCTTCCAAATTACTTTTGGAATTATAAATAGAGGGATATTAAAGCATGCTTTTGTGGGGGTTGATGGATTAATACAGGACCCACTGGAAAACCAATGTATCGTCCTGAATCCAGAACTCCCACACAACCTCAAGCACATAGAGAACCTGGTGATCATTTGTCTTTTATGTCATCACAAGATGATGGATAACAGCTGGTACGAGGGTTCTGATGGATTCACCAGACAGAGTAAATATCACAAACGTTACATTTTATTTACTTATTAACCGTAATAATGGTTTGGGAAACAAACCTTTACTCATTATTGAATCAACACTGAAATCCTTTGTATTTATTTTACTTAAATGTGTCTACTAAGTGTAAAATCTAAGTCCCCTAAAGACTTGAAATGTTTGTGATAGTGATTTCTACCAAAACAAATGTAGTTTGTAAGATGAAATTGTTTTACAGCATGCTCTGCTTTGGCATTATATTTTAGAATAGTTTATCCTTCTTGCATTTACTCTTGACACCTTAATGTATCATAGCAACACCAACAAACACTTTTCTAAAGTTACCCTATCATGTAGGAAAAACATGTTTTTCCAGCCACTTCATTCATTATCAGCAAAAGCTGTGAATAGTTCTTTCCCCAAAAAATTTTGAAGCTTATGTGGAAGTTATGACATTTTTGCTACAATGAATTTCTGACTACTGTACTATGACATTGTAAAACATTTTTGTTGTATCAAGCGAAAATATATGTAAAATTTCTGGCCACTGTACATTATCATGTAATTTTTACTACAAAGTTCTACAAAATGATACACTTCAAAATATTAAACGCAAACTAGTTGTTTTAATGAATTTAAATTATGCAAACGTATTTAGGTTTACAGTGTATTGGAACCTATGTGGTTGGTCCACTTAAGCAGAATCACAATATAAAATTAAAGCAATATACAATGCTTTCACATACAGCACATCGTTCTAACTTTTGACACGCTACAATAAACAGGTGAAGTTGGAAATGTACAAGTATTTAGGTTGAAGCTATTCAAACTTATTTTTAACCTATGAAAAACAACGTATCACTTAGCATACCTTACTGGTGTTGGCGGAAGGAGGACATAGGTGCATAACTCTTCAGGAACATAATTTCTTTAATTCCAACTCAAACTTCAAAAACAACAAACGGCAGCAACCTCACACAGGACAGAAAACAGGGAACCACAAAGGTGGTGTCACGGTCCGTCCAAGGTGTAGTGCGTGAGGAAGCCATGTGCAGAGTCGTATATCCGTTTTGACAGGTTTATTTAAAGACACGAACTTAAAACAAACCGTAAACGGCGACAAACACTAAACTGTTGATATGAAAATAAAAGGTGCGCATATAGCGTCTTACACAAATCCCATATAATGACAACAGTAGTATAACACACTCACCTCTAAAATAACGTGTGACATGTAACAATGCGAAGCAACGAGTGCACTGCTCGCGACCCTCTAATATCCCATTGATTATAAGTGCAAACAGCCGTGAGACAAACGTAAACACGGAAGTGAAACAAGGAAGTGCATCACCGAAATATGTCCGTGTAGCAACGCCACCACACCAATCGTGACAGTATCCCCCACTAAAAGGCTAGCTCCCCAGATAGCCGAACGGAAACACAAAACCAAGACAAGGGAGCAACAGGGAGAGAACCCGCAGTCAAACCCAAAAGGGTCAGTCCAGGACCGCAGGTCCAGCCCTGAAAAGGCCTCAGTGGCTGAGAGGCCGCCATCTAGTGCGGCAGAGAGACCGCCATCTAGTGCGGCAGAGAGTCCGCCATCTTGTGCGGCTCAGAGTCTGCCGTCGTGGGCGACGTCGTGGCGGAGGCCATTGTGGGCGCCGTCGTGGCGGCGGCCATCGGGCGCAGTCGTGGCGGCGGCCATCGTGGGCGGCGGCCATCGTGGCGTGGCGGCGGCCATCGTGGCGGCGGCCATCGTGGCGTGGCGGCGGCCATCGTGAGCGTAGTCGTGGCGGCGGCCATCGTGAGCGTAGTCGTGGCGGCGGCCATCGTGAGCGTAGTCGTGGCGGCGGCCATCGTGAGCGTAGTCGTGGCGGCGGCCATCGTGAGCGTAGTCGTGGCGGCGGCCATCGTGAGCGTAGTCGTGGCGGCGGCCATCGTGAGCGTAGTCGTGGCGGCGGCCATCGTGGCGTAGTCGTGGCGGCGGCCATCGTGAGCGTAGTCGTGGCGGCGGCCATCGTGAGCGTAGTCGTGGCGGCGGCCATCGTGAGCGTATCGTGGCGTGGCGGCGGCCATCGTGGCGTAGTCGTGGCGGCGGCCATCGTGAGCGTAGTCGTGGCGGCGGCCATCGTGAGCGTAGTCGTGGCGGCGGCCATCGTGGCGTAGTCGTGGCGGCGGCCATCGTGAGCGTAGTCGTGGCGGCGGCCATCGTGGCGTAGTCGTGGCGGCGGCCATCGTGAGCGTAGTCGTGGCGGCGGCCATCGTGAGCGTAGTCGTGGCGGCGGCCATCGTGAGCGTAGTCGTGGCGGCGGCCATCGTGAGCGTAGTCGTGGCGGCGGCCATCGTGAGCGTAGTCGTGGCGGCGGCCATCGTGAGCGTAGTCGTGGCGTGGCGGCGGCCATCGTGAGCGTAGTCGTGGCGGCGGCCATCGTGGCGTAGCGTAGTCGTGGCGGCGGCCATCGTGGCGTAGTCGTGGCGTGGCCATCGTGGCGGCGTGGCATCGTGGCGTAGTCGTGAGTCGTGGCGGCGGCCATCGTGGCGTAGTGGCGTGGTGGCGGCGGCCATCGTGAGCGTAGTCGTGGCGGCGGCCATCGTGGCGTAGTCGTGGCGGCGGCCATCGTGAGCGTGTCGTGGCGGCGGCCATCGTGAGCGTCGTCGTGGCGGCGGCCATCGTGAGCGTAGTCGTGGCGGCGGCCATCGTGGCGTAGTCGTGGCGGCGGCCATCGTGAGCGTAGCCATCTGTGGCGGCGGCCATCGTGAGCGCCATCTGTGGGCGCGTCGTGACAGCAACAGCCATCTTGAGCGCTGGCGTGACGGCGGGAGCCATCGTGGGCGCTGGCGTGACGGCAACAGCCATCTTGAGCGCCGGCGGGACGACGGCAGCCATCTTGAGCGCTGGCGTGACGGCAACAGCCATCTTGAGCGCCGGCGGGACGACGGCAGCCATCTTGAGCGCTGGCGTGACGGCAACAGCCATCTTGAGCGCTGGCGTGACGGCGGGAGCCATCGTGGACGCTGGCGTGACGGCAACAGCCATCTTGGGCGCTGGCGGGACGGCAACAGCCATCTTGAGCGCTGGCGGGACGACGGTAGCCATCTTGGGCGCTGGCGGGACGGCAGGAACCATCGTGAACGCTGGCGTGACGGCGACCATCTCAGGCGCAAGCGTGGTGGCGACCATCTCAGGCGCTGGCTCCTGTAAATCCAGCCATGTCCTCCACCACGTCCTAATAATGGCCGTGGGCTGGTCATCCAACCCCTCCGGGGGTTTTTCTGTCCCTGTCGTCGGCGGCAGAAAAGGGTCTTCCCACGGCGGGGGTAGTGGCTGTAGCTCCAGGGGTTTTCCTCCCCCTGTCTGCAGCCCCGGAGCAGTGGGTGGCCGTTCCTGCAGCACCAGGACCGTGGGTGTTCTCTCCGCGGTCCTCCCGGAACACCTCCTTAGCTCCCCCCCAAAAACCTTCTTGGGACGCCTTCGGGGTGCCCTCTTGCCTTCCTCCGGGAGGGACCGCGGACCCGGTGTAATCAGCCCTGATAGCTGCATCGGTGGCTCATACCCGAAGTAAGCACGGAGGCGCCTATACTCCTCTTCGGGCGTCTCCGGCTTACCCCAGTCCCACTGCTCCGTGGTGCGACGGTGAGCTTCATCCTTCGGGGCGCTATAGCTTGCCCCCCCGAGGAATCCACTCACCGTCTGCTGGCTCCGCTGGCTTCTTTGTGGGTTCAGCATTCTGTCATAGATTGACCGGCGTAGTGTGGTGTAGCAAGCCATATGCAGAGCCAGGTATCCGTTCAGTCGTTTTATTATAAGTAAATCAACATAAAACAAACCGTGAACGGCGAAAAACTAAACTGTTGAAATCAAAATGCGCATATAGCGACTTAAATGTATATATTAAACAACGATGACAACAGCAGTAAATAACCCCACTCACCTCTAAAGCAACCGTGACATACAAACAATGCTGAACAAGGAGTGACTTGTTAGCTCCCCTTTTATAGCCCAGTAGAATACAATCAGAAACAGCTGAGTGACAAAACATAAACAAGGAAGTGAATCACCGAAAGGTCTGTGTAGCCACGCCCCCACACCAATCGTGACAGTATCCCCCACTAAAAGGCTAGCTCCCCAGATAGCCGAACGGAAACACAAAACCAAAACAAGGGAGCAACAGGGAGAGAACCCGCAGTCAAACCCAAAAGGGTCAGTCCAGGACCGCAGGTCCAGCCCTGAAAAGGCCTCGGTGGCTGAGAGGCCGCCATCTAGTGCGGCTGAGAGGCCGCCATCTAGTGCGGCAGAGAGACCGCCATCTAGTGCGGCTGAGAGTCCGCCATCTTGTGCGGCTCAGAGTCCGCCATCTTGTGCGGCCCAGAGTCCGCCATCTTGTGCGGCTCAGAGTCCGCCGTCGTGGGCGACGTGGTGGCGGAGGCCATCGTGGGCGCCCCCGATGGCCGCCGACTTTCGGTGATTCACTTCCTTGTTTATGTTTTGTCACTCAGCTGTTTCTGATTGTATTCTACTGGGCTATAAAAGGGGAGCTAACAAGTCACTCCTTGTTCAGCATTGTTTGTATGTCACGGTTGCTTTAGAGGTGAGTGGGGTTATTTACTGCTGTTGTCATCGTTGTTTAATATATACATTTAAGTCGCTATATGCGCATTTTGATTTCAACAGTTTAGTTTTTCGCCGTTCACGGTTTGTTTTATGTTGATTTACTTATAATAAAACGACTGAACGGATACCTGGCTCTGCATATGGCTTGCTACACCACACTACGCCGGTCAATCTATGACAGGTGGCTTGCAAACACTGAACTAAAATAGGCTCCCCAATTAGAGCAACACAAAGCAGCCGCCACTAATTGGGGAGCCAACAAGCAACACAAAATCTAGATGGCTGTCATGCCCAAGAAGCCCTCTATGGCCCACTTTATGTGGGCTACAGGTTCAAACCAAGACATGTACACCTCATCTTTGTGGTTGCTCTATTATACAATATTGTTTGTGTTATTTTGTTGAATGTGATATAGACTCAAGAGGATGGAGACGGTGGAGAAGATGTAAGTAGCAATCAATGACATATTTGTGGTATGTCTATAGAGATGCTTGAGGTACACGCAGATGAGCCGAACCTGTGCATCCCGAAAAACCTTCATGTGCAAATGCCAAGACTGAGAAAATCATTAAAAAGGTTTCAGCACTGAGGCGTCCTAAACTAGTTGTAATCTTCAAGCATTGATTTAATTATACCTGATTCCATGTGTATTATTGTGTTTTATGATAATCAAGTATTTGAAGCCTTATTACCGTTGACCTTGAGACTGGTGTTTTCTGGGTAGTATTCTACTTACATTCTGGTTAGACCCCATATGTGCTGTTCTGTGGGACTAGTACACAGGGTTGTAAGCATCTTTAGTTAATGGGCAATTTCTAGAAACGGGCCTTTCTCAGAGAAAGTGTTTCTGGCCATTTTGAGCCACAAATACTGATGCTCCAGATATTTATCTAGTCTAAAAAAGGCCTGTTTTGTTGCTTCTTTAACCAGCACAGTTTACAGCGGTGCTAACATAATCGTAATCAGGTTTTGTAAGGAAAAATTTGCGTTTTAAAATGGTTTACTTGGATAAGGAAACACAAAATGCCATTGGAGCACAGGAGGGATGGTTGCTGATAACGAGCCTCTGTACTAGGGGCGGCTTGATACCGTTTTTTATGTCCAATTTCGATAACGATACTGCAACCATGAGTATCTGCCAATATCGAATCTAATCCGTTACCATCTTAACCCCCCCTCTTTTAAACAACTAAGCTATTGAAATTACATTTGTTTTGGATGCCCTTTGCTTAACTGAAACATCCAATCTTACATTCTAGCTAGCTATGTTCACCTGACATGTGTTGCTTGTTGTTAGCAGGATGTAGCTCAATGCATTGACATCATAGGCTAATGGAATGAAACTGTGGTTTTTTTTGAGCGCCATCCGATTTTGTGTTTTTGGCCAGTATCAGAGCGATTCCGATACTAAATATTGGATTGGGGCAGCCCTACTCTGTACGCCTCGAGATATTCCATTGAAAATCGTCCGTTTCCAGCTATAAAAGAGACTAGAGAGAAACCAGGCTCTGGCTGTGCTGGGTGAACTTTTAGTTTGAATGTAATCGTTTATTAACTACTAAATGCAGTTTTTATGTTGAGAGTCTCGTAAAACAGTCCAGGTCAGATGCATGACCAGTCTGACACGGAATATCGGGAGCTGTGAGGGTTAAGCGGATTGGTTAGAGTGTGGAGGAGATACCAGGAGACGGGTTGTTACACTAGGAGAGCTGGACAGGGCTGTAGAAGAACCGGTATCTGCTTCCGTGTGTGAGGAAGAACAGGAGGAGCACTGCCAGAGCCCTACAGCTGCCTGCAACATTATCCACCATGACCGGTTTGGCGGTGGGTCAGTGATGGTCTGGTGCGGCATACCCTTGAAGAGGTGGACCTTGAATGCGGTCCACAACCGGTTGGTGATTTGGTTTCCGTTGATCGTTATGTCATTTTGTTCAAAGAATTGTATACTTAATATTTTATTCTATATTTGATTCTATATTTCCTTCACTGAGACCTGATGTGAAATATATGTGTTCCTTTCATTTTTCTTTTTGCAGAATATATTCTGCATTAAATATTTTCACTAGCAGGCAAGGATGAGTGGGAATCAATTCTCATTTTTAGCAACAAACGTGCCGCAATTACGGTAGAATGGCCTCATTCAGGGACACACCAGGAGTGGTTTATGAAAGTGGACACGGACACTGCTGCATTAGTAGTTCCAAGGGAAAGCAGGTTCCAGAGTTACCAGAACAGAGAAGAGTTTTGACTCAGATGAGCGGGGGGGAGGCACTCCTGTAGAGGTGGGACGGCCATGCGAAGAAAGAGATCAGTTAGGGATTTAAGAGTTAAGTACTGCCTGAGGTAGTGAAGTAGGGAAGTTCCTCTTGCTGCTATGTAGACAATCACAATGCATTTGTAGTGGATGCAGTCTTCAACCTAGAGTCAGTGGAGTGAGCGACGGAGACGTGGGAGAATCACAGTGTGCATTTCACAATTCAAGATGTTCTGTTCTCTCTTCTCTTATACTCGACTCATTTCGGTAATCCCCAAACTCAACTGTTGCATAATTGGTCAGCTTGATTAAGTTCCATATCTTTTAGCAGTTTCCTCTTCCAATATTCAAGAGGCAAACACCTGCTCATCTGGATTTGTGAACTAATTCTGCTTGTCATCTGAAGCCAACACGTTTGTTCTTGACAGATCTACGATACCTTAAATTGTTCACAAGGATTATCCATCTTGTGATAACTTTCTTTTTAAACGGGACATACAAGGCACCAAACATGTTTTCAGAGATTTATTTTTAATATTAAACGTGGTACTATTTTAAAAAGTTCTGAAATAATATGGAGATTTTCCGCCTTCAGTTGACGACATGTGTGTACATATACGTTTCACCATTCAGTCACTTTCACAAACTTTTTACAACCCTTTTTGGACAACATCCCCCTAATTCTGAGCACAAATATATTGTAACTTAGGTTTAGTATTTGTTTGCATATCATTTGCATGCAATAAATGTCTCAAGTATGTGACCTATTCTTTCAAACAGCGTTGGGGATCTTCTCTGGGGCTCTGCCAAGCCTGAACTACAAAACACCTTCCGTTGTTGTTTCAAATTTTTTTTGTATTATATCTCATCCATATTACAATTATTCAGTATGCAATATTTTATTGTACATTCTAGTTCACCTTGGATCAAAGCAGGTACAGCATCATATCGTTAAGAATTTGGGACATTGGGCTAACTAGACATGCTACACAGACATTGTATACATCAGTAACTTCATTGCAAAGTATGCCAAGGACTTTGGAGAAATAGTGTGCCTTGGGAAATATTTATCAAGCTTACTGTAAATGTGCTACAACATATTTGCGACATGTATTTTTGCACAAAATAAGTGGTTCCACATACTAAGTTAACGTAGCATCATCTTCAGCATTGCCATTCATCCTGTGTATTTTCAATCCCCATTAGTCCCGCTTCAGGAAGAAAACCTGTGCTGGAGTTATAAAGTGACAACGAAAAAACCTCCATCATAATGGATAATTAATAAACCCTCGGTAATTGCATGTGAATTTCCACCGCGTGAAAAAATATATACTTTTGAGTCCAATTTAAAAGACAAATTACCCATCATCAATTATATTTCCGGCCGAGAAATCTTTGATCCAAGCCCAGTGCATGTGTACACATTAAATGAAACTACCCACACCATTCAGCCTTAATGAGATGACGAGCACATTCATTATTAAACAGCCTGGCCTGCTGCTGATGCTTGCATCAACAATATGAAATGCAAAGTACATATTTTCTTTACACCCTGGTGTGTCTGGTGTGAAAAGTCAGTGGTTTGTTTATGGAAATGAGATGGACATTTATTTATTTATTATTATTGATGCAGGTATGCACACTTTGGAGACGCATGGGCTTTTCTTATATCTGCTAATTTGACACTTCAGGATAGGTGAATGATATTATTTACTTTTTGTACTCAGTGGACCGCCATAGTATAGTGCTTAAAATACCTGGATATAAAACATACTGTAAGTCCACATATAGGCAAGTTTGAATGGGCGAATATGTAGTGAAATGTATATTGTAGTATAACGCATACATCGTGACCTCTAGCTGGCGTTGCCCAGTTCTAGACATTGTTGACTTAGCCCCCTTTACGTTCTCTCACTCTCTCTCACACACACACACACACACACACACACACACACACACACACACACACACACACACACACACACACACACACACACACACACACACACACACACACACACACACACACACACACACACACACACACACACACACACACACACACGCACACACACCTCTGCTGCCATGACTGCCAATCGGTGGCCACATAAAAACAATGCAGAAACCATCTGCTGGATAAAATGTAATTCTCCACAATTAGCATACCATTTGCATGCATTAATCTACCCATTATACTGTGTAATACGATTTTTGAACAAACTGTTTTCTACTGAGTAAAATCTCATGTTGCCTAATTGCTGCTGAGTTCCCTCCCTGATGCCCTCTACTTGGTTGAGGGGATATTCACTGCCTTAGAATGCCACATGTAACAATGATTAATGTTATAACTATGAAACAGTACAGGAGCAAAAACACAGGAGAACTCGTTTGCACTATGGTGAGCATACCAAAGGGTAACTAAAGATATACAGTACTTCTCTGTCAGAAGCATGTACTACTCCAGTGTCGAAATGTACTAAAAAGTGTAAGAAGGTACTCCATTAGTATTGTCAAAGTCCCGTTTTATGAGATTTATGCAACTAATGTTGTCGCAACTTATATGATACAGGATTTGGGTTTGAAATAAATGTCTGCTTACCCTCTTAACATGGATTGTAATGCTTAGGAAGACATGTCTCAAACTAATTTGCAACAGATTACTGTAACCGCTGTATGCAACAACGCCGGGGTCTATGTTAGCACAGCTGACAGACGTTCCTGCACTTTGACTGCATTAACACTGACTGCACAACTGTAGCAGAGGAACCTCCATATAGTGAGACAGACATTATGCCGCGCCTTCAACTGAAAAGTCCTTAAATTAAAGAATATGTTGCAAATTATATTGAAGGAACATTTGACCCCTATCTATTGATTGAAAACAAGCTAATCCATTTGATTATTAATTAAGCCTGCTGCTTAACTGGGCAAAATAAAATCTGTGTCACGATGTGTGAAAGGAAGACCAGAATCAGGTTTATTTCACCAAGTCTGTTTACACATCCAATGAATTTGCTCTGACCCCTAGCTGCAACATTCAATATACACATTTAAGAACGTATATATGCAAACAGTGCAAACTGAGAGAAACACAACCGTCTGACAGAAGATACCATGCATTTGTAATGGGTCGGAGTAGTGCCGTAGAGCAATGTCTAGATGTGTGAACAACTGTGCAAAAGGAGCAATGTCCGGTTACAGTTCAAGATGACCATTTTCGTTTTTATTGTACCAGCTGTTCTTGAGGCGAGAGGTTTTGGTCTGGAAAGACATCCGCCGCCTGACAGAGGAAAACGTTCGAAATAGTCCATTACCCAGATGGGAGGGTTCTGCCCTTTGCTGCCCACCTCAGGGACCTGGCAGTGAACATATTTTAGAAATCTGTTGGTTTCATGCTCTCGTTAGCCAGTTTCTCCCCGCAAGTGACACACTCAATTTGGATCTTGTCCATTGCTAAAATGAAAAAATTAAATATAATTAACCTGGTAAACCCTATTTTTCTTTTTGACAGACGAAGAGTTGCATTCCCCCTGGCGCTTAGGCATCTTAAGATTTTGGTCCTAAGTTAGTTCTTTCTTTAGCTAGTTTTTAAAATACAGGAAGAATAAACTTTACTTTCCTAGGTAGTTAGCTAGCAAACTCGTTAGCTAGCTAGCAAACTTGTTAGCAATGTTCAAATTAGGTGTTTACAGCTACAGTGTCTGAAAGGTGTTTGAAAGATATGGGATCGTTGTGCATTTACAGTGAAGAATAATATTTAATAATGCTGTATAATTTGTATACTTTTAAGTTGACAAATGAAACAATCCCCTTTCACTATTGAAATGTAGAAATTCCTCCAAAATCTTTGTAACTGATATTAGATTTTTGCAACCCTCAAATCAATTAGGCCAGACAACCCACCAGAAAAATATGGCGCCCCCTTGAGGGGGTCGAGCCCAAAGTCAGCCACAAAAAAAAGATCTATATGGTCATCCCTGTTTTAGGGTTGTATGTACACAAAACAATATGTCAAAAATCCTGAATGGTTTTAACATCATAGATGTTTAGTACTGGTGGATAATTAATGGTCCCAGATGTCCTTAGATAATTTACCCTTAAAAATAGCAAGGTCTTATTTATCAATGATCAGTCTGCTCTGAAACGTATTGAGCCAAATGGCTTAAAATTGAACAATGTCTCTGCTCTGTTATAGGATCACTCTGTATTTTCTTTGCATTAACTACACTGTAAAACATAGCTGCCAATACTTTTATTTGATTGAGTAGTGACAAACAGCTACAAAGGTCAGTAGAATTGTAGTCATAAAAGAGATATAAACTGATGTCAATGATGTTTCTTATCAGTTTCTAATAAAAAAAATGTATGTCTTAGGTTAATGAGTAAATATATCTGTATTTATATTTGTTTTGCCAATATGAAGTGTTTACAACTTCTCATCTCATCTCATCTTCAACCGCTTATCCGGGGTCGGGATTGTTTAAAAAGGTATTCTTATTTGACATTTTGTCTGGATATAGATTTATCTGTTTTGTAAAATAATTTACAATTTTTAACTAATGAATACTTAATAGTGCATATATTTAATATTGGGCATTACAAACCAATAAAGAAATTACATCAGTGTTGTGTTATGCAATTATTATTCACACAAGCTTTTCATGTTGATAGTGACATGGGAAGAACTTTAAATACATTAAATGTAGGATGTCTGTATCCGTAATACCATATTTTAAGTATTGACTTTACAGGAATAGACATAAGTAATTATTAAAGCCACATCTTTCATTAGGTTGAACAGTAATGAAAGGACTGCATTTATTCAAACTAGGCTTTTAAAATCCATAAGACCCTACATCTCTTTTAATAAAATTCATTTAATTCAGGATGACAACACAGTAGATGATCTGATGCATCTTTGGTCTAATCTTTCATTAGGTTGAACAGTAATGAAAGGACTGCTCAAACTAGGCTTCCTCCATCTTTGTGTATAACCTGTGAGTGGAATTTCCAAAAACCCCGCCATACAGGATTTATGCTCATGATTTATTTGGCTAGACCCGGAGGTTATGTGTAGTGGGTCCAGCTATTGGCACGACAGTACATAGGATACCACATGTCACCTTGAATATAGATAGAAAAAGGAACATGAAAGGGAGAGAAGGAATATCTGAGTCATGATATTTCCCTTTACAGAGCAAATCCAATTTGGATGTTTTTTTATTAGTCTTTGGACCAGTCAAATAAGATCTGTATCAGAGGTAATCTGATTGTTCAAGAGACCCATTGGTTAAAAAATATCTCTGCCACAACAGAGCTTCGTCTACCTCATTCAGTAGAGCGAATCACAGATATGAAATTGGCTGCCACCTTGCTGGCAGGCCTCTTCTTTTGCAATAGATGGTGATTGGCTGTCAAATAAATAATTGCTGATAGTCCAGTCACCCACAACTACTACTCATAGTCCTCAGCTAATGAAGAAGTAGATAGGATGTGTCACGGTTGGGTGGAGGAAGGACACAGGCGAGGAAGTGGTGTGAAACATTAACCAGTATTTAAAGAAGAATACACAAAAATAACAAAACAAAATGACTAATACACCACAGAGCAAATGGCCACCAAAATAAGCTCCTCAAATACAGACAACGCAGGGGAGCTGCCTTTAATTGGTGACAACGCAAACACAGAGATGTTTAGAAGCATCTCTGCTGTCCTCTACTGACACCATAGACATGCATGGAGGCATCACCATTGTTTGGTGGTGACAGCATGAGGGAAAGAGTATTTGCAAACACGGTAGGGCTGGTCAAGTTTACGCTCCCCATATCGTGAAAGAAGACAGTGTTTGATCCCCTGTTAATTTTGTACGTATGCCCACTAACACAGACATGCATTTTTTTAACAGTGAGAGAATAACAAGAAAAAAAATTAAGAATAACGTATTTCTAAGACGTTATGAATTAATTAGCATTTTACTCAGTGAAATAAGTACTTGACCCCTTTGCAAAACACCGACTTAGTACTACTGTTGGCAATCACAGGTCAGACGTTTCTTGCAGTTGGCCACCAGGTTTGCACACATCTCAAGAGGGAGATTTAGTTTCACCCTTCTTTGCAGATCCTCTCCAAGTCGGTAAGGTTTTGAGGCTGACGTTTGGCAACTCAAACCTTTAGCTCCCTCCACAGATTATATATTGGGTTATGGTCTGGAGACTGGCTAAGCCACTCCAGGAGCTTAATGTGCTTCTTCTTGAGCTACTCCTTTGTTGCCTTGGCCGTGTGTTTTGGGTCATTGTCATGCTGGAACCCATCTACGACCAATTTTCAAGGGTCGTAGATGGGAAGGAGGTTCTCAATCAAGATTTCACAAAACATGGCACAATCCATCGTCCCTTTGATGCTTTGAAGTTGTCCTGTCCCCTTAGTAGAAAAACACCCCCAGAGCATAATGTCTACACATCCATGTTTTATGGAGATGGGGAAGCCATTGTAAAGAGGTAATGTGGATTCTAGCAGACATATTAAGTACTATTTGGAGCTTGTTTATTGATTTTTTAGGTTAACCAGAGAATAGAACATTGCAGTCTATTCTTGCATCAATTTCTTGAGGTAACAAAAGCATCATTATTTGATAAATAGTTTCTGATTTTTGCATTGTTCCAAAGATGGAAAGATGTTTGTCAAAGGAGAGATCCGGGTTGAGGGTAACGCCAAGGTTTCTCACTGTTTTTATGTGGGACAACCACAACAGGAGATCTGTCAAAAAGTTTCTTTGTTTCTTAGGCCCTAAAACTAGCATTTCAGTTTCCTCTGAATTTAGGAGCAGAAAGTTTACTGTCACCCACTTCTGTATATCTGAGACACATGCTTCCAAAAGAGCTGACCTAGGGGCTTCTCCATGTTTCATTGAAATAAACAACTGCATGTATCAGCATAAAAAGTTGAAAATTGACATGATGGTTTGGGATGACATCACCCAGAGGCAGCATATATAGTGATAACAAAAGTGGTCATAAAACCGAGCCTTGAGGGACACCAAAGCATACCCTTGACTTGTCCGAGGATAGGCCATCCACACAAATGAACTGAAGTCTATCCGATAAATAAGATCTATACCAGTCAAGATCTATGATTGGGTCTAAGATGGAGGCTAGAGATTTTCATAAATATTATTTGTAGGTAAGTTATAGTGACACTGGTTTTTAAGAGGAATGGGAGGTTTGATATTGGTAGGTAATTCTTTTATATATCCGGATTACGGTTTGCTTTTTTTAACAGAGGCTTTTTTGTGTAAATTTTAGAGAGGTTGGCACAGATCTGGAGGATAGGAAGCAATTGATTATGTTCTAAATTGGTAGACCAAGCAGGAAGTAACTCTTTAAGTAATTTGGTTGGAATTGGGTCTGCTTGACGATTGGTTGACTTCAAACTCATTATTATTTTTGTAAAAGTTTCAAGAGACACAGGTGCAAAAGATTCATGGGTTGCCATTGGAACAAAGTCAGGCCAGCTCTGCAAGCTCTCCAGACGACTGAGTTTTTGAGGACTGTCGAAATTTAAAGTACAGTTCGCGGTTTGTTTTCTAATGGTGATTATTTTCTCATCAAAGTAGTTCATGTATTTATAGCAGCTAAAGTGAAGACCCAGTTCATTGGTTGAACATTGCTTGAGCCAGGTTTCACACAGGCCTATTAAATCTGATTTATGATTAGTGATTAATTAATTTACTTTAATTGCCTTTGATGCAAGTGATCTAATATTGAAGAGACCTATTTTGTATTCTATATGTCACTTTTGTTTATGACCGGGCTAAATGAGGGCACTTATTCTATGATTTTGCCATCTACTGTCACGAGTGGTGAGTTAGGGTACTGCACTGTCTGGTTTCGGGTGCCCACTTCCTGGTTTATGTTGGTTACAGCTGTTGGGGTTTTGCAATCACTGGGCTATAAAGGGGATTGCTAGATGTCACTCTTTGCTCTTCATTGTTACATGTCACGATTGCGTTAGAGGTGTGTGTTTGTTGTTAGACGGGTTGTTTTTGCATGTTTGTTATAAGACGCTGTACGCGCACTTTCATTTGCAGTTTGGCACCAGTTTAGCTTTTCCGCCGTTTACGGTTTGTTTTGTGTTGTTGTCACGAATAAACCTTTACTGAAACGGATACCTGGCTTTGCACATGGCTTATTACGCCACACCGTACCAGCAGCATGACAGAATGAAGAGCCACCTAAGCCAGCGGAGCCAGACGGTGAGTGGATTCCACGGGGGCAAGCTATAGCGCCCGTCGGATGAAACTCACCGTCGCCCCACGGAGCGGTGGGAATGGAATCGGCCGGAGACACCACAGGAGCGGTGGCTACGTCTCCGGCCGTATGCTGAGTATGAACCATCAATGCAGCATTCAGGGTCTGTGAAAATGGGTCCGCGGGCCTTCTATGAAGGCAAGAGGACATCCCGGAGGCGCCCCAAAGTGATTTTTGGGGGGGAGCTAACGGGGTGTTCAAGGAGGTCCGCGGAGAGAACACCCACGACCCTGGTGCTGCCACAGCAACCACCCACTGCTCCGGGGCTGCAGCCAGAGTCAGCAAGAGCTCTGGAGCTGAAGCCAAAACCCCAGCTCCAACAGGGCTATGACCCTTTCCGGCCACCAACCTCCAGGGCCCAGAGACCACCTAAGGGCCTGGAGAGCCAGCCGTCCGAGGTGATTAGGAGATGGTGGGGGGTGTGGTTCACCCTGCAGGACCAGCCTCTCCCACTCCAGCAAGAGTGCCCTGAGCGGTCCCTTCCACCACAGCAGGAGTTCCAAGATGAGCCCCTCCCACCTTTGCTTGAGTGTACTGAGCGGCTCCTCCCTCCTCTGCGTGAGTGTCTAGATGAGCCCCTCCCACCTTTGCTTGAGTGTACTGAGCGGCTCCTCCCCCCTCTACGTGAGTGCCCGGACCAGCCCCTCCCACTGAAGCGTGAGTGTCCTGAGCGGCTCCTCCCCCCTCTACGTGAGTGCCCGGACCAGCTCCTCCCACTCCAGTGTGAGTGCCCTGAGGGGCTCCTCCTTCCTCCGCCAGAGCTCCCAGAGCGTCCCTGCCTGCCAGAGCTCCCGGAGTGTCATCTCCTTCCTCCGCCAGAGCTCCCAGAGCGTCCTTGCCTGCCAGAGCTCCCAGAGCGTCCTTGCCTGCCAGAGCTCCCAGAGCGTCCTTGCCTGCCAGAGCTCCCAGAGCGTCCTTGCCTGCCAGAGCTCCCAGAGCGTCCTTGCCTGCCAGAGCTCCCAGAGCGTCCTTGCCTGCCAGAGCTCCCAGAGCGTCCTTGCCTGCCAGAGCTCCCAGAGCGTCCTTGCCTGCCAGAGCTCCCAGAGCGTCCTTGCCTGCCAGAGCTCCCAGAGCGTCCTTGCCTGCCAGAGCTCCCAGAGCGTCCTTGCCCGCCAGAGCTCCCAGAGCGTCCTTGCCCGCCAGAGCTCCCAGAGCGTCCTTGCCCGCCAGAGCTCCCAGAGCGTCACCGCCCGCCAGAGCTCCCAGAGCGTCACCGCCCGCCAGAGCTCCCAGAGCGTCACCGCCCGCCAGAGCTCCCAGAGCGTCACCGCCCGCCAGAGCTCCCAGAGCGTCACCGCCCGCCAGAGCTCCCAGAGCGTCACCGCCCGCCAGAGCTCCCAGAGCGTCACCGCCCGCCAGAGCTCCCAGAGCGTCACCGCCCGCCAGAGCTCCCAGAGCGTCACCGCCCGCCAGAGCTCCCAGAGCGTCACCGCCCGCCAGAGCTCCCAGAGCGTCACCGCCCGCCAGAGCTCCCAGAGCGTCACCGCCCGCCAGAGCTCCCAGAGCGTCACCGCCCGCCAGAGCTCCCAGAGCGTCACCGCCCGCCAGAGCTCCCAGAGCGTCACCGCCCGCCAGAGCTCCCAGAGCGTCACCGCCCACGATGGCCGCCGCCACGCCCACGTCGATGGCCGCCGCCACGCCCACGTCGATGGCCGCCGCCACGCCCACGTCGATGGCCGCCGCCACGCCCACGCGATGGCCGCCGCCACGCCGATGGCCGCCGCCACGCCCACGTCGATGGCCGCCGCCACGCCCACGCCGATGGCCGCCGCCTGCCCACGCGATGGCCGCCGCCACGCCCACGTCGATGGCCGCCGCCACGCCCACGTCGATGGCCGCCGCCACGCCCACGTCGATGGCCGCCGCCACGCCCACCACGATGGCCGCCGCCACGTCCCACAAGATGGCGGAAGCCTTGCCGCACAAGACGGCGATCGGGCCACCAAGGCCCTTTAAGGGCTGGACCTGCTGTCTTGGACTAACCCTTTGGGTATGACAGTGGGTCCTTGCCTGTTGCTCCTTGTTTTTTTTTGTATGTTGTTGATGTTGGTTGTTGTTGGCTATCTGGGAGCTAGCCTTAAGTGGGGGTACTGTCACGAGTGGTGAGTTAGGGTACTGCACTGTCTGGTTTCGGGTGCCCACTTCCTGGTTTATGTTGGTTACAGCTGTTGGGGTTTTGCAATCACTGGGCTATAAAGGGGATTGCTAGATGTCACTCTTTTGCTCTTCATTGTTACATGTCACGATTGCGTTAGAGGTGTGTGTTTGTTGTTAGACGGGTTGTTTTTGCATGTTTGTTATAAGACGCTGTACGCGCACTTTCATTTGCAGTTTGGCACCAGTTTAGCTTTTCCGCCGTTTACGCCACACCGTACCAGCAGCATGACATCTACCTTCATTTTCAAAGAGGCTTTAATTTTTTGGTTCTTTTTCATGTGTTTTCTTAATTTTAGGTAACAGCCTGGTCCTTCCCATCTACCAGTCATTCTGTGTCAGCAACAGTCAAATGACCCATCCCAGCGCTTAAAGCCTGTTTTATGCTTCTGCGTCGAATCGACGGCGTACCCTTGCAGACTCCTCTGCGTCGACGCGAAGCCCTCTCCGACCCCTACGCCGTAGCTCGACGTGCACCTCCAAAAAATTGTAACTACGCGTCGAGGCGACGCAGACCACAAGGGTTGTGATTGGTCAGATTATACATCTGGTGGTGAAATGCAACGCAACCCGACACAGAACCATAAAACGGCCACGACGCTGTAGGAGTGACGGCGTAGCTACGCCGTGGAGTTGACGCAGAAGCATAATGAGGGCTTAAGAGCCTAAGCGCTCTTAGTTTTAAAGATCCTGGGGACAGCAATATGGCCAAACCTGCTGCCTGCAGGAAATCAATCAAAATGTTTGCAAAACTGGGAAGCAGCTATGACGAGCCATGCTGCTGAAGCATCACAAAATATTATACTCTGCAAGTAAAAAGCTAGAGTTGTTAGTGACTAGCTAGCTAATGTTAGCCGCTAGCTGGTCATTCAATAGACTTGGACACTTATTTTCTTACAGCTCCCATTCTATTGAACAATGTGGAACAGTAGTTATCTACAACACCTCCTAGACAATCTTTCACATCGACAAATACAACCACATTCACTTTAACCCTTAAGCCTGTCTGACATAAATGTCGAGCCCAAAGGGGACACATTGCTGGCTTACTTGTTCCACTCAAGTAAACACACGGTTAAGTTACATGGTTTATTAACTGTCAAATGTATCAGGAAATTAGTTTCAAGAACATGTGCTGTTCTCAAGGATGTTCCCACTGCAATAGCCAATACCTTTCAAGCAGGCAACAAATTCCTGCTATGTGTACGAACTTGACGTGGCTCTTCATTTCAAGCACTTCTTGTATAATAAACTGAGTGACCAGGACAACGCTGGGACATTTTACACAAAGGTTGAAAAGTCGCTCCTAGATATTGACGTACACCTTATAAACATGTCAGTTGTGGCCTCCATATTGTACATGAAGACTTGTTCAGAGGGGTGTAGAAGAAACATAATGGAAACGTGACAGTGTACTGCATGCCATGAATCAACTTCTGAAGGATACTCCATCCAGCAGGGAGGACTACTTCAACAGAATTGGATCATCAGATCTCCAATGCCACTTAAGATTTGCAAGACACGGTTTGTTGAAAATTCACCAGTGCTTGAAAGAGCTTCAGAGGTTTTACTCCATACGGCAACAAATGTAAAGCCTGTAGGAAAGCAGGGAAGTGATGTCCAAATCCAGGCACAAAGTCCTTTGACTTGATTTAGGAGTCTGATAAGAACACCCTCCTGACAGAAAAAAATTAATTTAATCTTCTCTGTGAGCAAAGAAGTGACACCATTCTTCACGCTCTACCAGACCAATGGTTCCATTTTCCTCTCCAGACTTGTTCAAGCTTCTTAAATCACTTAATGCACAGATTCATTAAGCCAGACCTCAGGAAAGAAGCCCCTTTAAATACCCCTTGATGTCGAGGTGAGCCAGTCATTCAATCGCATCAACTCCACACAGTTCGATTTGAGCTTTGTTACTTTCGGAGGCTTATCCACATGGGAAAACATTTGACCGAAAACATTGAAAGACTTCAAAATGTGTATGCTCACAACTGTTAACAGACCCGTTGAGAAATCTCCATTGAAGGACTCGTTGGTCTTGTATTTAAATGACAAGCACAAATATAAAAAATCTGTTGATGACATTGTCCAGGCGTAGAGCATGTTCTTTGATCCTGTCTACGACATCGTGGGCACATTTTTACATGAGTATATGTCAAATGTGAAAAAGCTCAGATCACACAAGCAAGACTCAATAGAGGGCAGATTTTGCATCAACTGGCAGATTGTTGTGGAAAAGTTAAAGAAAGATTCATAAGTAGCACATAAGTGCCGTGGGTGGCATACATAATGTGTGCATTGACAGATTGCTGCGAATGCCAGTCACATCTACAAGGCAGACAGAAAAATGGGTGAGGGAAAAAACTAAAAGATGAAAGACCTTTTAGATTAAATAGATTAACTTAAAGGGAATTAAAAAAAATGTATAGATGACATAAATTGCTCTCAAGGTCTTAGCAGACAAGTTTGCACTCAAAACAGAAAGCGCTGGAAACCTCACTCGTATTGCTTAGTCTAATAGCCTGAGAAAGGATGGTACTGCACAACTCATAAATAAGTCTCTATCACTCAACTTACATGATACACTGTGTTGCTGTGCTGAGAAGTGTTCACACTTTCACGGGTCTTGTTAATTGTTGTCTGTGAGCACCTGTAAAGCCTGTTTTTGTCTCAAAGTATGCCATGATGGGTCCTTGAATTTGAGAGAATGGGGCCTGGATAGTCTATGAAATGTCCTTGACTTATATGTTTAAGAAGGTGTGGAACCCCTGATCTCAGACCCTAAGAATTGTGTAAATGTTGGCACCAGGTTGATAATCTTAAATATTGTCCTAATGACACTATTCTGATGCGTAAGATGCTGTCACCTATAACTTCATCTTCTATACATATGTATTACTTGAAACTATAATCAGAGTAGATGAACAGATCACTGTATTAACCCCCATATACAGTGGAAATTATCATAACCAATTGCTTCCCTGTACTGCTTGCATATTAATAATTGTACAACCCCAATTCCCGAAAAATTTTCATGACAAAATATTGTAACCTTGTACTATATTAAAAACACATTATTAACACATTATTTTATGGTTTATTTTGTGAATTGAAAGCCTGGGGTAGAGGACCCAGAGGCAAAGAACAAGAAACATTTAAACAATGATTTATTTTAGGAGTAAGCAGGTTTGGAGTCAGGAGTCATGCAGAGGTTGGTACACAAGATCAGATGGCCAGAGGTACAGAGACGTAGGCTGGTTCGAGGTCGGTGACAGGCAACGGTCGTTAAGGGATCCGATGAGCAGGAATACAAGGGGGCGGGCTCAGTGTCAGGGACAGAAAAGGACGAGTACAGAGAAGGTGGAGGAGAAACAGGTAGTTCAGAACAAACAAAACTCTGGAAACGCATTAATTGATAACACGATCTGGCAACGAGAGAACAGGAAGCACAAACAAAAATAGACAAGAGATGATGAGAACATGGAAGACACCTGGTGGGGGGCGGAGACAATAACAAGACAGGTGAAACGAATCAGGGTGTGACAAGTTGGTTGTGTTTAGCAAGCAGATTTTTCCCCAATTCATTCATTATGCATTTCTTCAGCTGCACAACTGTATGGGGCCATTTGTTGCCTTCTTATGAGCTTCATATTGCGCCACACATTCTCAATCGGAGACAGGTCAGGACTGCAGGCTGGCCACGTTAGCACCCGCAATCTCCGGGCAGAATTTATATATTGCAGTTGTCCTGCTGGTAAATGCAGGGACGTCGCTAGTAAAGACGTTGTCTGGATGGCAGCATTTGTTGCTCCAATATGTGTACAAATGTTTCTGCATAAATGATGCCCTCACCGATGTGCCAGTTACCAATGCCATGGCCTTGCCCTTTACGCACAGAGACCGGATTCCTTGAAACTTTTAATTGTATTGTGCAGTGTTGAAGTTGATCTACCCGTAATTCAACCGATTTGTTTTTTGTATTTTGTTCTCAAAGTGTTGGATTATTCGCTGATGCTTCTGTTGGCCTATCCTTGCTCTTGAAGGACTATACTTTTTGGAGACTCCTTTAAAACTACGATTAAACGATTGCCTCACCTATTTCAAGTTAAAATACATTTTGCGAGTCAGCCACTGTTTTTATTATATATATTTTTTTTTAATTTTATTTGGGGTTGTACGACTCCCCCCTTAAGTCTACGTATCTAGCTTTCTCCAAGATGCTCTCTGTACAGTCAATGATGCAGGTTGTTTCAGGGAAGCTTTCTTTGAACCACAGGGGAAGGACACTTGAATTGTTTCTGTGGACTGACAAGGAATGTACACCCTCATGTGCTCCACCATGCCTGGTCACCACACATTGTGAAGAAGAAAGCCTCTCTGCAAGGTTGCCTGGGACCAAGGTGAGCTTCAGTAGCATCACTGTTAGGAGGATCTGATCCAGCAAAGGTAAACTTCCCACATTAGAATGACGAGTGGTTCTCCACAACGAAGAAGAAAGTATAAAGAAGGTATAACCTGGAGTTGGTGTTATCCTTCAGTATGGTTTCTGAGAAGAAAAAATCACTGCACGGGATCCTCTGTTTTACAGGTGGGCTTTTAGAGTGAACCATAGTTACGGTCTGACGTAGCTCATACTGAATCCCACGAAGTGACTGTGTAAGATTAGATTAGATGTCATTTTCTTCTAAAGTCATCAAACCACTCATTCTATCTTGATAAGCACACAAAAAACACGCACATATATACAGTTGAAGTCAGAGTTTTACACACACCATAGTTAAATAGATTTAAACTCTGTTTTTTTACAATTCCTGACACGCAAAGTAATTATTGCCTGTCTTAGGTCAGTTAGGATAACCACTTTGTTTCAAGAATTCAAAACGTCAGAATAATAGTACAGAGAATAATTCTTTCACCACATTCCCAGTGGGTCAGAAGATTACATACAGTCAAATAATATGTGTCACAATCTTAGAGTGTAGTGCAGTCAAAGCCAGGTGCAGAGCAAGATGATCAGTTCAAGTCAGGTTTATTAAACAAAAACATAAAACAAACCGTAAGCACACGAAAACGCTAACTGTTTAAATGAAATCAAAATGCGCATATAGCGACTTACACAATTACAATTACTTTCTGAACTTCCTGACTGATGTCTTGAGATGTTGCTCCAATATATACACATCACTTTCCGTTGCTGTTGGCCCCTGCCTCCAAGCAGCCTCATAACATAATGGTGTCCAGCCGTGCTTCACGGTGGGGATACTGTTCTTCGGCTTGCAATCCTATTTCCTCCAAACCTAATGATGGTCATTACGGCCAAACAATTCTATTTTTGTTTCTTCAGATCAGTGGATATTTCTCAGAACAGTATAATCCTTGTCCCCATGTGCAATTGCAACCATAGCCTGGCTTGTTTATGGAGGTTTTGGAGCAGTTGCTTCTTCCTTGCTGAGCGGCTCTTCAGGTTATGTTGTTATAGAACTCGTTTTAATGTGGATGTAGATATTTTGTAATTGTTTATTACAGCATCATTACAATGTCCTTTGCTGTCGTTCTGGGATTGATTTGCTATTTTAGCACCAAAGTAAAGTCATCTCTAGGAGACAGACTGTCTGTCCTTCCTGAGCGGTATGAAAACTGCATGGTCTCAAGGTGAACGTGGCAGGTTCAAGTGTTTGGCAAAATGCTACCAAAAATGAACCAGACTTGTCTACAATTCTTTTTATGGGGTCATTGATGATTTCTTCAGATTTCCCATAGGTTCAAGCGAAGAGGCACTGAGTTTAAAAATAGGCCCTGAAATGGGTGTGGGACGGGGCATTATTTAAGGCATATACTCTTTAGTTTAAATGTCTTTCATTCTATGAAAATAACATGTTTGCATGTTTTCAGCTGGTTGGTTAGTTCATAATATTCCAAGATTTTTTTAAGCGTTGCGATGCATTTGAGCAATGAGGCAATGAGTTACAACGAAACTTTCAAGTTTTGAGTTACTTATGTGCATTTGAAAAAATAACTAAAGCTAAACAAAAACATTTATAGTTTCGTTTACATAAATGTTTAAACCCTGCACGCTGCTAAATTATTTCGGTTTACAGAATCATACAACCACTTACTAAATTGTTCCTTCCGATACAATTACTGCTGCAATCACATATCATCATATATATGTTTTATGCTTAGAACACATGTTGCTGGCTATAACTTAACACCCTTGACCACTAGGCAACAATGGAAAAATGAAACACAGATCTAAGCTGTGACAATAATAAAACACTAAAAACAGAATGACAAACATGCTCATCAGACGGTGTATCACTCTATTTGCAAACAAACAAAACATATGAACAAAACATATGAATTTGGCTTCGTTTGAATCCCAAGATTACGGTATAAAACAATGCTGTCTCTCATGAGAGAAATGGGTGGCCCTTACACTTGTTATAAAAATGTCTTGCAAATACTTCCCTAATGTGACTGTATATGTTTGGCAAGTCCCTACAGCCGAAAGATGGCAGCACACAGATGCCAGCGAGATTCACGGTCACCGGGTGGGACCTCCCTATAATTGTACCCATCCCATGAATCCCAGAAGACTCTCAGCTGTTAAGGGGTCTTAAAATAGGGCTCAAGGTCTCCTAGCTAATCAGCGGAAATCTGAACTACCACAAGAATAAAGATATATGCTTGCTCTTTTGTTACTGACCTGAGGTGTTAAACGTAGGTCTGCTCCAAGATGGTAGGAACAGTGTTCTTTTAATGGCTTTCTAGTCCCAGGAACAATGTCATGTATTACTGTTACTTACTTCACGTATCTCTTGTTAGACTGATCTTCACATTGAGTGTACAGACCACACCAGCCCAATGTGTGTGTGTGTGTGTGTGTTTGCTGAAGTTTAATATAGATCAGTTGATCCATAGTATTGCTAGCACCTTCAAATTCTGATAATACGGAACAGAAGATGACTGACAACCAATGGGACACCGGGCCTACTGTAAAAGGCTGTTAATACTCGTCACTAGTTGATTAATGTAGCATTTTTGAATTGTCAAACCAGGTAATGGGTCAAACCATTAAACCGCAATCAGCTTTCAGAGTATATGACATCGCTAGATTCTTTTAAAGAGGAGGAAAATAGAAACAGTTCCCTAGAGAAAGTGGGCCTAGTCAAATGATGCATTGAGACTTATAACTGTGTCTGTCTCATCATTCACCAGATACACAGTTGTTTTTACAGTAGTTACATACTGTGGCGATCAATGAAATCCTGTGCAGTCAATTTATAGTTGGTATTATTATTTGTATTTTGGCAGTGTAATAAAATAAAACATTAATTGTATATCCGTAGTAATGGTGCTAGTGTTCTCAGAGTATTGTTGTGATTGACAGTACTATTATAATAGTCTATTGATTTCACTGGTTAGCCTTGGGTTGGTGGTGTTAGAGGTGTGCCAATACGTGTCATACTCGTATTTGTAATCATAAACCTTTGTCACAAGTTTTTGTACTTTTACAGTATCGTGAAGACCACAACAGTAAGGTGAAGTCTTCACCCCATGTTTCCCGGATAATAAAATAATTGAAAATATTAACGGGAAAGACAATTGTCCATTATAAAAACACTGAAGTAAGGTTTTTTTAATACAATGAAAATGTTTTTTTTTATAAAAGTAACCAAAAAATACTTTGGCTGGATTATTCAATGGTAGTCAATATATACATATATATGGTTATATAGCCATAGCCTAACTGACTTTTGCGTCGGATTGTACAATAGGCTATTGATAATAGGCTATTGATAATAGTTGATACATAAATGTCACAATTCCTAGTCCACCAGGGACATCTAGTGTTGGAACACTTTGTTTACTCTGAGCTCTAGTAATACGGTCGCACCTGTTTAGCATTTGGGTTTAAGTGTCACGGCTGAATAGGAATTGGTGATAATGTTAGTGATAAAAGTCACTGGGTCTTGGTGCTCAGTGTTGGTTATTGTTTCTATGCCACGATTCAGTAGAGGTCAGTGTTTGTTATATCGCTGTTTTAATTACTTAGTTGCTTTGTTAAGCGCACAGTGTGTAGTGTTTTTAGCCATTCACGGTTTGTTGTGCTTTGGAATAAAATAAACTTGAAACAGAATACCTGGCTCGGCATATGGCTTTCCTGCACTCCACCAGAAAGGTTTCGTAACAATAAACATTATTAGTCAAAGAAAAAAATGAAAAAATCACACAACATGTATTAACAAAACATTGTAATAAATGCGTAGATGCCAGCTGATTTAGGTTCCTCCAAATCAGCTGTATAACTTTACAGAGGGGCCTTTTTAAACCTTACGCCCAATATAAAAAAGTGCATGTAAGTTGCATTTAAATTTTCCCTTTATATAATCAAGTGCACGCATGCACAATTGTGTTGTAGTGTATTTTGATTATTAGTTAAACACACTGTCCAGCTGTCTACCAATCCTCTCAATGCAAATGATTAAAGTAAATGATTGTAAATAATTTTGGCTTCAAATTCAACACCAGTACTTATATTGTTTGGGAGGAAAAAAGAATCAATCTTTACTACAATGCAACCTGAACAAGACACTTAATCACAGATAAGAAACCTGCGGCTACTGTATACCCAGAGGTATCTCAATGCTCTCCTGTCTTTACTATGCCTTGGTAATGTCACTGGATATTTTAGTTAGACATGCAGTTGATATGGGAAGATTACTTGCACCTTACTAATTAGTGTAGGATTGCTTATGTCACTTTGATTTATTAACCAAAGCGTCGTTCTTGTCAAATGATTTGACATGTGGGTGGGCCTTCTGATTTGTTGAGTAGGGATTTCCCGTGTGACATATGCTAAGGATTGGACTTTCTGTGTAACATATGCTAAGGATTGGACTTTCTGTGTGATCTATGCTAAGGGTTGGACTTCCCGTGCGACATATGCTAAGGGTTGGACTTCCTGTGTGACATGCTAAGGTTTGGACTTCCCGTGTGACGTATGCTAAGGGTTGGACTTCCTGTGTGACATGCTAAGTGTTGGACTTCCTGTGTGACGTATGCTAAGGGTTGGACTTCCTGTGTGACGTATGCTGAGGGTTGGACTTCCTGTGTGACATGCTAAGGGTTGGACTTCCCGTGTGACGTATGCTCAGGGTTGGACTTCCCGTGTGACGTATGCTAAGGGTTGGACTTTCTGTGTGACATGTGCTAAGGTTTGGACTTCCCGTGTGACGTATGCTAATGTTTGTACTTTCTGTGTGACATGTGCTAAGGTTTGGACTTCCTGTGTGTATGAAGAGGTGGGTATGTAATTGATGTTTTACAATGGGGCACAAGGTCTGGTTTGCTAAACCCCCTTCGGGGAAATGTTGTTATGACAGCAGCCTGGAAAAGTAGTTTGATGTTTTCCAATGGGGCATGTGGTCTGGTTTGTAAATTTCCCAGGCACTTCATGCTACGATAATGTCCAACAAGAGCAAGACGTTTGATGTAATATAATAAGGGCTTCAGGTTCTGGCGTGAAATATTCTCAGATGCCTGCATAACAGAAAACTATGTATGTAGACAACAATTTCCTGTCCACTGGCAAAAACGCCTACAATGGACACAATGAGACTTGGAACTGGACCTTAAAGCACCGGAAGAAAGTCGCTATGTCCGATGAGTTTTTAACATCATGTTTCGCTGGCACGCAGGGGTCCAACAGCATATTGTGATGTTTTGGCCCATTGTGAATATTTTCCACACAAACCCCTCGGCTGCCCGTCAGATAATTCTGAAGTTGCGATGCACATCTAAGGATAGGGTAGATTTTCATACTAGAGGCAAAACTATTCGGCAGGAAAATACCATATTCGTAAGTAACATGTTTGAATATCCAGAAGAGAGAAATTCCTGTTCAATTAGGTAAATACAGGGGTTGGTATAAAAAAATAAAACAGGTGGAATTAAAAAAGAGGCAACCAGTTAAGACAAAGTGACAGTACCTCCCTGAAGGCTGTCACCATTTCTTTCTTCGTGGAGCAGTGGAAAACATCTTTGGGGGGGACAATTATATGAAATTTTCTCAAGAGCAATTGCTGAGGGGGGACACCATAGTTACATAGTTATGTTTGTCCCCCCACCGGGATTTCTGCCCCTGTCGTGGAGCACCTCTCTGCTGTATCACTTTGGGATTTTATGGCTCTCAATCTCATGTGACAGTTGTAAAGACATAAAAAGAGATACACAGAGATGAGGTGCAGCTGCTCCTGATCAGTGAGATCTCTTCAAACTCTAATCGTGTGTGGTAGTTCTAGGAATAGTGTCTGTTAAGTGTATCCAATACACAAGTAACAGCCATGTTGCCATGACGGACGTAATCAATATACCTCAAAAAAATCAATGTCTAAGAACCCCATGTGCTGAATGAACTGCCATTACCATTGTATGCAACCAACACAGGTAGGTTGTAGCTGCTGCTCCTTGTCAAGTATTTATGTTAGATTCAGTTGCCTATGTGGGTAAGTGGAGACTGTGGAGTGATAAATACATAACTGGACAGGATTTCTAGATTACCTTTGCCCTGGAGATGTGATTTAGATTAGATTCAACGTTATTGTTATTGGACAGTACAAGTACGCCTACAGTACAACGAAATGCAGTTTGCATCCAACCATCAGGGCAAAAGAGCAGTGCAAAAAAGATATGGAGTACAGTGTGAGGATGTACAATGACGTGGAAGAGTATTTGTGTAGGAATTCAGTTCAACAATGTAGCAAATTGCAGATGTGTGCTAACAGTGTGTAGGGCAAGAGGTAGCAAATTGGAGTGCTAACAGAATGTAGGGTGCAAACGGCAGATCAAGTAAATAAGTGAGAATTGCAAGGTTACAGAAGGTGACGTGGGGCCATGGATTTAACATCAGGGACGTATGGATGAACAATACTGGGACTGGTCATTCCAGCATTCATGCACAAAGGAGGACAGCTGACCTGTGAGGATGGGACCAACACTAGGTGCAAACGACTGCATCCAAGTGGAAAGGGCATTGTGGTGGTTGAAAGTCACAGACGGTGCCAACCGCAGTAGTTTCTAAATCTGATACAATTCCACACATCTGTGCTGGCCCTGTGAGTCTGAGGGAAGGAGAGGTTGCAACATAATATTTGTATATGACAACCATAAATAATACAGAATTATTTAAAATTAGCAATTTATTCGTTAATCTTATAAACTAAGTAAAACATGGCAGTCTATTTAAAATTATATGATAATTATGATAATATGTTGCATTTATGTTACCGCAACAAAGAAATTACAATGTTTTGTACTTCGATGAAGGGTTTGGTTTATAAAGGTATTTTTTGGATAACCCTATCTTGCCGTGTCTCACTTCATTCTCAACCTGCACATTTGTTTTATATTAAGATGCCTAAAATATCATGGGATCACAATTTAACCCCCAACAAACGATTGAGAATAAAAAATTCCAACAAGAGCTTTAATGGTAATTATGAAATGACAACAACACATATCGCTGATAATTGGTTGATGACACTGTACTATGTATTATGTCAAGTGTATGAGTAGTTTAATTCATGTTATAAACAACACTTCAGATTCTACAAACCGTATGCCTGGCATCTATAGCACATCTACCTATCATGGTATTGCTGCTACATGATCTCCCTAGTTTAGCAATAAATACCCTGCCGTTTCTACTTACACTGCCTTAGTGACAAGGACACAAGGATGGACGTAGGAACATTGGCTAGGCTTATAGTCTGCTTATAAATAAATAGAACCCCATCTGTCTTCATAAAAACACACCCTACTTTGCAAATGCTAGTAAGCCTCTGAATTTTTCAGGTTGTTTATGGCTTGCCCATCACAAGCAATGGACTGTACTTTCCTTCTATAAATGCGATTCTAGGTCATTCTTGGACATTTTTACATAATTTTACATGATTTACCTTCAAAAGTAGACAGGTGATGAAGAGTAACACGGCCTCATTTTGAACCTGTTTTAAGTCTTCCCAAATTTCATGGGCACTCGTCAGATTTTGCTAGCACGTCATAAGACGACAATTTTTTACACTTATTAACACACAGGTTTTTTAGCCTAGGTCATCTTTATGTAAAGCAACATTTTTTTTCCAGATCCTCCGAGAGTTCTTTTCCATGAGGTGCCATGTTGAACTTCCAGCGACCAGTATGTGTGAGAGAGCGATAACACCACATTTAACACACCTGTTCCTCATTCACACCTGAGACCTTGTAACACTAACGAGTCACATGACACCAGGGAGGGAAAATGGCTAATTGGGCCCAATTTGGACATTTATAGGGATGTACTCACTTTTGTTGCCAGCAGTTGGATCTTAATGGCTGTGTGTTGAGTTATTTTAAGGGGACAGCAAATGTATACTGTTATACAAGCTGTACACTCACTACTTTTCATTATAGCAGAGTATCATTTCTTCAGGGTTGTCACATGAAAACATCTCATGAAACAATCAAATATTTACAGAAATATGAGGGGTGTACTCACATTTTGTGAGATACTGTACATATAGGTTCAAGATAGCAAGTGAATGGTTTCTTCAAAAAATCTTTAATATGAGAAAGAGATAATGAGTAAACATAAAATTGTGTGTTGAAATTACAATTGTATTAATTTAAGGAGTTATCCAACACCAACTGGCCCAAAAAAAGAAGTAATTTTCTGCTTGTGTCACTTTTAGCAGCAATAACTGCTACCAAATGTTTCTTTTTATTGCAGATCAGTTTCACATTGCTGTTGACGGGACTTGGCCCACTCTTATTTGGAGATTTGTTATAATCCAGCAACTTTGCAGGGTTTCAGAGCATGAACTGCTCGTGTAACATTGTGCATATCAATGGGGTCCCAAGTCTCGACTTTGACTTGGCCACTCAAAATAACATATTTAGTTTCCTTTGAGCTATTCTGAGGTGGTCTTACTCTTGTGTTTAGGATCATTGTCTTTGTGCTTAACCCAATTACGTTCAGAATATTGGACTGATGAAATTGTCCTTCAGAATTTTCTAGAAGAGGGCAGAATTGATGGTTCCTTCAAAAAACAAAGCTCACTCTTGGCCAATTACTCACTGGCCTAGAAATCTTTCAAACATAATACACACTACCTAAAGTCACCCTAGGTCGAAGTGCTCCTCTAATATGTAATCCTAACCATGAAATGTGTAACATGTACAGTATGTTTTGAAAGATTTAATATATTTTGGTAAATATATATATTTATAAATATATATTTTGCTATATTATAAAAACATTTGTTTTACCCTTTTTTAATTAGATAGGCCAATTGAGAACATATATTATCATTTGCAATGGCAACCAAGCCAAGATAAGGTGAATAAATGTGCAGGACAACATACATTTACACAATAAATACACAGAACACACGAGTGCAAATTGCAGTGGGATTCAACAAGGCAGTACAGGATAATTCAGGATCAAGTGGAGAGTCAATATACAGGATGAGGTATAAGAAGGTCAGTTAAGCAGCGTTGATATGGCAATAACTATTTAAATACCAAGGAGAGTCTATATGCAGAATGTAAAAAGGTTGACGTGTATCTAGCAGGAAGGTCATTAGTGTGAACAAATTATATGACCAGAATTCTACGAGGAAGCGCATGCATGCATGAGCAAATAGAATAACTCAAGTATGCAAAGAGGTATGACAGCAGTACAGGTGAAAATAATCCACTGTGCAAAATGGGCATGGCAAAAGTTAGGACATGTGGTGGATGAAAACCAGACGACAGTTAACACAATACGTACAGTGACCTGACAAAAGTTCAGACAGGTGTAGTTTGAAGGCAATGGATGAGAAAAGAGTTTAGTGTTTTAGGGATTTTTGTTATTCGTTCCATTTATTGGCGGCTGAGAACTGGAAGAATTGGCAGCCAAAAGTTGTGCAGACATTCGGATGACTAAGGTAATGTACATGCTTGAGCGTAAACTGCGGATGGGTAGAGCTATGTTGACTAGAGAGCTTCGGTACAGCGGGACTTTGCCAAGCAGAGACTTATAAATGAGTTGTACCACTGAGTTCGACGCTGAGTGTTTAACGACGGCCAGCCGACTAGTATGTAAAGGTTGCAGTGGTGGGTGTTGAATAGGGCATTGGTGACAAAACATATACCACTGTGGAAAACCACATCCAATTTCTTCAGGAGAGAGATTCAATAAATTACATCACCAATTGTCATCTTCACTAAGGCAAGTTTGCTGCAGCAGGTAAAAAGACATCTGTGGAAAGTACGACCCAAGCATCACATTCCTAGAAAACCATTTTAAAATGTTATACTCATTTAAATTCAGACAATCCTTCTATCGAATCTGGATGTGACCTAACAAAAACCATTTATCGTCACTCTCCATGTTCCCCCTCGTCCTGAGGCTCATAGTTTGGCCAAAGCTAATTGAAAGATTCACTCACTGAGGTTGAAACATGTCACTGTCATTGTTGCCCCAACACGATTACTGTAGATCCACCCGGGGTAGAAATTTGATTAATTAAAAACCATCTGCCTCATTAAAATCCTTATTAATGGGGCCTTCAAGCTTTCAAAGAGGTATTCTCGGGAGAGTTTTTTTCAGGGCACACCATTGTGTTCCAATGACAGTAGGAACAGCCTTTTCACCAGGACATGATCACAGTGAGGCACAATCAGTCATGGCTTAAGTTGAGTTGGGAGGGCCCCTCCTGAACCTGAGGGCCCTTGGGTGCTGAATGAGGAGAGCAGAGAGAGAGGGTTAATGGATATCGTCTTGTTTCCTTGATTAGGGGTACTGCGGCGCTAAGGTTTCCTACAAACAGATCTAATCCCGTTGCGAAAGATACACACATATCGAGAGGTGATGGAAAAACCTCCCTGATTACAATTGTAAGTCGCTATATGATGAAGTCACAGAAACAATTTGAATGGTTTATGACACCATTAGGTGGAATTCAAGCTGTTGCATTCTGTCGGATACCATTTGCCTGCAGAAATGCATGCGGACCATCGGGAGAGATTTGTCCTGTCACCTTCGCTAAACATTCAAATACTGTAGAATGTGACACAATAAAGCCATTTAGACTGAAAGCTAGAAGAACGCCAGAGAATGGTGGTCTATTTACTCAGATTATGTGTGTGTGTGTGTGTGTGTGTGTGTGTGTGTGAGATAGCAGATGCATATTTGTTTACATTCACTTTCTAAACAGTGTTTGTGGTAATTGTATTTTAAATGCAATTACTTTCAATAAGATATATCTGAATGGTCCAAATAGATCACCAAGAGAATAGCAATTATGACATTGTAGTACTACTTTACACAGCAACTTTGTTGCTTGTCTTAATGTGTAGTACAGTGGCATGTCATTGAATAGAGCTTTACATAAACTAATGAAGCAATGTAATAAACCAAAACAATTATTATGACTGTTAAATTTGTTGCATTAGCCGTTCAGCTTACTAAGCTTATCTAGCATTAGTTTATTACAAACATGTGTATACCCAGATTCTTTATTTGTTAGTGTTACGTAGATGCTCTTCCGATTTTGTACTGACTCTTAAGTAAAGTTTCAACTATATACTAGCCCTTTGTCTTGGAGACAGTATAAATGTATTTAATAAAAAGGCATGAACATAGTGTCTGACATAACTGCCTTTGTTTACTGTGAACAGTTGGTAACCAATCAAAAAAAGAAACCAAACAGGTGGCTAAAATATTCAAGCCAACAACAAAATGTTGTTTGTAAGTTGTCCTTTTGTTTTCCTTTGAAGAAACAATTAGCACAACAGATGTAAGAATTCTTGTGGCAAGTAAAAAAAGTCGGTTATGGGCTAAACTGGGGTTGGCTAGCTCCCCGTTGACTTTACTTTTTTACACATATAGCTAGAAATGAATGAGAGACTGGAGTTTACAGGAGCTTTCTGTATTAAATTATCTACAATTTTTTGCTACTAGGTAGTTTGAATGTTCACATTACATTCCATTACATCCAAATAATCAGAAATACACTTTGTACCTGTTTTGCTGCGCCCATACAACTCCATTCTTAACAGTTAGCATGGAAATTTGTCCCAAAGATAAACTGAGGGGTGAAAGCAATGCGTCGTTAGCTGTGACGTAGAAGGTCAAAGGATGCTTTCTGTTATTACATCTCTGCAAGGTTTACCTGATAAACAGCCGGCTTTGTGTTGTTATACAAGAGGCATAATGGCGCAGCTTTCTTTCTCTCCAGATCTCCTTCAGGCCATTGTCACCAGCTGAACACATCTCATGTTAGCTCTGACGTAGGAGGTGAACGGACGCTTTCTGTCATTGACATAACAAGCTAAGGAACTAACTCTAGGGAGGTTTATAAAGGAAGATTCTGAACATCTCTGCAAGGTTCACCTAATAAACAGACTGCTTTATGTCGTTATACAAGAGGCATACCGCGGTAGCTTTCTTTCTCTCCCGATCTCCTTCAGGCCATTGTCACCAGCTGAACACATTTGTCTGCGGTGCATTGCATCTTTTAGAACACAGTAACATTCGGCTTATGCCAGAGGCACAACACCATCTTCTAATGGGTTATTAGTTATTTAATGCATTTGTGTTTTGTCCAGAGTCTTCCAAACGGTTCAGTTCAGTCGGACAGGGTCTCAAAACAAAGGCTGAATAAGGAACACGTACCCAGCATGCAGGACGATGTAACATGTAACAATTACACAAAAACGGTTCAGGAATAGGAACGAGCATATAGAATACAAAAGCAGATTTCCACACATAGGTAGGTTAAGCTGCTAACTGAGTTGGCACAAATTATTAAAGGGTTGCACATATTGCGTGACACACAAAAATACTATTTTGATTAAGTAAACCATTTTGTTAAATATTAACAAAAATATATCATATTGGTCCTTGTTTTGGAATGTCATTATTTGTAATTGGGGTTTTGATAGGGATGTTGTGAGTTTATTTTAAACAAAAATAATGACTAGGCTATTTGTCATTCTTAAAGGGATAGTTCACTTTGATAAAAGATGTAGGTGTCTTTGTTTCCGCAGTAGTATTTTTAGGTAAAACCGTTCTTGTCTGCCAGTCATTTAATGCAGGTCTACCGTCACTTGAGTCCCCACCTCAAAGAGCATGCACAGAGTCAAAATTAAACATGATTTAATTACTCATAAATGTAAGTACACATTGATGGCCTAAGACACGAAACGAGCGGTTTGTGTGAGAAAACGAACAGTATTCATATCGACACATCCGTGTCCAAGTGCGCAATGCTTCGGTAGCGCCGGAAGTGATCTCTCGCGCGTGTACGTCACTCATTGTTTACGCAGAGATTTCGGAAGTGTTACCTTTTACTGTGAAGATCTCTGCCAAAAATGTTAAGGCCATGTATCTTATGCATGATTTGATGAGTCTCAATCAATAGATACAGTGATGTCCTTCCACTGGGCTACATATAATTTGAGTCTGCTGTTTGATGTTTGGCAACAAGAGACTGAGGACGAGCAGGAATTCCCATGAGGTGATGAGGAGTCCTGTGATGACGCCCTAATGTCTGCTGTATCAAGGGCAGCCTCAGATTCACCAACTCGGATTCCCTTAGTTTTCAAAACACACAACGATGACTTCATGTTATTATTCTTTATAACTGAAGTAATAACTGAAGTATTATTAAAACATCTGTGACTAAAAATGCATTCCCTAGTTTCAATGTGTTTTTAAGCAGTGTGATAATGTAATGTATGTGTTTATATGCATGTTTGTTTTTACAAGTTTAAAGGGATTGTTTAACCTAAATTAATACATGAATCTGCATTTCTGCTTAACCTGAAATGTTCTTAAAGGGCCATAGAGTCATTTTCCCCCTTGGTCTAATTCTGGAATTAACATTATTAGCATGGTCCAAATTCAGGAACTGAAAATGTATATCCCAAGCCAAACAGACAAACACTTCACACTAAATTTAGTAATCTGTCGCTAGCATACAGTTCATTGGCCTCATACAAAAAGCCATCGAAATTTTGTGACTTCAAATGGGCACCCTGGAACTATTTTAGCCAGCACACACAGCCTTCCATATTCTGAAATAATGTCATGGAGTTAAATGCGTTATCATTTTACAACACATCTGAAATGCTGTACAGCCTTTATGATTGTTTCATTTTATCTCACTTGAATCCTTACAACATGTTCCCAAGCTAAACACTGAAAAGTTAATCACAAACAAACGATACATTAGAGAGACTGTCTATTTGGGATTCATCCATTGGCAAGTCAAATATAAAGCAATACCAAAGGTCCAATATCCCCTTTCTTTGTACACTCACAGATAATATTTGTATTATTACACATTTTATTACATATGTATTAGAATGTAATGAATATCTGTGTTATATATTAAACATATTCTCATAATGACCAAATGCTTTGAACACTCAACTACGAGGGCATCTGTGCCCACGATTTTGTATTTTCTGTTTATCACCACACAACCCAGTGGAAGTTAACGCTCTTTGGTTTGTGTGGTTATTATTAGTTTCACCTGCTGCTCATTTATGTTCATTAGGTAGTTATTTAAGTTCCCTCTGTTCTCTTGTGTGGAATTATTTGCAGTTTGCTATTTGTCACGAGTGCTGCCATTTTTGCTGTTGCTCTGTTGTTTTGTTTCTGAAGTTGTTAAATAAGCTCTGCGCCTGTGTCATTTTTCCAGCACCAACAGCACCAAAGTACACTGGTTTCAAACATATTGAATCAGTTATACCAAACAACTTAATTTTATTGGCTGAACCTATCCCAAAAACATTTATAATGAATGGAAATGAGAAGCCAATTGGTTTCAATGCATTAGCTAAAGTTAGCTAGCAAGCAAACCGGTCTCAGACCATGTGAAGTACAGGTTGAACTGACTATGCCTACTTCAAGACAAACAACATAGAGTTTTATTCAAATGCATGAACCTTTACAGCATATTCCACAAGACTGTGTAAACTGCTCGGGGTAAAACTTTTGGGAGTCTACAGACGCATCACTCTAGTTTCCAGACAGCCTCCATTACATTTGCCAAACTAGTAAAAATGGCAACTGCATGAAATAGCGTGATGAGCCTATTTTGTCTCAAGGTTTTACTTCTGGGCATTCATGGTGGTCGGACAGGTGCCTATTTGACTCCCATGCCATTCCCAGCAACAAAATCCAAGCAGATTGAAGCAGGCAGACAGTATATTTCGCCAAGTAGGGGTTTAATTAACATCCACAAGACGCATGCCAGTACGGCCTCAACCACTGCCAAAACACATTTAGATCCTCCATAATGAGCAGATTAGCTGAACGCCTGTTAGCGCATTGGCCCAAACCTCCCTCAGTCCTCAAACAGCTTTCTTCACTCCAGATTCGGGGAATTAAAAGAGAAGGGAAACCAGCCTGTCTTGCTTACATATCGTCTTCTCTTTCTCCGTCATGCTTATCGATCTCTAGCGTTATATGTGAACTCGAATTACTTTTGACCAGGGCCAATGGGCATCGTAATTACATTCGGCCAAATAGAAACCCATAGCGGCAAAAACGTCCGTTGATTTACGGCAGCAACTTCCTTTAGCAGTAATGTGTGTATCAAGAGTATGCAGAATTAACATTTTCAAAGCCTGTTATTCTAATTTATAAACAGGTGTAACGGGAACAGATACTGATAACAGGTACAGTGCCAGTGTTCTGCGCCAAGGAAGGAATTTATTCACCCAATGTGGCAGAAGAAACAGTTACTGTTAAAATGCATAAACATGCGTAGCGAGGTCCGGCATAACCCTCTTATTTTTCTACCATTCCCCTGTTATCCTACCCCTGATGAGGCCTGATTGGAGGACAGGTGTACCTTGTTATCCTACCCCTGATGAGGCCTGATTGGAGGACAGGTGTACCCTGTTATCCTACCCCTGATGAGGCCTGATTGGAGGACAGGTGTACCCTGTTATCCTACCCCTGATGAGGCCTGATTGGAGGACAGGTGTACCCTGTTATCCTACCCCTGATGAGGCCTGATTGGAGGACAGGTGTACCCTGTTATCCTACCCCTGATGAGGCCTGATTGGAGGACAGGTGTACCCTGTTATCCTACCCCTGATGAGGCCTGATTGGAGGACAGGTGTACCCTGTTATGAAAGTGCTAGAGATAGAAGGGGTGCTAGGAGAGGAGGAATGGGTGATAATCGTAGAGGAATGATTCCGTAGTGAAGTTTCGAACAGGCGAGAGTTGTGGAGCGCCATTCATGGAGCTACTGGAGGTACAGTTTGAAGAGGAATGTTTTTAGACGTTTTTTGAAGACTGGTAGAGAGTCCGATGATCTGATCTCCAGAGTGGAGTTGTTCCACCATTGCGGGGCAAGCACGGAGAACAATTTAGACTGAGCAGGGGGCACCCTAGTTCCCTACTCCCCAGGCACAGAAAATATCAGCAGAAAATATTCTTGGGGCTGAGAACGAGGCTAAACCCCGGAAGGAACTTAGCACTTTAAAATATGTGCTAGCCTTAACAGGCAGACAGTTTATAGAGGCTAATACTTGGCTAATGTGGTCATATATTTTCTCTTTAGTTAAGATTCTAGCAGCCGTGTTAAGCACCGCTTAAAGTTAATGTATTTGTTCATCAGGATCAACGGCGAGCAGAACATTACAGTAATCTAATCATCAGTGAAGTCATCAAAGGAGAATACAACCTTACAAACGTTTAGGTTCACTGTTTGATCTGCCAACAAATTGATTGGTTTCTTGGGTCCCAAAAAGTGGATTTCTTTTTTTGTTCAAAAGCAAAAAGTTAACTGTCGCCCACTTGTTTTGGGGCTTCTCCATGTTTCATCGAATTATACAACTGTGTGTTATCAGCATAACAATAAAGGTTGTCATACTAGTGTTTACTGCCAAATGTTACCGTAAAGCTAAGTAAAAACGAATATTGAATGCACAATGACAATAACAAACTAATAGGGAAGTACTCTACTTGATACCCAATTTTTTTCCACTACCGTTCATATATTTACCATTACTCTGCTTTTGTATGGTAAAAATCTTTCAAATGGCTCTTTTAAATATTGTCCTTAAGAGAGTCCTTGACCAGGACAGAGGCATCACTGCTGCAATATAAGCACAATGGAGTTGTTTGTTGCCAACATTCAATGGTTTTCGTCACGCAACTTTCACCCACCCCTACCGTCCAAATTCACCTGGATTGAGAAATAACAAGTTTGCCTAAAATGTCATACTTATAAAGGGGCCTAGGTAAATAATGATTCATAATTTTACAAAAAAATAACATTTGCTATTATCGTTAAAATTTAAAGATCTTTTTGCGGCTGTATTAGACATTACAAAAGTACCTAAAATAGAGACACAAAGTGTCCTCAACAAAAAGAGAGCGACACTGACACTCGCCCAGTATTATAAAAAAACATTGTTATTTAGAGCATAGTTATCGGAGTGGCCATACTTCTAACTAGTTCTGGAAGCTTACCACAAGTCACTGCATGGCAGGACCTTTGATCTGACAAATGTTGGCCAATTCCCCGAAGTGAGAAATGCCACTCACTCCTGAACTTTGGGGCTCCAGCACTGGTGTTTGTTTAAATGCCACTGCCTGCTATGTCTACATGTTATGTCAAATGAGGTGCTCCTGGTTCACAACAGCCAATGACAGCTGTGAACGATCCAAGGTCCCATGTGAACAGGCATTTTTAAGCAGCCCTTTTCTTTCTATAGCCGATCTGCTATTTGTGCAGGGCAGCATTAGTAGTTGAACCCCCTAAATGAGCCTATATTTAACAAACACAACACCCATAGCAGTTCTGTCAGAGGGCTATAAAAATAAAGTAACAGGGATCCGAATAATCTGAAAATATGACATGTTAAACTCACGGATATGCTTATCGCCCGTTGTCTGTTTCCGTGGAAATGGTTAAGAGACCAATTTACTCTACTTGGAGCAGGAAGAGTTTCTCTGCACACATATCCCAGGCTTCCACATGTGAGATTTCTCAGTGAGCTTCTCGCGTTGCTTCTTTCACCTTGGTGAAAACGAAAGACAAAAAAAGAAAGTAATTTGTTGAAATGGCTATTGCTACGAACTGTGTTGTGCACACTTGTGTCTGTATGTCTCGACAGCCAAAACGTTGAGTCTGGATAGGAGGTTATGTGTTGAGCCCTGGGTTTAGGTTTTGGTTAGAAATAAAGACATCTGCACTAAGCTTTAGGGGGTTATGGGCTGATTTATTGTTTTGATCTTTCCGATAAAATCTCTTTGATCGCGATAAAGTGCCAATTACTTTAGAACGCCGTACGGCCATTTCCGGTGGCCTGTAATCCAAAAAGATGTCTCGAAGGAGTTCATTGTGGGGTGGATGGGATTTGTATGATTATAACCTTCCCATGGGAGAAGATGTTTAAGTTATGCATATATTTAAAAAGGTGTGTGCCTGTTGACTATGGAGTTGTTGAGGTTAATGCTTCCATGGAAGGCTGACTGAAGGGTGTCGCTTTATGACACAAAGTAACCAAAATCATAACAATCATTGGAAATAGATGCTGCAGACATCAGGTTGTCAAGTGTTCATAAACGTAATAAACATATTTTTAACGTGCATGTGCCGTAAACTCCTTTACGGTAGTGGTTTTGAGCGCATGGACTAGCCAGGAAACGTGCGTCGTTGCCCGAGTTCAGTTTGCCTTGCTGCTGGATGCTAATAGCCTGGCGGAGAGAGCATGAGAAATCCTGATAGAAAAGCCTACTGCAATTCAGCTAGTAATCCTACAACTCAGCAAACACCAGGCCAAGATATGGTGTTTGCTGAGATAGCTGGATTCAGGGAGGGACGGCAGCTATCTGCCACCTTAAACGTGGTTGCACGGGCAGAAGCGAGGCATGCCAGATGTGTTTACCCTAATGGTGCACCAGTCTGTATTCTACTCCACACAAATAGACTGCTTTAGACCATATGTTATCAAGATCAAGCAGAAGAAATGATAAAGATGTGGCATCATTTTAAAGGTAGGACAGCCCGTTGTACACACCGATCTCTGTACAAATATGGAAACCAATTTGTTCCAGATGGCGTCGAGGCGTTTTCTTAAATCGTTTGCAGAGGAATATTTTCAGATCGAAGAAAACATTTTAAGGAGGAGAGCAATGTACTTCCTACCTCCACATGTTCCGTAGTCCTCCGCAAGCCCGGTAGATGCCTCCACCTAACAAAACGGTTATAATTATTAATAGAAGACCAAAGACATGCTTTGCAAAAGAGATATTTTTGAAACCCAATCATCCATGTCCATGTGTTGTTATGTGCCTGCCTGTGGTAATTACATACCAACGCAAAAAAAAGCCCTTTCATTTTTTGTTTGGTGCCAGTAATGCTCTAATATGTGACAACAGAACTCACTGGTAAACATCATGTTTGCATTTACCTCACTTATATAAGAAACCAACAAATGAAAACATTAGCACACATTTACCAGTAGAAATTACTTTTTTATTGATAATTAACATTTAACAAGCAAAAAACAGCCCTTTGCGGTTCCTTGGCAAAAATGCAAACATAAAAGCGTGTTTAACAGTAGAAATAAGTATTTATGCTCTCCACGATTTCCATGAAATAAGGTCATTGTAAGATAAACAGCAAAGTAAACATGTTTAAAAAGAGTAGGCATTTTACAGTAGATTGCTAGTGACAGGTCTTAGTAATTATTTCCCACAGGCATTGTATTCAATAAGTGTGACTCAAATCAGTTGACATTTCAACTAGCCATAGCACTCTGCAATTGTACAATGTGCTTAGCATTTAACATTAACAGCACAATAGAGCTGAAGCTACAACTGGTTTGGCCTATTTCAATTACAAAATATGTTTGTTCTCTAAAAGTAAAATCCTTATTCTGAATAAAACAAGTATGTTGTTTTGTTGCATAATGCATTTTTTTAATTAAACCTTATTCTGGATTTGCATTCAATGTTCTCTTGTTCATCGTGATTCAGGTATTGTTTTGTCAGTGTTTGTTTTACTCATGGCAACTAATCAGAGAAATACAGTAAGCTGATGGCATCCCAAAGTTGGAAAGATAAATCAAGTAAGAACCTTTTCCACCTTTAACATGACCTATAACGTCAATAATTAAATTGAAAAACAAACTGAAATCTATGAGGGGGGAAAATAAAAACCCTACAATAACCTTACTTAAACTAATACTTGTTGAAACCCATATTGATTTAATTACAGCACTGTGTCTTTTTGGGCAGGAGTCTATTAGCATGGCACATCTTGACTTATATATATTTGCCCACTCTTCTTTGAAAGAGTGCTCCAAATCTGTCAGATTGCGAGGACATCTCCTGTGCACAGCCCTCTTTAGATCACCCAACAGATGTTCAATTGGTTACAGGTCTGGGCTCTGGCAGGGCAAAGTAATTCAAAGATTTGCAGTTTGTTTTTTCAATGGAATTGTTCACATTATCGGTCACATTAAAGGTTAAGAAAGTTCAGACATGATTTACCTTTGTCTCATTTTTCCACGAAAAACCTGGAATTTTCCAGGGGTGTGTAAATTTTTGATATCTCACATATGCCAACTAGGCAGGCTCTCTTGACTGTTCGTGTTGTGTGTTTTGCTCTGTTTCCACTGTTTGTGTACGTCATTGTGTATAATAATTGCTGCAGCTGGTGGTCAGACAAGAGTCCTTGTATGTGTGAACGGACTTGGCGAATAAACCTGATTTTGTACACAATTTAACCAAATAATCCTTGCTAGTGTAACCTTAAGAGTCACCCACTCCCACTGATGTTTAATGTAAACCGAACTGAGAAACTATCTAAATAAAAATCCACATATTAAGATATTGAGATGTTAAACTAGTTTCTCTAACAATTAGGAAAAAATTGTACTTCTTAAATCAGCACACTAGTTTTAATTTACAATATTAACCAGGTCTGCACTGAGTTTCTGATCATTTTGATGTTATTTTAATGGAAAAAACAAGGGTATTTCAGTACTCTAAAATTCAAGTGAGCCCAAACTTTAACGGTAGTGTAATGGTAATTGAAAACAATGGATCACTTGCATAAAGATGCTGAAAATGGCATTCACATGTTTGTCCTGTTCAGGTTCGACATGACTACACTGATTTTACCATCGAAATATTGGCATAAAATTATGCCTTGAAAGGCACCTTTCAAGACACCTTCAAAGCAATGTTAGGATATATTGAAGTCTAATTTGCTATGAACTTCCACAACTAGGATGCTTAGCAAAGATCTAGCACAAATGTTGTGAGATAGCTTACTTAATACAATAGTAGATGGCAGCTAACATTTACAGCTGTTTCCACAGAATCCAGTTTACGATTGCCAGATACTATGTTTAACGCACTAGAACTACACCATAACAGCTCTTCAATGTGTTGCTATGTGGTAAGTAATGTAGCTATCTAGGATCAGTCTGATTTCACATTCTAACCCAATTCTTCATGCTCACGGTCCATGCAAATAGCTTTTGTGGCTTTTAAAAAAACATTTGTGTTTCATTCGGAACCATTCATTCACAAATTACACAAAAAAATATGAATATCTGTTTCAGTTGTTTCCCATTTTGAAACATTGCTCAAATAGTGGTATTTGTAGGTGTCTAGCTACTTTTTAATAACAACGTGCAGATTTTGGTCACATTTCATGTTCTATGAAATTTGTACATGGATGAAATAGTTTTGCCAGCATGTCACCTGATATGTGTACCGCAGTGAAACAGGATGTTATAGAAGACTACTTAAGAACAGAACTACTACTCATAGGCACTAAATCCACCCTCACCAAAACCAGCACCTTCACTCTCACTATCGATGACACCATTGTCTCTCCTTCTGACGCAAGCAACCTAGTCGTCACCCTGGACTCCTTCCTCAGCTTTGAACACACAAAACAGACAATATCCCCTAGTTAAAGGCCTCCCTCTCCCGTACTGCAGCTGAAACCTTAATATATGCACTCATCTACCCCCGTCTTGGCAATTGCAACTCTCATCAACTCTTCATCTCTCCAAAAGCTACAAATGGTCCAAAACTCAGCAGCCAGACTCCTCACCACAAGTCCTAGCAGCACATCACCCCTATCCTCCGGGAACTTCACTGGCTCCCTGTCCGTCAGTGCATTGGCTATAACATTCTTCTGCTCACCTAGAAAGCGCTCCATCAGCTTGCTCCACCAAACCTCTCAGATCTTATCTTCTGGCCACCTCATCATTCCCCGGTCCAAGCTGCGGAGCTTTGGAGACGGGTCTTTCTCTAGGGCCGCACCAAGGCTGTGGAGCTCTCTTCCGCATCAATCCGTGACTCTGAATCTGTTACCATTTTCATCCAGCGCCTCAAGCCCTATCTGTTCAAACAAGCCTACCCCAGCCCCCCGCATTTGTTTTGTTCCAATGTCATGTCTGATTCCTGTTGTCTCAATCGGCTGTGTATTGTCCAATCGTTCTCCTAGGATGTTGTTTGTTCTGTCTCAAATTGGGTTCTACAAAGGCGCTACATAAGTGTAATGTATTAATACAATTATTTATTATTAAGAGTTCCTAAAGATGCAGATTAACTTTTAAAATTATAAAAAATTATATTGTTTTTGTAAGAATTTCTAGTGGTGCTGATTATTTGGGAATGCATGATTTTGAATAAAATAATTCTTGATTCTGGAGGACACTGCATGTTTCTGTGGATGTCTTAGGGGTTTGTTATTTGTTGTGTTTTTCTGTGGACCACAGGAAGTGCAGCTGCTGTGACGGCAGGTGCTAATGGGGATCCAAATAAACAGGGATAATGTGCAAAAGTGCAACCTATTCACTGCTTGGTCCTGGCCAAAAGTAATGTGCCATTTAGGGAATAGTGTGCCATTTTGTAGACATATTTGAGTTGCAGTGACTAAACACACTGCCATCACATGGAGGCTCATGTAAAGAGGATAGAATTACTCATTGCACTGTTTTGGTGTGTCTTACAGTTCTTACGCCTTCATAATAACTACACTACAGGTGTAATGCACAACACCGTCAAAAACAAAGAAATCAGCCAACTAATCACAGTCAGGTAACAATTAGAAAGACAAATTAAATCATAAACTGTTTATTTATTCTTGGCAGTGAAATTGCTTTTGTTTTTACACATCGAGTTGATCGATCAACAGGGACCTTGGAGACTAAGCATCTTTACTGAGCATAGAACTTCAGAAAATGCCTTAACAGCTGCGCGATATGTTCAACTGATATACAATAAGATGGTTCTGCCGGCACTAAGCCATCGATCAGATATTGTACAATGTAGTTTTACCTGTCCCATGGTGTAGTTCACTTCTGTTTTGGAGCTGCCATAAAAAATATATCATTCATCAGACAATCATATACAAAAAGGCATGCAGAACCAATCAGGGTTAATTACTTCCAACTGTGGCCAGTTGTTGTCTGTGTTCTCTTTAATTAAATAATAAGCCCATTAATTTCTTCAGTGCATTTTGTAATTATGGATACTCTTAGCATTTTTGTTTGAGCTTAAAACAAACAAGTAAAAGGAGAGTAACGTTTAAACAGCTTTATTTAAATATTGGTTTTACCAATTAAAGTGAAAACACTAAATCGTTGTATTCTTTTTAAATTTTCTGAGTAATTACTGTAACATCAGCTTAGTCAAAGAATTTTATAAACTCCTCCATAAAAGCATCTAGGCACTATATTCTCTTCCACAACCTTTTGGCATAGGCAAAATCATGCATATTTATATGAATATTCACCATACAAATAGCAGGTAAATCAAAACAAAAATGCAGCTGTTCTACTTTCTTTTATTGTTGTGAAGACACTATGCTGGGCTTTGCATTTAGCTAAAGTAAGACCTCCAAAGACAATCAGGCTTGCATATACCTAGAAAACACATTTTCGTTTTAAGAAAAACACCAAGAGAAAACAAATGTGTGCAAATTAATTTCAATTAATCACCTTGCGACCAAGTTTGAGGTTTGTTTGTTGAAGCAACTGGAATAGCCAAACCTTGGTACTTCTGTTGTGAGTCGTCTGTGTCAGGATCTGCCCTTGGCAGATGACAGGAGATGACACAGGCGCAGAGAATACTTCCAATTTGAAGTCTTTATTCATTATTCAGGCACTGAACATAAAGGACTGAAACAAAAACACAACCAAGGATCAGACTTCTCTTAAACGGAGAACAGCAAACCTTACATGACACGTAACGTAACTCAAAAGCACCCAAACCCAGCATAACACAGAAAGCCCCCCAACAGAGTACAGACATCAAACCCTGACAAGGAGACAGACATCAACCACAGAACCATCCAACCAAACCCCTGAACTAAACACAAGAACGAATAAGGAAAAACATCTTACAAACAATAAAGTAACATGCATTCGTCATGAACCACAAACAGGCCACACCAACATAGAACCAGAACCCAACGTACCTGAAACAATGACCGACACTGACAAACTGACACAGACCAAACTATATGCAGGCACTAACGAACTAAACACAAAACAGGTGAGAACAAACACAGGTGAAAGACATTGTCCTTGATGAGTTCCCTCTCCTAGCTGGCAGGGGGAGTGTCAACCCTGGCATGAAGAGGGACAGAGGCAGTTCGTTACAGTCTGGTAGAGTAGCCACTATATAGTTATACAAGCCAATAACTGCTCCACCCGGACAGGTATTCCTTTAAATCTCTGTTGTGGCAGTGACAAATGTCTGGGGTTAAGGGTACTCATTAAGGGAGAATAATAAAATAAACAACCTGGATATCTCCCTCTTTATCTCTTCTTCATAGTTCACAATTTCCTTGCAACATTGTTTACTGTAGATCCTAAACTCTTAAGACTACCACTAACTTTAGAAATGCGAGATGATATATCTGTAATAGTATTTAGTTAATCAGTTTGGCTGCCTATGTAAAGGTTTTGCTGAAATTAAAGTGAAGAATATGTATCAGTGCAATTGCATTCAACATATTGAGATTTTCGCATTATTCTGCTGAAATAGGCCTCTACCATCAGGGAATAGCATTGCATTAAAGGGGGGACCTGGTCTGCAACATGTTAAAGTCGGAGGCGCAAGTTAATTTGACGTCCACATAAACTGATTGTCATGTGCCCACAATGCATCCTGGTGCCATCACTTAAGTATTTTTGCCCTTGTCAATGACCGGCACAGGGGGGCCGGCACAGCAACGCTGCAGGCGGGGGCCGGCACAGCAATGCTGCAGGCGGGGGCCGGCACAGGAACGCTGCAGGCGGGGGCCGGCACAGGAACGCTGCAGGCGGGGGCCGGCACAGGAACACTGCAGGCAGGGGCCGGCACAGGAACACTGCAGGCGGGGGCCGGCACAGGAACGCTGCAGGCGGGGGCCGGCACAGGAACGCTGCAGGCGGGGGCCGGCACAGGCGCGTTATAGCTTTCAGAGCATTAGTGAATTGTACCATTCAGCCAGTTGACTACAAACTGCTATATCATGATTCTCCAACAGCAACTCATCAAGTGCTCTAAATAGTACTTATTTTTACTCCCGCTCGTCTCCATTATCCATTCGACCCACTGTGCCGTACTGAGAACTACATCCTGTTGAACGGTTTTACGTGCGTGTGTCATTTGCTTCTGGCTAGTGTGCTTGTGCTCTCCTGGCATGGCCTCTAAAGCTTGTAGAAGTCATCATCACATTGCAGCTTTTCAATGCATCCCTGTATACTGAGGACACATTTGATACCATTGTGCACATCAATAACTTCCCAGCCACTGCTTTCAATAATCATATGGATTCAAGTGTCACATCTCCGCTGTAAGTATGAGTAGATTACATTTTCCAAAGCATTTATGCGACTTTGTCACATTAATTCAAAACTGTCAATAGATAGGTACATACATAGACAACAGCTCTTCTATCACATTATGAGATGACAGTGGGCAAAAGAATAAACTAAACGTGTTGATAAAAGCAATGATCTTTGTTATTCAATTTATCTTGTAATATTTTCTGTACACCGTCCTGTTGTCTCGTACATCCCACTTGCCCCGTCATATTGTAATATTTCCAGTACTAAGGCCAAAACTCATAAGCTTAGAAATAACAATGAGTAATTTCAATATTAAGTGATTAGGCGTCATTACAAACGAGATCATTGCACAGTAAAAAAGGTTTATTTGGTTACTTTTTATAAGACAATAAAAATGTTTTCAGTTGTTTTTTTGGTTTAATCTACTTTTATATATCAAAATTTTCTCAGAGAATCTTACTCTTCAGAGCCATTATTGAGTTTTAAATGTTATGAGATGTACTGTATATGTGGCATTTGGTGGAATTATTGCTAAATTTGTTTTCCAACATGAACGGAAAGTCAACAACCTCCTTGATTGTCTCCCCAATCTGTTGCGAAGGAACCTCATTCATGCAATAATTCCCACAATATCCACCATTACTGACACATAAAGACAATTCAGGACTAGCTGCTCTTCCTGAGTAACAATGTATTTCATGTTCTTTACAGGGCATGCGTCCCCTTTAGTGTTGTGTGTTTCCAATTTGAATAACAAATGTGAGTGGACGCCATGTGTGAATCAGCATTGGATGGTAACATAATGCGGCATCTGCATTGCAGGAGTATTTAAACCGCTCTCTATCCTTGTACCAGGCAGTACAGAAGGTTTTTTTTCTCACAGTGACAGGGGTCATCATGGGCACTCTGATCAATTTGTGGCTACGCAGCCCCATACACATTAGACTGTTGAAACAGTCCTCTGGCAACCATCATTAAAAGGGTTAACTCAAAACCTTTTCTGTTTTGAGTTAATGTAATGTGTTCTACATTTGGGTGAGCAGGTCTTTGTATTCGGGGGAAGTTCTACATTTGGGTGTGCGCGTCTTCGTATTCGGGGGGGAAGTTCTACTTTTGGGTGTGCGTGTCTTTGTATTTGTGGGAGCGTGTCTTTGTATTTGGGGGGAAGTTAGTCGTTTTATTAGGGGAAGTGTGTTCATATATTGGGGGGTGAGCTCATATTAGTGGGTGTGTTTTGCACTTTAGGGCCACTGTAGATTTATATACATCTATAAACATTATGTAGTTACAATATTTTGTAATATGCATATAATCTAAATTAACTTTCCAGCCACCCTGGCCCCCATTGCCTTCGTGACCTAACATTATTTGTATTGTCTCCCTAGCTAGCTCCACATATTACCAATAACTGATTAATTGAATAGTATATTTACTGCTAATGAGTTGTGTGGTTGTGCCATACAGATTCTCAAAATGTATGCATTTTCTGTAAGTTGCTCTAGATAAGTGCATCACCTAAATAACAAAATGCTAAATATAATCATGAATTATATAATAATTAACTAAGGCACTGAGGAATAATCATAGAGCTTTAACTCTCAGTAAAGCTAGTTCCTCTTTCCACTGGATTGTCAGTGTTATGGAGTTATCAGGGACTGTATTAAACTTTAGCTTAATGAATTATCAAATATAATAATTTTGCTCTGGACCACGTTAATGTTTTATACATAGTAGTACAGAGTAATAAGAAGCAAATCCTACTAAGTCTGTTGAAAGTATTATATTTTCTAATTATAAACAGAGTACAGGTTACTGCACATTAAAGTTGAAATTGTCTAGTATCTTAATAATTTCATGCTGCTTTTTTCTTATTTCAGTTACTGTTCCATCTAAGTTCTAAGAACAGGGTGTATTATTCCAGCTCTTTATTATTCCCGCAATTTTTCAGTAGCAAAGTAAACTTTTTAATGCAGAGGATGGGCATCGCAGTCTCCCGGCCTTCTGCTGAAATAAACATTACATTATTTTGAAACAGTTCCGGAGTGCATTCCTGCAATCAGTTTGGCAGTTGTTTCTCTGTATTGCCTGCTTTAGTGAAAACCAAGGCGGTTCGCATTGTATGCCTGTTTGTAGTTACAAAAAGAGAAAAAATGTACATACTGTGACAACCCTCTCGCTCTGTCTTCCATTTGGATAATTTTTTACAGAGTGTTGGTGAGCGGAGCTGGTCCACTTTATGCTTGCGGTTTGAATCTTTGTTAATAAATATTTGCGTTATTATTTTATCTCACAAATTGTTCCTGGTACCTTTGTCTCAGCTTAAGAGCATGGTTGTGACACAAGTTGTACTATTCTTCCATGAAGATTTTCTAATATATAATCAGATATAATCAATTGCCCTAACAACAGTCAGAACGTTCATTAATGTTATAACGCTACTACCCCGTCATTACTGCATTTATCTTTGGAAAATACAATTGTATGCCTACTTTTATTATGAACGATTTGTGATAGACACTATATATATATTTCTTGCAATTCAGAATCAGAAAAGTGTTTAATCGCCAATGAATGTGTGAACATACAAGGAATTTACTATGGTAGGAAGGTGCTCACATACAACATAGGAATATAACAATATAAATTATACTATGGGGCTGAGGGGGTAGAGGGATAGTAATGTACAAAATGCTAAACAAGATACCAAAATACAACAGTGCAAAAGAGCAAATATTGTAGTGCAAATGTGCATAAAGGAATGGGTCAGAGTTCAATGATATATACTAAAATATTACTTCAACTTTAGGGTCGCAATAGATATTTGTATTTATTTGCATCAAAGTTCTTAAAGTTATAGAGTTAAAAGACTCACACAGACACAAGCTCACACAGACACAAGCTCACACAGACACAAGCTCACACAGACACAAGCTCACACAGACACAAGCCCACACAGACACAAGCTCACACAGACACAAGCTCACACAGACACAAGCGCACACAGACACAAGCTCACACAGACACAAGCCCACACAGACACAAGCTCACACAGACACAAGCCCACACAGACACAAGCCCACATAGACACATGCCCACATAGACACAAGCTCACACAGACACAAGCTCACACAGACACAAGCTTACACAGATACAAGCCCACACAGACACAAGCTCACACAGACACAAGCTCACACAGACACAAGCTTACACAGACACAAGCCCACATAGACACAAGCCCACATAGACACAATCTCACACAGACACAAGCCCACATAGACACAATCTCACACAGACACAAGCCCACACAGACACAAGCCCACACAGACACAAGCTCACACAGACACAAGCCCACACAGACACAAGCCCACAAATACCAGTTGAGAGGAACCAATAAATGCAGCTGAGCAAATATGGATCTTGCAAATAAAAACTCAAGACTGCATTCCTACAGATGCTTATATTTGCCGTAGCGAGGACAAATATGTCCTGACTGTCTCTTTTTGTACCAAACTTGTTACTTCCAGTTATTTATTAAAGAACTGAAAATGTTTATGTTAGATTGCTTGTTGACATTAAAGTAGTACAATATAAACCACTACAAACTTCAGCTAAGTTTAATCATTGCTAGCATAACAATATATGATGAGTTGTTTTTACATTGTAGTGACGTTATTCAGTGACACTCTTATCCGATGGCTTTTATTGAAATGTGCTCACGGTCACATCTTATTCACAGATTTGAACCAACAACCTTCCATTAAAATCCCCATTTGATGGCGCATTCCATAATTGTTGGCCATTAATTGTGAGGCCAAACCAGGTCCTTGAAAATTTTGTAAAATGTCATGTATGAGGCTACATGTTGTCATGACTCCTACAGGAGAAGCGGCAGCTCCACCTGCGGGCGGTATTCGGCGGTCGTCCTCCCCGGCCTATTAGTCATCACCGAAGCTCCGCCTCCCTGCACACCTTGTTCAGTCTCGTCATCACTCACCTGGTGTCCATTACCTCATTAGAGGTCTATATAAGCTCCCTTTGTATTGGTTGTCTTTGTGTGGAATTGTTATACGTTACGTGTTTTACTGTGTAGCCGGGTCTCTGTGTGAGCTCGGCTCTGATATATTATAACTCCGTGTGAGGAGTTTTATTGAAGTTTGTGCGCTGCGTCGCACCCTCTACGTTACCTTCGGGCGTGAATTGAGTACTACGGGTTGTCCGTACGTCATTAAAAGGACACTAAAGAGTACTGGTCCGTGAGTTGTCTGGCTCCATCCTTCCGCCACCTACAACACTGACACATGTGCCCCATGTGATCAAAAACAAACACAAAAAACCTTCATGACAATTCATGACTGTGTGAAGTATAATAGTGTATCAACTTATTCAAATACATGCAACATAATACATATTCATTCCAAAATGAGAGTTTAAAAAGTGCTTGTTATCCCAGACTGTACATTTGAAGGGATTTTCGACATAAACTTATATTTCGATAGAATGTCACTTACTGTAACGACCACTCAAACCGGTGGATAATGGTTCCAATCGCGAGGGCGCGATGTAGAGAGCAATTGTCAAACAAGCACAGGTCGGCATCGGGTGATTGGGTACTGGGAAGAGGAACAATGACAACAGGAAAAAGGCTGAGTCCAAGTAACAGACGGGTAGTCACAACCGGGTATCACTAATAGCAGTACAGACTAGGATCAGGCAGAAAACAGACGGTACACAATAAACAGGCTTAAAACGCTTATTGGAAATGTTTAGCAAGTCACAAATAATACCTTGCAAAGGAAGAAAAGGCAGGTGTGGCGAATATATACTGACTGGTATGAGGTACAGGTGTATCAGAACTCGGGGAAATTAGATCTGATTGCTTCCTCTATCCGTAGGGGAGTGCTAATGCAGGTACTGGAGGTTGCTGAAGAGAGTATCTTACACTAAACATCAGATGTTCATAAAGGCTGCTTGAGCCTTGTTCCCAACAAGCCATTATTTACATGCATCCTGGCTTGTAAATATAATTTTGAACATTGTCCAGATTCCTGAATTTAAGTTGTGAGAAACCGTGCTGCCACAAAAGCTTTGATGCTTTGGTAACTAGCTAATGGATTAAGTTGCTACATTAACCTCAGACGCTATTCATAAAATAAATGTGGCCTGTGTAAATGCTAGAAAACTAACTTCTAGCTTTGATTACATTATCTACCTTAAATGGTTGTCCTTCAATATTGTCACAATCTAGGTGTAGTGCCAGGACAAATGTTTGTGGGTATTTATTTCAAAACCAGAAGACAAACAAATAACGACAACAACGAACGTTTTTCGTAGCCGCAGTGTATCAACTTATTGATGTGTGCTCTGTCGGGTTCAGGCTGCGTGTTTGTAAAAGCACTCTGTGACAACTTTGTTGTAAAAAGGGCTTCATAAAATACATTTGGTTGATTGACACTGATAATGAAATAAAATTGCAACGTGCACCAAGAACCAGAATATTATAACAAACATTATCACCAAATCCTAACCTGCTGTGACCACTCTAATCACCCACATCTCATTCAGGTGAGCTTGTATAATTAACCTAAGGGAACTGCAACGCCCTCCTAGGCCACTAGATGCTCTCAGTGAGCCAGGGATTGGGTGGAGGAGGTAGGGGCAACCTCTCTGTGGGCTCAGGTGGAGGAGGAACAGGAGAGTACTCTGTCGCGCCGTAGGCGAGGTCCGGCACTGTCACATGCTCCCAGCTGCCAGGGCGTGCTGGACCCACGACAGGTCTTTCCCGGTGTCTGGGAGCTGGCATCAGGCGTAGTTGTAGCACAGGGCCCTCCTTTAGCTCCCCCCCCATGACTAGTTTGGGGAAGCCTCAGGGGTGTTGGTGCGTTAAATCCTTTGGAGGACCGCAGACCCGGTCTCGAGGGTTCCTGGTGGCTTTGGGATTTTCCAGACCGTGAGGGGGGGGAACACAGCCCTGCTCAACCAGAATGGGAAATGGAACAGCAGCTTCTCTGTCCTGGAACCTTGGTGGCTTTCCCCACGCATCCTCCATAGCCTTTGTGAGTCTTCTGCTGGACAGCTGTGCTTCCTCCTCCAACTTCCTGAAGCGCAGCGTTCCGCGCAGCCACTCGAAGATGCAGCGGTTACATAGCTCGTCCTCCTCCCTATTGCTCTCTGGGCTCTCAATTTCAACGGTTCGATATTCTGTCGTATTACTTTTTGAAATATTATGATGAGTGTCGTTACGTGTTGCTGATCTAGCTACATCGCGCAATTTCATTTTAAAACCAGTACATCTTTTCGCCGTTTCCGTTTCGTTTTGAGTTCAAATAAACCTTTTTATGAACGGAAGATCAGTTTAAAAACTGTAAAGACTGCCACCACACTGCTACAAGTCTCTAAAATACATGTTAGTGAGTCAGTAAAAAAGCTAATGTTTTGAGGATTATATTATGCATCAGTATAGGAAAGATTGTTTATTTTGACTGTTTTGCCACTACAAGATTAGCGTTATATATACTTATATATGCCTGCCTCAGCTTCTGTACTCATCTGAATGCAATCTATCATTTGGCCTTATGTTTCATCACTGGTGCAAAATGTTCACACTTATCACTGTCTGTTGTATGCTTGAGTTGTCACGGAGTCAATGATTTCTAGAATAACAAGACATTGGTACATTTTTTCACATAAGGCATTCATCGCATTCTTCTAACTATCCATCAAAGGATAATTAGTTCAAGCAGTTACCAAACTCTCTGAAAAGACTGGATAGTGCTGGGGGTACCAGCAGGCCTATTCACACTGGATAGTGCTGGAGGTACCAGCAGGCCTATTCACACTGGATAGTGCTGGAGGTACCAGCAGGCCTATTCACACTGGATAGTGCTGGAGGTACCAGCAGGCCTATTCACACTGGATAGTGCTGGAGGTACCAGCAGGCCTATTCACACTGGATAGTGCTGGAGGTACCAGCAGGCCTATTCACACTGGATAGTGCTGGAAGTACCAGCAGGCCTATTCACACTGGATAGTGCTGGAGGTACCAGCAGGCCTATTCACACTGGATAGTGCTGGAGGTACCAGCAGGCCTATTCACACTGGATAGTGCTGGAGGTACCAGCAGGCCTATTCACACTGGATAGTGCTGGAGGTACCAGCAGGCCTATTCACATTGGATAGTGCTGGAGGTACCAGCAGGCCTATTCACACTGGATAGTGCTGGAGGTACCAGCAGGCCTATTCACACTGGATAGTGCTGGAGGTACCAGCAGGCCTATTCACACTGGATAGTGCTGGGGGTAACAGCAGGCCTATTCACACTGGATAGTGCTGGAGGTACCAGCAGGCCTATTCACACTGGGTAGTGCTGGAGATACAAGCAGCCCTATTCACACCAGATAGTGCTGTTTTGTGTATTTCCATTTTGAATGTTTTTTTCCTGCTGTAATACAGGGTTCCGCTATAAAAGACATTTTGGTCTCAGTTGATTTCTCTGTATAAATAAAGGTAAATATATGAAATCACAGTTGCTATGTAATTTGTATTTCCCTCTGTGATACGTATAGCATTATAACAATGTATATTCAAAACCTACAATGTTTACAAAAAATGTGGCTACATCTTGTCTGGACAAATATTCATTAACAAATCTCATTCTGATCATCGATTTTTGTATTTAATTACAAAATAATATTCAATCTATCGTCCTGAAGTAATCTGTGCTCTGCTTCTGAGTACATTGTCAATTGATACGATGTTGACGATGTCGAACACTTGTGTGATTCCGAACCTTATACACTTTGGTTGTTGTGGTCTTTTTCAATCTCAGGGAATTTTCTTCTGTAGTTATTTATTTGTGAAACCAAAATGTAGCTACATTGTTAATTATAGTGTCCGTGTTGCAGTTGAGATCAAAATACCTAACAAGTGCCAATTCCAATGGGGTTGTAGCTAAATGGAAAAGTGTGGTACAATGATATTCACAAAACAACAAGCACGAACCAGAGGTATAAACCTTGCAAAATAGTTCCCTATTTACTATAATGCATAGGGCCACTGTCTTAAGTAGTGTACTCAACCGGGAATAAGGGGCAGGCAGTCATTAAAAATATGTATATTTTAATTATATTTTTAAATATAGTATGTGAATATGTTAAAAATTATTTAAAATATATATAAGAAAATAAAAACAACAATGCTGTAATTTGTAAATAGATTTACTACAGTAATCTTTGTTCTGTAACACAGTTTTTCCATTTTGTAGATCAATTTGTTTTAATCATTATTAGTTCCACTGCATTAAGTGGCCTAGGTCTTTGTTTTGCAGTTCAGCCAGGTGGTCTAATCATGGCTCACTTGTCTCTTCATAATCTTTCACCTGTGAGCATAATCATAATTGTTGGCCATGGATTGTAATCTTCTCCAGCATGAATGTCTTGGCGAGGAATTTTTGGTTGAACAAGCAGTGTGTTTAGAAGCAAAACAACAAGGTAAGATGCTCATTTGAGGAAACGCCACACAAACCTGCTTAGATGTTGTTAAATCTTGGATCCCCAACTCCATGCAGCACATTTAAAGATTGTTGATTATCTTAGGCGTGTGCTTGTGAACTTCCCTGTTTAATTCCACACCAGAGGTTATCAGTTAGAGACTGATATTGCCATTTTACGTTATTGATTTAGTCATCCCACATTTCTGCGTTACATGTATGTGTCACGGCGCGGAAAAGCAGGAACCAAAGACGGAGGTGGTGTTTGAAAAAATCAAAGATTGAATTAACAAAATGATACTGGTAACATCAGGCTCTAAACGTAATGTACGAAATAAGGTAACAGAACTAAACAGTTCTCTTAATGTCAAAATGCAGCACACACGCGTAACACCAAACAATACTGGACAAGGACACAGAGTAATGAGGAGGCTTATATACAGACACATGGCAATCAGCACATGAGGCACAGGTGTGCACAATAGGCCAAGACAGTCCAGGGATGCGTTCGTGTGCAGTGGGATTTTGGACAATGGCAGCTAGAAGACCGGCGACGAAGAGAGATGACGCTGGCACATCTCTGCCAGGGGCTTGGTCCCAGATGGAATTGTGACAGTATGTTTGGAGTCATTTACTTGTTGAAATGTATCCAGGTAGAGGGAACCAGGTTATGGACTAATATATGCTGCCACTGGTACTAGAATTAATTATGCGATTGATCTTCACAAGAGCCATGGTAGGAACACATCACCAATCACATTTTAATGTGGGTATCAGGTGTTTTTCCTTGTATCCAGACCCCTTTTATTGCCAAACATGCAATTATGGTGCACACAATGGTGTCCAAGAGCTGATTTTGTGTGTTAGTATCCCTTGATATAAACCATTCATAAGACAAACAGTTGTTATAATATATTATTTAGGTAGGCTAGATAATGATAGTCGTACATTTTTATTAACTAAAGGTGAAGAATCAGTAATAAACAGTTGATAGCTACTGTAACCAATGGGTTAATATTTAGTTGTGTAAGGTAGGATCATTCATATTTGTACCTAAAGGAAAACAAAATAATTACACATTACTGAGGTATCAATTATGAATGCCTTATTCCAGCTCAATGATTACTCAGCAGACCAACATAGTATGAACTAATGATTTGGTGTTGTGGGTTAATATGGTATTGCAAGTTAGAATTCTGGTGATAGCACATAATCCTCCTATCAATAATGACAGTTTTAACTAAAAGTGCATAAAAACACAATTCGTTTGACGACCACCCTGGACATGTCGTCTCACGCCAAAAAATTAGGGAAGAGGTGATTCATGTATTTTCAATGGAAATGGAAACACGTAAAAAAACTAACACTCACTAAAATCAATCAATCACATTCAAATGTATCAAGTTTTTACATCCGAATTTTTCACAAGGTGTTTATAGAGCAAGTATAGACTTGTCTGACGGTATGGTACTGGTCCTGCTTTTGGGACTAAGTAGAAAGGTTCCTGTTAAAGGGGTAAAGTGGGCTTTTCCTTAAACAGTTTTCACAATCATCTGTATTCCTCATACTTATGCACTGGGTCGTTGACTGCAATGTCTTTTGTTATTTTCATTGAACTCTATTCAATCTGTTATACAGTTATTTCCGTGATTTTCCTTATTAATTGTCTGTTTTTGTCTTTATTCATCATTTGTTCATGTTAGTTTATGTACCCTTTTCGGAAAGTGAAAGAATTTCTATTCCTTTAGTTGCTCTTATTGTTGACTGGAGTCTGTAAGGAACATTGTGACTACAGAAACAGCAACAAAACATACTATAAAGTGCACTTAATAAAGTTAAACTCTCCGGAAACAACATGTTGACAGTCAGGTCACTTTAACTTGCTCTCAGAAACAAAGTTTTTCATAGTTTCAATTTTGATCATGATATGTAGATGTCTTTCTGTTATGGGAAGTGGATTAGAGTTGTCATAGTGCTGGAAACTCAATCAATATGTAATTTTGTGATCCTATAACTTTTCTTTGCTACTTCAATCACAATGAAGGCATTAAAACGACTCACACACTTTGTGACTGATTTGAAAAGGAAAAATCGCCGAAGAAGTACATTACATTTCGCCAAGATGAAGAAAATAAATGTATCCCAAACAGAAGTTGTCTCTAGTTGATACTGAATGTCAGGTTGATTTTTATCCATTCACTTTGTGTTGTGTGCCAAAATGTTCCGGAAGACATTTGGTCTCTGCAACCTGGGACCAGAGTTGTGATGTGTCTTTAAATTGCTTGACAACCTTCATCATTCTTTAAACAGTTTGCATTTCTAGTTCATTCCAGCACACCATGTACGCCCAACCGTAACTCTAATTCTTTGCTCCTGATTGAACTGTGCAGAACAACTCATGCCTTTCTAGATAGAACAAATACAATTGATATTGGCAACATTGCTGCAACTCAATTACTTCCTCCCTGCAGGTAAAGTGTGGTAAGGTTTTTCAGTGCCTTGTTTATTTGCTACTGACTGTTCATCTGTCCAGCCTAGCTAACTGCTGGCTTGTGCAGGCTCATGTTATAGTGACCTTGGTTCCGTTTATTTTGTTCTTGTCCAACGTAGCTCATAGTGACACTGGTGAGACATGTCACACTTCTAAAAAGGCTAAATGTCGAGGAATAATGTTACATGTTTGGTGGCCAAAAGAAACTACACAGCTTCTGAACTGGGAAAGTCAGGCATCCTTTCTGGGATGGGCATTAAGCCATTTCTCCCCTTTTTATAATAGGAAATTGAACCTGTAACAAGACTTGTTCTTTGGACATTGACAAGCCAACACTATATTTACTCCTCCTTCACAATTATCTCTTTGGTTGAACACTGCCGAAGAGCATCTCTCCACGAAAGTGGTCTTTACGTCAAATCTGAATGTGGGGATCTAGTTTCAGGTATTGATTTGGATTCCCGCTACATAATTGTTAAAGATCCACATTTAACATTTTCTTCCATCTCAAGGCAACATGGGCGACAGTAAGGTTGGATCTGTGCTACATCCTTAACGGTGCCAGATCTGACTTGACTGCTGTCACCCTAGTCCTGGGCTGTTGTACTGGTAGTGCCACCTATCACCTAGTCCTGGGCTGTTGGGCTGGTATACTGCCACCTATCACCTAGTCCTGGGCTGTTGGGCTGGTATAGTGCCACCTATCACCTAGTCCTGGGCTGTTGGACTGGTAGTGCCACCTATCACCTAGTCCTGGGCTGTTGGGCTGGTATAGTGCCACCTATCACCTAGTCCTGGGCTGTTGGACTGGTAGTGCCACCTTCACCTAGTCCTGGGCTGTTGGGCGCCAGTGCCACCTATCACTTATGTGACCAGGTTTGGAGGTGCCATAAGAGGCGTTTCCAGGTGGCTGGTTCTTGGTTTCCTGTCTCTCAACAAGGATGATGCAAAAGGTATTTTTCAGACCAAATGCCGCAGACAAGATAGATTGTTTAAGTATTGACTTCAACTGTGATTTGTGTCAAACTATGTGACGCCTAGTTTGACACAGATCCCAGCGAGTGTGTTTAAATAAAAGGCAAACATTTATTAATAAAGATCAAGAACAAGTATTTTGTGTCATTCTCCTATCTTTTCCTTCCCGGTGTAAGAAACGGAGGTTTATCCTCCTCTATGCGCCAGGTGACAGCTCCTCGATCTACCGGGAGAGGAGGCAATCAGACTCGATCGTTGTCACCTGAGTTCTGACACACCTGTGTGTGATTGAGGGACCTATATAGAGTGTCAGTGCCCTGAGACCGGTGCGAGGTATTGATCGTTTACGAACTTGCTGAGCGTTATCGTTGAAAGTCAGATTACGTTTGTTCCGTGTACCAGTCCTTTGCCTGCCCGTTTACTCTGAGTCTGCTCATCCTTTGCTTTGCCGGGGTATACATCACCCGTAGGTATACTTCTGTCTAGAACCACTAGCTAGACCTGGGCGGACCACCAGCTGTATGTTTGTTTAGGGCACCTGGGTCGTGTGCCAGATAGGGGTTCTTATGTGTTTGTGTTGCTTGGAGGTTAGTGGTTGTGTTTTGTTTATTTCTTTGCTTTGGTCTGTCCAGCCCTCCCCAATTTCCTAAGAACGTTAGTATTGTTTAGTATTTACGTAATACCGTGGCTAAATAAAAGCATTGTTTTACGGTATTTTTAGTTTTTGTCCTTTTCTCGCACCACAACACCATACTCCCTTTGCTGGCATCGGTGGGCCTGAGCAATGGGTTATCTGGTTCCCCTCCCTTTAGGGAGCTGGAACGTAACAAATGGGGGCTCGTCCGGGATTTGGATGCCCGTTGCTCAGACCGCCTGATGCTCAGTGGTTGGGGTGTGGTGTTGGGGTGTGAGTAAGGCCTCGTGGTCCCTCTGTGTGTCTGCTCTTGCGGGAGCTCTGTTTGTCTGCTCTTGCGGGAGCTCTGTTTGTCTGCTCTTGCGGGAGCTCTGTTTGTCTGCTCTTGCGGGAGCTCTGTTTGTCTGCTCTTGCGGGAGCTCTGTTTGTCTGCTCTTGCGGGAGCTCTGTTTGTCTGCTCTTGCGGGAGCTCTGTTTGTCTGCTCTTGCGGGAGCTCTGTTTGTCTGCTCTTGCGGGAGCTCTGTTTGTCTGCTCTTGCGGGAGCTCTGTTTGTCTGCTCTTGCGGGAGCTCTGTTTGTCTGCTCTTGCGGGAGCTCTGTGTGCCTGCTCTTGCGGGAGCTCTGTTTGTGTCTGCTCTTGCGGGAGCTCGGTTTGTGTCTGCTCTTGCGGGAGCTCGGTTTGTGTCTGCTCTTGCGGGAGCTCGGTTTGTGTCTGCTCTTGCGGGAGCTCGGTTTGTGTCTGCTCTTGCGGGAGCTCGGTTTGTGTCTGCTCTTGCGGGAGCTCGGTTTGTGTCTGCTCTTGCGGGAGCTCGGTTTGTGTCTGCTCTTGCGGGAGCTCGATTGTGTCTGCTCTTGCGGGAGCTCGGTTGTGTCTGCTCTTGCGGGAGCTCGGTTCTGTGTCGCTGCTGCTCTTGATAGAGTTCGGCATGTCTGTGGTGACGCAGACTCGTTATGTTCGTTGTCTGTCATCCCTCTGTCTTTAGGCTTGTTGTCTGTATTCCCTCCACCGCTGGCTCGTTGTTTGTGTCCCTGTAACAGAATTAATTGTGTGCAAACAGTGGTTTGCACAAAATTTTTTTGGGGGGCGTGTTACGTCCCCAGTGTTCTGGGTTGGTATATTTTGATTTTTGTATTGCTGTTGGTGGTTGGGTTTGTGTTCTTTGCAGGCAAGAAGCTTCTGAGACTGTTCCGGCAGCTGATTGGTGGTGCAATGGGTAATTGGGACTTGGGACTCCGCCCATTCATCAGTGGCTGCAGCTGCCTGGGCTCTTTAAAAAGCCCAGGTTGTGATCAGTTGAGTCTCTCGGTTCCTGCTGACTGGTTGGTTTGTAACATGTGGGGATCTTTATGGTTTTGGGATGGATTCCCAGACATTTTTGTTTAGCACCTTTGGCCTTGTTTTGTGTGTATTAGTTTATCCCTGTTTTGTGTTCCAGTTGGCAGGACGGAGCATTTTGTTTGGTGATTGTTTGTGATTATAATTTGTAATAATTGTCTTTCTCTCCTTTGTTGTTCTTTAGGGAGTTGGGGAGTAGATTTAGAGCTACCCCGGGGTATACATCACCCGTAGGTATACTTCTGTCTAGAACCACTAGCTAGACCTGGGCGGACCACCAGCTGTATGTTTGTTTAGGGCACCTGGGTCGTGTGCCAGATAGGGGTTCTTATGTGTTTGTGTTGCTTGGAGGTTAGTGGTTGTGTTTTGTTTATTTCTTTGCTTTGGTCTGTCCAGCCCTCCCCAATTTCCTAAGAACGTTAGTATTGTTTAGTATTTACGTAATACCGTGGCTAAATAAAAGCATTGTTTTACGGTATTTTTAGTTGTCCTTTTCTCGCACCACAACACCATACTCCCTTTGCTGGCATCGGTGGGCCTGAGCAATGGGTTATCTGGTTCCCCTCCCTTTAGGGAGCTGGAACGTAACAGTCAACCAGTGATTCCCGTGCCTGACCATCCTGCGTGTTTACCGGACCTTGTCTCGCCTGCCACTCTGTACCGTCTCCTGCCTCTGACCTCCCGAAACTGAACCTTGCCTGCCCGACTATTCTTGTTTGCATAGAACGTTCCTGTAAAATAAACATCGCGTCTCCGCGATTGGATTCAATTCTTCGTTTCCGTGTGTGTTCGTGACACCCGGATCAATTTGTCCGTCTTCAGCTTGTTCAATGTGATTCATCTCAATTTCAGGAAGTCTTGTGTTCTACTGTTAAACTGTTGTGTCTGCTTAATAAATAATTTGCCACATGGATGGTGGCTGGAGATAACCCAGGAACTTAGTGCAGAGAACATTACCTAAGCACTTACAAAACAAATGCTGGTCTTATCTGTTCCTAAAGGTTATACTTCAAGCAGTGGGTGAATATGGGGAAATACTGTATTTACTTTTAGTTTGAAAGGGATATTTTTACCTAAAATCAGGAACCCATTGTTCGGGCATTCATGCCACCTACCTAGAAATCGTTGCATTCCAGGTACACACCTTCATGCCAATGATATTCCCTAAGGGCAGTGCCTTCTTTCAGTAGAAATGCTCCCTGCCACACAGCACACAGGGATGGTTTGAGAAACATGAAGAGTTCAAGTTGTTACTATGGCCTTCAAATTCCCCAGATCTCAATCCGATTGAGCATCTGTGGGATGTGCTGGACCAAGATGTAGACAGTTTGCAAAAGTCTGCAAACTGGCAAGGGGGTTTGGCAAGGGATTGGGAAGTGGATCCCAAGTGATGGTTCAAAAGCATTGATGTGCAGGCTTTACTAAATAGCCAAAACGTTACAATGCTAATAGACATTGAGTTTATCTCATTAATGAGTAATAAGATTACATAATTATTTAATAACTGTTGATGAGACAATGTGTGTCTCAAAGTGCACCCATTTTTGTTAGTGCAGTGACTTTGGCCAAAGCCCATACTGTTGATCTGGGTCCTTAGTCAAAACTTACAATACATATAGGAAAAGTGTTACATTTGGAGTGTTAGTGGAGAAGTCAGGAACTCGATTGAGGTCTTTCGCTTGAGGGCTAATAAAACCCTATAATATATACAAACAAATGTTGTTTGTTTTGTGGGAGTGGAGAATGCAGTTGGTTAGTTGAAATAGAAAGCCCATGTCCCCGATATTTTGGAGCTCTTACCTAACTTTTAGTGCAACATGGTTTTCTCTGCTGTATTAATTATGTAAAATACATAGGCCAGATACCGTATATTCAGTGCCCTAAAAAGAAGAGGCATTATCCCCGTCAGCTTTTAGAATACACAGTGGGATGGTCTATGACAGACAGGTGACTAACACACGCATGTTTAATAATTCATAACATTTAACAACAAAAAAATGCTTTTAGGCGAAACAGTATTTATGATGGTGGCCTTCAAGGGGATGTCACACAAATGGTTGGGTCCTTGCGTATCTATAGCAACTCTGATGATGAATTATGACTTCATACAGGGCAAATTACAATGATGGAATGGGTAAGGGGACTAGAAGCTAAAGGGGATCCAAACAATGCTTTGTAAAAGCCTAGATGGAAATAAATAAGAAATGGCAGGTATAGTTTCCCCTACATTACTTGCCTGCATTCTAACCACCTTTCTATGCTAACACCTTATGTAATTGTGTTATACAGTAAGGAAATGCTTTGCATGCACTCCTGAAGTAAACCATTGATTGTCCCCGACTTATTCCATCTTTTAAGGGCATGTTTTGTGTTGGTTTCAAAGGGCAAAAGCTTGATTGCTGAGCTACAGTGGATATGAAAAGTCTACCCACCCCATGAAAAATTGAGACAAAGATAAATCATGTCAGAACATTCCCCACCTTTACTGTGACCTATAACGAGAACAATTCAATTAAAAAAAATAACTGAAATCTTTACAATAACCGATTGCATAAGTCTGCACACCCTTAAACTAATACTTTGTTGAAGAACCTTTTGATTTTATTTCAGCACTCAGTCTTTTTGGGTAGGAGTCTATTAGCATTAGCAATATTTGCCCACTCTGTCAGATTGTGAGGACATTTACTGTGCGGAGCCTTATTCAGATCACCCCACAGATGTTCAATTGGATTAAGCTCTGGGCTTTGATTGGGCCATTCCAAAATGTTAATATTGTTCTGGTGAAGCCATGCCTTTGTGAATTTGGATGTGTGCTTTGGGTCGTTGTCGTGCGAAAAGGTGAACTTCCTCTTCAGCTTTCGAACGGAAGCCTGAAGGTTTTGTGCCAAAACTGTCTGGTATTTGAATCTGTTCAGAATTCCCTCCACCCTGACTAAGACCCTGGTTCCAGCTGAAGAAAAACACCCCAAAAGCATGATGCTGCCACCACCATGCTTCATTGTGGGTATGGTGTTCTTTGGGTGATGTGCAGTGCTTATTTTGCACCAAACATACTTTTTGGAGTTATGTCTTCACCATTGTTCCATGGTATATCTAATGCTTTGGAAATTATTTTGTACCCTTCTGCTGACTAATGTCTTTAAACAATGAGACCCCTCTGATGCTTTGGTAAAAGTTCTGACAATGACACATTATTTATCTTTGTCTAATTTTTTCACATCACCAAAACCTGGCATTTTTTAAAGGGGTGGGTAGACATTTTACATCCACTTTATTATCGATTGTAATTGACTGCTGAACTGGTTCTACCACTGAGCTCTACACATTATAATGTAAAATAATCCTGGTTCCTTGATTTAATTTACCGTAGTTTTTCACCGCATGAAATTTTCTACAACATAATCCTTCTTTCCCCCCTTTTTGCATTTTTAATGGGATCTTCTGTGCACGAGCGCTCAGAAGCTAACGGGATTCAATGAATCAGTGGACCATTGGGAGGCGTGAAGCTGAGAGTCTGTTGACAGCGGAAAGCAAGAGTTGTCTAAGTCGGTATCTACAGTACGTTGAAGAAAACGGTTAATCCCTATACAGCCAATGCTCAGAGAAAAGCCCTGTATCTATCAAGCATGCATTCCTAGTAACACTAAAACGTGTCACTGGACGTTGCCTGTTTGATAGGCTCACTGCTTTGTGGAATCATTTCAGCCTGTGTGAACCCGTTTCTGGCCTGGTGTGATGCGATCTAGAGTCAGAAACAGAGATAGGACCAAAGACAGGACCAGAGACAGGACCTCTATGAGAGATTCTGTCAGCAGTTCACTTCAAAGCCAGGGAGCCACTGGACTTCTGCAAATAGACTTAACTGAAAAGAGACCCATGTTAAAGGGGTTTTATCGCACTGATTTAATTTCCAGGTGCTCTTAACCATTGCGAAGGACCATATGATCGTTAACAGTCCGACACATAGGACATTACATTAGTTCTTTTGAATCCCTAAGTACACTTTGTATCTGACCTGTATTGTGATTTCCAAGTTATAATCCACATAATAGGCTCTACATTTGGTTTATTTACCCCCAAAACACCCAATAGTAGAGTATTTTATGCACATTATTTGAGCCGGGAGTGTAAAAAGTAACACTGATTTATGCACAAATTCCCCAAAAATGTGTAACGACAGTTCATTGCATCTGCCATTATTGTTTGTCTATCATTAACTGCGCTCACACGAATTGTCACTTGTTACACGCGCATTTTGAAAAATGGGTAGAAATAAATGAATTGCATTTCAAATAAGGGTTTATTTCACATTTCGATAAGAATGCATGGCCCAATCTTGCGGAGCAAACAATACTTTCAATAGGCTACTGTATGTCCAAATAGCTCCCTTGATTCTACCCGTTTGGTCAGATAGTGGTTTGCTCCATACCGATAGTGGTGCTACTGCTGAACCAGAGTCAGTTAGTGGTTTGCTCCATACGGATAGTGGTGCTACTGCTGAACTAGAGTCAGTTAGTGCGCGTCTCGCTGCGGTGTCTATAGCCTCTATACCTGCTTCAGCATCTGTCGATCTCTTATTGCTCTTTGAACATTTTTACTCCCTGCCATTTTCCTTGGTGAGTAATTTCTTCCCCTCTTACAATTTCTTCTTTATTTTTTCTTCGATTTTTTTTCTCTCTTTATTTTGTTATATTTTTGCATTTCAGTGCCAGCTCCCAATCCTCTCGATTTTTTCCGACTTATGGATAGCTGTTGACTTGATTACAGTGTCTGGGATGAGAAGGGATGTGTCTTAACGAATAGGACGTGTGTTGGGATTATTTGTGTATCCGATGATAAGCCATTTGGTTTCATGTTCTGGTGCTTATTCTCACTCGCCAATGACTGTCCATTCATTTACGTGCGCAGGGGTTTCTCCACATGCAAAAGTAACGCAAATGCACACAGCATTCTTCTTGTTGCGCATTTTCCTTTGAAGTTAACAACCGATTTTGTTTAGTTTTACATTTTCATTTTTAAATGTTGGGACTATACACGGCGGAATGATTTGTAAGCTGCGGTATTGAGATAGTGTTGATTTCCATTTCCTGCTTGACAGCTCATGACTGTTTATGATACAGACCTACAATCACTTATGGACACCTTTTTCCTTAAAAATAACTTTGCCCCTAAGTACCTGTTGTTGTAAGCTTTGGCATGCATCCATTGTGTCATGGAAGTTGAAATGCCTACATGTAGGTGTTCTGGTGAAGGAGGCTCTTTTAGATATTGGGCAAAACACAACAGGTTATTTGCTCACATAGTACAGGGTAAAGCACTTGCATGATGTAATTTAATGTCTCTTAATTTCATCAGAACATTGTTAACTGTTCATCAGTTTGTATTATTTGTATATTATTATTGATACAATACTGTATGTTAAGATTAATACATTTAGTTTGCAGGCATACACATAGACCATTATCTACTGTATGCAAGGGACTTTGAAATTTGCAGGCTTATTTTAAATGTTTGTTTTATGCATGTATAGAATTTCCAGTTTAGCTTCACCTGACAGCAAAACAACAAAATAAACGAATGAAAAAGAAAATGTGTCTTTCAAGACGTGATGGCGAAAGTCATATTCTGTAGACATTCTCTTATAAACACATTTCACTAGCAGAGTAAATAGTACAAGCAAATTCAATACTAATGTTCAAAAACTTCAGATAGGCTAATATCCTGACTAACGAATAGTGACACATCTATTGTTTGTGGAAGCTATTCAGTCAAATCATATGTTGTGATTAACCGATAGAGGCCTTGCCTTTAAACTGAACGAAACGTACGTGCATCAATAGCAGAGGTGTCAACCCAAACCCACGGAGGACCTAGTGTATGCAGGTTTTCGCACTCACCTTGTACTTGATTGATTAATCAGGTCAGTAATTGGTTAGGTTCTACCCTCACCTGGGTGTTTAGGTCTTAACTGGGAACCAATTAAAAGGAAAAACCAAAGACATGCATACACTAGGCCCTCCGTGGAATAGGTTTGACACCTCTGCCCTATAGTATTAATGTGTTATTATGTAAAAGTCTATAGGTCATACACAATCCAGTTGAGCTTTAACTACATGGGGATCATATTATTTTCTACAGGCAAACCTTCAAGGTTTTTCTAATTTTGTATTCATCTTTAAATATGTATTCCAATTTCTGATAACGGCCTTCTCTCATTGCATCGGGATAGTTAAGGACGCATCGGCAGTAGTTCAAATAAAACCCTGCGAGGCTATTCTGCTTCACGTCACGCTGTTCGTATGACCAGGTGGTGTGCTGGAAAGTACAGGCTTCTAATGCTATTGTCTTGCAGCCCCTGCAAGTACTTCCCAGAGCGCACCTTGGCAAGCCCACCCACCCGTCATTCCTCCCACCAACCCGGTCGGTTTTGAGCCAAGTAACCCTCTTGTGGAATTTCTGACACTTTGGTGGGAGCGCTGGGTACGCTCCCTCATGTGCAGCAATGCTTTAGAACTGCTCCTTTTAGGAGCACCTTAAAGGGTCATTTAAACATGTATTGTTATTTCGCTTTTGTTGCACAATGGTATTAATCATTCCCAGCTGTGTTGCTAAAGACCAGCAGCCATGGGACCAGAATAGAACACTCTTAGTGGTTGCGGATATTGGCCCACAATATGTACCTGATTTTGCTGCGTTTACCTTTAACCTCATAGTCATGTTTCATAACAAAATCCACAGGAGTACAGATGAAAAATACAAAAAGAAAACATGTAGTTGTCCAAAAGACAGGTCTTTGATCCTTACCACTAGTTCTTAGCAGCCTAGTGAGATTTAACTCCAATTGAGATCATGCCATTTTTTGGGGGGGGCAATGTTGAGCAGATGCTGATGGTTTCTTGAGCACCGCGATGAAACGTCTTCAACTGAGCATGCGTTATTATCCGGCCATGTCTTGAAGACAACGTGTTGGTTTTTTGCCAAATTTTCCCTGTTGATAACCGTCAACACGTGCAGAAGATCTCTGTAAGTTGAAAGACAAAGGCACTAACCTAAGCACATAGACTTGGATCGCCTCGACGTGCGTCCCCGTGATGCCACGGAGGGCATACCTTCATTATCCGGATGCCGCAGCCGTAATCTCGGAGCCCCCTAATTGAATCCGCAGGGTGTTTTTGTGATGAGGTGTCAGGTGAGCTGCTGCTGTCACAGATCACTTGTCTGTAGTGAAATCACTGTGGTTATCATGCTTCTCTTAAAATTGCAGGATTCCATTGTACAGTCCCGGGCTGAGAGCATTGCAATCGCGGGCATCTAGTATCAGACGTCCTCATCCCTGGTCCAAATAGACAGGTAGGTGCCAGTGGCTCTGACCCAGCGTACCGTAACTAACTACGCAATGTGAATATGGACACAAAGCACTATAATTGCATACTGAAATCTGAATGGTGTTCACCAACCCGAGATCTGTTAGGCTATTTGTAAACCAAACGTAATTGTTTAAAAAAAAAAAAAACGGATGTACTTCAGGGACAATAGGGTTTCTGTGCATAAAAAAGGAGCGGTGGGAAATAGAAATGTGTCTTTCAAATAATCAAATGGTCCTTTCAGCAATTCCACCTTGATATTTCCGTTGCTTTGTTTAGAAAGTGTCATAAGTAGGACAGGTGGAATTGAGAAGCAAACCCCAGATTTAGATGGTATATTTGTCATTGGTATTTCATTGGAATTTCACACACTTAACTAAGCAGCCTTGCAATTAGAAATATGCAGTATATTTGAGGCCTAGGGTGCTTTAGCAATCTGAGCTGCAGCCTGGGGAGAACGCATGCTGCGGCAGCATCCGTTTAAAACTGTCCCATTGCTCTTAAAGCAAAACACTCTTGTATCTTTTCTCTTTGTCTCTTATACAACGCCATTAATATCCGACACATTCATGAAAACAAAGACCCGTTCATTAGTGTACCGTGTCAATCACTGGTTTGTAGATGTTATTAATATTTAAAATATATCGCGAATCATCTTAATACGTTTCTCAAGATGACTTAAGTGTTTGAACACATGTAATTCTGTTTTTATGTCCTTCGACTTCCTATCGTGACATTGTGTATGCACAGTGTGGTATTCGCACAAATTGCATCCAATACACAGTGTGGTATTCACACATATTGCATTCAATACACAGTGTGGTATTCACACATAATGTATACAATACACAGTGTGGTATTCACACATATTGTATCCAATACACAGTGTGGTATTCACACATAATGTATACAATACACAGTGTGGTATTCGCAAAATTGCATCCAATACACAGTGTGGTATTCACACATGTTGTATCCAATACACAGTGTGGTATTCACACATGTTGTATCCAATACACAGTGTGGTATTCACACATAATGTATCCAATACACAGTGTGGTATTCACACATATTCTATCCAATACACTGTGTGGTATTCACACATATTGTATCCAATACACAGTGTGGTATTCACACATATTCTATCCAATACCCTGTGTGGTATTCACACATATTCTATCCAATACACAGTGTGGTATTCACACATATTGTATCCAATACACAGTGTGGTATTCACACATATTGCATTCAATACACAGTGTGGTATTCACACATATTGTATCCAATACACAGTGTGGTATTCACACATATTGCATTCAATACACAGTGTGGTATTCACACATATTGTATCCAATACACAGTGTGGTATTCACACATATTCTATCCAATACACTGTGTGGTATTCACACATATTCTATCCAATACACAGTGTGGTATTCACACATATTGTATCCAATACACAGTGTGGTATTCACACATATTGCATTCAATACACAGTGTGGTATTCACACATATTGTATCCAATACACAGTGTGGTATTCACACATATTGCATTCAATACACAGTGTGGTATTCACACATATTGTATCCAATACACAGTATGGTATTCACACATATTCTATCCAATACACAGTGTGGTATTCACACATATTGTATCCAAACGGGTCTGTCTGGAATCATAGGGGTCAATGATAGGAAAAACAATCTTCCAAAATGTTCATCTTTAAATGGACCAGACAAATGCGATATCCTGCAGTACTTTCTGTAAAGCCTTAATGCCCTGCAAAAAGTGTTTAAACTCGCAAATCAGATACACAAATCAATGTTATGCATTGAAATAATTGTGGCCAATGTTGTTCCAACCACTGCTCTTCCAGCAAATTCATTCTCGGTGTCTCTTTCCACATTCCTGTCCAATAATGCACACACACACACACACACACACACACACACACACACACACAAAAAAGCCTCCCTCTCCTAGCCATACTAAAACCGTCTACGTGTAATTCCAGGTTTTAAAATAATGTCTAAAACCATGTAATTGCAAACAAAAGCATTGTAACATACCCCAGAAGAGGCCCATCAGAATGGAATTGAATGAACCGTGAGGAATCGCAAAGGGTCCTAATTGTAATAATGTGTTCTAAGGTCCAATTACGGTTAGAGAAAGAATCTGATGTTTTCGCTATGCAGTTTGCGCTCCAGTTGTGATCACTTGTTTGACAGCATTTGACGAGTGAGGGCCTATACTTTATATGCACTTCTGTCCTTATCAAAGGATGGTGGACTTACTGTAGGCCTCAAGCCTCCCTTTCCGCTTTCATAATTCACTGACTTAAGCTCAGGCAAGGTCTGACATTTAATTGATGGCATCTCGCGTAGAGGAATATCATCGAACTAACACAAAGTAATGGCAACTAGCTTGCGGAAGAATGTCGTGGCTTTTCAATGTCACTTCATAATTAATGTATCTACTTAAGCAGAAGGTTGATGGAGAGTGAGGAGTAATCACACGGGTCAGAGAAAATAAAGGTGGGCTGACGGGTATCCATATATAATGTGACGTGTCCTGTTGACCTGCATCTAGTTGATCACACAGAGTATGATGTATATACATACCTATAATATATAACCATACCTATAATATATAACTATACCTATAATATATAACCATACCTATAATATATAACTATACCTATAATATATAACCATACCTATAATATATAACCATAGCTATATTATATAACTATACCTATAATATATAACCATACCTATAATATATAACTATACCTATAATATATAACCATACCTATAATATATAACTATACCTATAATATATAACCATACCTATAATATATAACCATACCTATAATATATAACTATACCTATAATATATAACCATACCTATAATATATAACCATACCTATAATATATAACCATACCTATAATATATAACCATAGCTATAATATATAACCATACCTATAATATATACACACCTATAATGTATATAACCACCTATAATGCATATAATATATAAATACCTATAATATATATACATACCTATAATATATAACCATACCTATAATATATATACACACCTATAATATATATACACACCTATAATATATATACACACCTATAATGTATATACACACCTATAATGTATATACACACCTATAATATATATAAATACCTATAATATATATACACACCTATAATATATACACACCTATAATATATATACACACCTATAATATATGTATATACACATAATGTATATACACTCCAATAATGAATATACACACCTATAATATATATACACACCTATAATATATATACACACTTATAATGTATATACACACCTATAATGTATATACACACCTATAATGAATATACACACCTATAATGTATATACACCTATAATGAATATACACACCTATATTGTATATAAATACCTATAATGAATATACACACCTATATTGTATATAAATACCTATAATGAATATACACACCTATATTGTATATACACACCTATAATGAATATACACACCTATATTGTATATAAATACCTATAATGAATATACACACCTATAATATATATACACACCTATAATATATATACACACCTATAATATATATACACACCTATAATATAAATACCTATAATGAATATACACACCTATATTGTATATACACACCTATAATGAATATACACACCTATATTGTATATAAATACCTATAATGTATATAACCACCTATATTGTATATAAATACCTAGCCTGGGTAAATGAATCTCCTATGGAACACATTGCTGCATCGTAGTATAATATCATGGAAATCCTTCACGATCTAATCATTCATCATTAATCAGGGACTTGCGGCATGGATTAGACCAACCAAGAGCTTTACCATTCGGGAATTTCACGTCCCAGCCCGCGTCAGCAAAATGCTGAAACCTTGCTCTGAGAGATTTACGAGTGTAAAACACAAACCTGTAGGATCCACCAGCAGTAGGTAATGGAAGGATGTAATATCAAAAACAATGTTTGCTCTAAAGTCAACACGGACGTGAGAGGAGATCGTCTGGTATGTTGAGAGAAAATACTGGAGGGTGTCGAAAGGCACACAGGACTTTAGAGGGAGGAAGATATTGAAGGCAGACTTCAGACGTGATTTGTGCATCTGCTGTTTTTAATCACTGCTAAGAAAGCCTGAATAATAGATGGACCTGGGTGAAACTTTCATGAAAATGTTATTCATGCATTAGAATTTGTCAAACATCTCATCTACATCAACTAGAGACACTTCAGATCTGCCTAAATAGAGAATAAGAGAGAGAGAGAGATGAGAAAGAGAGAAAGGGCTATCGGGATAATTGGCTTGACTCACTTATTTCGCAAGCAGATATACTGTATAGCTATAGGGGAATAGCTATGTGTCATATATTCCTACCAAATGACTCGGTATCAATAGATATTATCACGTAGCCAAGGTAGTGTAGTGCAGAATGAGCCAAGCACAGAGCGTATACTGTATATACTCGTTTGTGGTGTTTTCATTACTCAAATTGAAAGCAAACACGTGCAACAAACGTGTAAAAACAACTAGACGCTGTGACATAAATACAAGTGTGCAATATGACGTCTTACTAAACGTCCAACAGTGTACTAGGAACCAACACCTCAATTACTCGTGACTTGAAATAATGAACGACAAACATGAATCCCAAACTAGCACCTTATAAAACCCTGGTGGTTAGCTAAAATAGAACGAGCTGTGGGCATTAGCGAAACAGTTCTCTTCAGAACCAACGTTCTCCCCACTGAAAAGCCCGGGTAAGAAACAAAAACTCACCGCTCGTGACATATAGATTGCTCTGTCTGTGAACACTTAATTCATTGAAGACGTGGAATAGCCAACTCATTTAGCCTAGACAGGTCTCGCCAACGGGTCAAAAAACTAACATGATAAATATGGTGAAAAGGTGGTAAACTATGGGAAATCACTTGCTAGGGTATAAACACATTACATATTAAGTTTGAACTCGGGTGCCCAGTGGTTGGTTGTTGGCACACTGGTTGGTTGTTGGCACACTGGTTGGTTGTTGGCACACTGGTTGTTTTTTGGCACACTGGTTGGTTGTTGAAGCTTGGTGTCCTGATGCTTCGAACTTCCTTTGCTAGAGATTATTTAAGAATGCACTCATGCCAGCAAATTTTTAGTTTCGGGCACAAGAGTGACTGAAAAGTATCCACACATACTCGCCAATTCATACAGAGTAGGAAGTCCTCTCATAAAATCACAGTCTGAGTACTACTCTTGCTTGCTTAACAAATCACAAAATTGCTAAGAATTTGCTTGATCTGCGTTACGTTAGCAACAACATCCTATCGACTCTGAGAAGGCACTGTTGAGTGTTGAGTGTTTAAAACGCATACATTAAGATGTGTTTAAAAAGTTTCTGGTGCTGCTCATATTTTACAAAACTTCCCTATCAGAGTTCACAGCACAGCCACAGTCCCATGAGTCTAATGTGGTCAACCATTTTAAAAAGCTTTCTCTTTGGCTAACCAAACAGATCTCATATAGAGTACCGTTTAAAGGTTTGGGCTCGCGTAATAATGTCCTTGTTTTTTAAAGTAAAGCACATTTCTTATCCATTAAAATAACATACAATTATTTATAAATACAGTGTAGACATGTTAATGTTGTAAATGCCATTGTCGCTGTAAACTGCTGATTTTCAATGGAATATTTACATATCACAATATCACTTCTGTGTTCCAGTGACACATTGTGTTTGCAAATCCAAGTTTATCATTTTGACAGGCTTATTGATATTACATAACCTATTTATGATTATGATTGCACTACCGAAAACTTCTGTGCTGATTAAAGAAGAAATAAAACTGGCCTTCATAAGACTTGTCGAGTATTTGGTGCATCAGCATTTGTGGGTTTGATTACAGGCTCAAATAGGCCAGAAACAAACAACTATCTTCTGTAACCTACAGTCTGAGAAATTAATGCTATTCCATGTGAGATATTGCCAAGAATCTGAAGACCTCAAACAACGATGGTATTCTGATGGGAGTGGTCTCTTATCTAGCAGGATAATACGGACCTGCCACATTGCACACATTGTTTGAGATTGGCTTGAGGAACATGATGAAGCATTTGAGAATCAGTGGGATCTGCTGGACCATGAAGTCCTGGCTCCACCTCACAACTTACAGGACTTGAAGGATCCGATGCTAATGTCTTGGTGCCAGATACCACAGCACACCTTCAGGGATCTGCTGCTAATGTCTTGGTGCCAGATACCACAGGACACATTCAGGGGTCTTGCTGAGTCAATATCTTGGCGGGTCGGCGCACTTGACATGTAATTATGCTAGACCTATATTATGATATTTTTTTTCTATGTGCTGTATGTCTCTACTAACATTGCACACCTAGACTGAGCAGTATTTGCCCATTTTTCCTGCCCCTGAATAGTTGACCTGCTTATGGACTGCACTCATCAAGTAATTTGGTGAGATTTTGGGCTCTGAATTGGCCATTCAAGGACATTCGCCTTTTTTCCTGTTTTAACTTGCCAGCGTAGGGCTGCAAGTTCTCATACAGAATATGTTGGTGTTTTGCACTGTTCTTTTTTCTCCTTTCATCCGTACTCTAGTTCCCTTGGTTCAGTCCCTACTGAAGAGAACCATCCTCAGAACTGGATGCTGTCCGCGGTGCTTTCAATGAGCATGGTGTACTTTTTGTGGAAAGATGTATTGGGGGTTTGCCAGACATATTGTTTTGCATTCAGGCCAAAAGGTACTGACCACTGCCTGCAACTTTTGCCCCCTGGCCTTGAAATCTGTAATGTTGTTTTTGGCAAAGCTCAAACGATCACACATTGAACCGGCTTTGCCGTAAAGGCCTGAAGCTCCTTCAAACCTGCCATTGGCCACTTGGTGGACTCTCTGATCCGTCGCCTCCTTACCCGGTCTTCCTGTTTGGAGGTCTATGTGGTCTGTACACCTTCCACTTTCTAATAATGGTCTGTTCTGTGCTCGAGGGACCGACAAATCATTTTATATCTATCCCCTGACACGTGCCTTTTCACAACTTCTTCCCATTGACCTTTTGACTGTACCTTTACGACCATAGTAGATTATTTTCTTGGAATTGCACCACTAAGCGTTGGACTTCTTTATTAACTGCTTTTATTCTAATGCAAATCATTACACTTGATTAGAATTTGCTTCATTTCTGACGTGGAAGGCCGTTTGCAATTGCAAATTACCGTTTGAATTTTAATTGAGCTTTTCTAGAATGTAGGTTTGGATCATTTTGATAATGTGCGTTACTGGTTGTTATTGTATCTGGACAAATCTGATGTTCTGTTTTTTTTGCGGGCTGTAAATGTAAACAAAAAGGGGTGGTGACTTTCTACAGTGGGTTAATAAAGTGCTGCTTTATATTTCTATTTAATCAGAACCTGGATCTTTACATAACAGGTCTTAAGTTACCAGTTCTATGTGTCGGTTTAAATAAAATCATAAGTGTAGTAGAAAAAAAATGCTTAATCTGGGCCAAAAATGGGTCTTCCAAAAAGACAACAACCCAAAGTATGGTAAACACCACATTCACATCTACCGGTAGAAATGACTGCTTTCATTTGATAGTTTACACGTGACAAGCTCATTCTATTCCTATAATCTAACATGGCGAAAAAACACGAACACGCAGTACCAGTCAAAATTTTGTACACAGGTACTCCTATTGACGGGTATTTATTTATCCATATTTCTGTCCACATGTAGAAACTGTGCTGTGATTAGAAGAAGTGAGGCAGGTGCAGGAAGAAATGCGGAAACACATTTTGATGTTTAGAACTGGTAGCGTACACTTAATGCGTAACAATACAGCACACAAACCAGGGGCAAGCAGTGGGAATATATACACAGTACTGATGATAGGATGAGATCCAGGTGTGTTGGTTGACAAGACAAATTAAATGATGAGTATCACCTAATAAATGCACTTGAATGAGTAGGTGGGACCATCAGTTTGACTAGTACTTTAACTATATAATATATTGCATGTCTGTAAATCGACATATAGAGATGACAACATGAATTCTGATGTAGAGAAAATATGGTAGAAGTATTGCGGTATTTTGATAGGGCCTAATGGTTTACAAAATTTAGCAGTAAAACTCAGTGGAATAGCGTGCTCTTTCCATAAGTAGTTGAGATGGCATGGCCTTAGGCCTGAGTTATAGTTTAATTTCATGTCCATCCATTTCTCCATCCGTCATCCAGACGACTCATAGATTTAATAATTCATAATTGTGGGGGAGGCATTTTCATACATTCATACTCCGCTGAAATAATGGATGATCCTAACCAGCTGCCACTAAGGAATCTATAATCAGCTGCGTCTTCCATCAATTTCTGACTTTCTCTGTTTCTTTCAAAAGACGCACTGTTCATAGAAATTGTGCATTTCCCGTCTCTGTTTGTTGATGTTGTATAAAGCGACCAAACAGTTATTCTGTAATTGGTACCGAATACTCTATAATTCAAATGACCTTAGTCTGCTTGTAGACAAGTCTATGTATTAGGGATATAACCAAACTGGCCGGGTTTTTAGGCCAATATACGATACCCCAAAACTGTCTCTGCTAATTATCATTTAACTCACCCATTGAAAATGAGGGTACCCCTATGTTTTTGGTTCACTCTAAGCTAGGCATCTTTTGTTTGTTTGGTTGTTAATGTTTGTACTACAAAAGGAGTTTAACCTACTCTGATTCAGGGTAATCAAGGAATATTAGGGTTGACAAAACTCTGATTGACTCTATTGGTGTTAAACAGTACTAGGACAGTGGTTACTGTAAGATGTCAGGTAGTTGATTGGGTGTTAATTGGACTTCAGTGTTAGATGGAGTGTGTTTGCTTTAAAGGTGTGCCTTCAGCAACACAGGCTGAGTTTTGTGCTCCACAACAGTACTGCAGATGTCTTCCCTTGCCCACACTTTTATGAACAATTTATGAAAATTTGTGTCCATTAATAATGGAATATATTTATTACAAATTGGGGTTTCGATTTTGAGCTTATTATAATATTTTACACAAAGATAAGCACCATCCCTGTGGGGTTCACAAACTTTCTAGCATTCCTGAATTTTGCGGTGTAATCTACCTACTCTGTATTGGTCTGTTCATAAATTACCAGAACTGCAGAACGTAGCGAATGTAAATACTGCCTCCCTAATAAAATAGCGATTCGAGAATACTTTTAGAAGACTAAAAACCCATTAAATAACACTTAAACTAAGCTCCATTGCTTATTCATTTAGTACTTCTGTGTGCATTCTCATGATTAAATTACAAGATCTACCCTAAAAGCCCTCCGGTGTGAATTTCTCCAGTTTGTGAATTTCCCTTCCCCTTTTGATCTCAGGTTTGACCTTTCAATAGTCGCCAACAGGCATGTAACATTAGAATTTACTTATTTTTGTAATTACAAACAGCTGTAGGGAGAGAGATTGTACCAGAGACATGGCTGTGGAATATAACTGAGGTGATAAAACTCGGTTTAAACAGCTTCGGGGGTAAGCAGAGATATTTGTGTGTTGCGGAGTCGGTTGAACATGCCATTCCAAGGTTGTGGGTTTGGTCGTCACAGGAGACCAGAATCAACATGTATTCTCTGCTCAGATTCACTACTATCTAACTAAAGACACATTTGGTAAACATGCGTTAGTTACTTTTTTGTACACTAAAAACATGATTTATTGTGCGGACAGATATACTGACTCCACTATGTTAATATTTGCGGCCATGTTTGAAGCGACTGTTTCAGTGAAACCATGAAAGGGGGCAGAAACTGGCACCGCTCGCATCAGTTACTGCCTTCTACCTTTATTTTAGCTAGCTACAATTTACCATGACATCATATGTTATTGTTTGCTGATTCAGAAAAATTTAAGTAAATGCAAATAAATCCAAAAACACAGGTTTGTGTAAAAAAAATATTAAAATCATAATAACATTTTATTTTGGGGCACCAAAAAAGAAGACAGAAAACTCCGGCCGAGGTCAGAGGTCAGAGTCGATATTGAAATTAAAAAGTAATTTTTCTGTTGTTATCATGTCTCTATGGTTCTGCGTACAACTCATTTAGCTTCATAATGTCATTTTGGTTCCGATCGGTGAGCAGTTATCTTTTGCTTGGTTAGGGCACGTACTTGTGAGTGCATTTGGATTAGTGTCCGCTACATGACTTAATGTAAATATATAAAATTGGTACTTAACAGTATGGTATGGAGTACCGGTGACAAAAGCTGAGTGATGAACTGTGTTTATATTGATGAAAAGGTTGATGGCTTTTCACTCAACCACATTAACACAGTGAACCAGATTTATGGTTGCCTGACCTGTCTGATTGACAGGAAGTCATTGTCAGGTCGCGTGGTTCCTATGTGGAGGTAGCGTCCTCTTCCATGGTTCCTATGTGGAGGTAGCGTCCTCCTCCGCCTTCCCCTGAGTCATAACGATGAATTAATGAACAGGCCACTGCTGCTTCAACGTAGCGACCCAATAAGAGATCTGACACTTGTCTGCCAAATCTACTTAACATCTCGGTGTACCATGTTTGCTCTATCTGTGGCATTTGGGGGCAAAGTGTGTGTTTGTGTGTGTGTGTGTCTTTGCTTACGGAGGCAAATGTGTCCCTTTTTGTTTTGTAATGATACTCACAGCATATTGGGCTGTCAAATGGTCCTCTCATTTATTACCTTGATCTGGACCGCTGATGGAACTGTGTGTAAGTGTGATTGTGTGTGTGTGTGTGTGTATGTGTGTGTGTGTGTGTGAGTGTGTGAATATGGTGAGTGTGTTTAAGTGCCTGTGTAGTGTGCTCACACATGTACACGTATCATGACCAAGCCTGAGGGAAGGCTTAGTGGCCATATCCCACCAGAACTGTCTGAGGGTGTTCCTCGAATCTCACTACATGCCTCAATGTAACTTCACTGGAAACAAATGGCGTTACAGAAACTCCCTCCCAGCTCTTAACGAATGGGAGTGCCCCCCCCAAAGTGCTCCCGGTCAGCACATGTGAGTGCCCCCCAAAGTGCTCCCGGTCAGCACATGTGAGTGCCCCCCCAAAGTGCTCCCGGTCAGCACATGTGAGTGCCCCCCAAAGTGCTCCCGGTCAGCACATGTGAGTGCCCCCTAAAGTGCTCCCGGTCAGCACCTGTGAGTGCCCCCCAAAGTGCTCCCGGTCAGCACATGTGAGTGCCCCCCTAAAGTGCTCCCGGTCAGCACATGTGAGTGCCCCCCCCCAAAGTGCTCCCGGTCAGCACCTGTGAGTGCCCCCCACCCCAAAGTGCTCCCGGTCAGCAGTGGACCCGGTCTGCAGTGGTGAGTTCCTACTGACTGTGCTCCGGGTCAGCACTTGTGAGTATCCCCCACACTGTGGTCCAAGCAGAGACACACCACTAACCAGTCTACTGTGTCAAAAGTCACAGGAAATGTGAACAATGATAACCGAAGGAATGTGTCACTCATGCCGCGTATGGAGTTACTTAGCCGACCGGTCAGAGTACCCACGATGACCTCTGTTCATGCGTCAGACTATGGAGAGAGTCACCCGGTCCGATGCATCCTATTGTCTTTTACATCCCGTGGACGGTGGTGATCGTGTGGACGTTCATTCGGCACGTGCCACCTACCTGCTGCTAATGTCTTCAGGCTAGATACCACCGTCCATGCCTCGGCGCGTCAGCACTGTTTTGTCAGCACACTGAGGACTAACAGCACCTTAAGCACGCGTTCATAGTGTTCTGGCTTGTCTTCGTGCATACTTTACTGAACAAATCAATAATTGGTGTTGTGGGTGGAAACATCTACAAAAGCAACAATTCCTTTCAGGTGTTACTGTTTTTTTGTCACAAACTGAAGATTGGTCTGTCTATCGAACGTCTCGGCGGGGGGTCTCACGGAATAATAAAACCACAGGCAATTAATGGATGGATAATTAATCAGTTAGTTTTAATCTAAGGTCTGCTGTCTTCACTTGCCTTTGTATTAGCTTTTCTTTCTGAATAGAGATGGACACGTCGCCATTATTTTAAATGTGCAATTAACCTACACATGTATGTGACATCCCTTTTACCCGCACATGTCTTTTCATGCGTTATCATACAAGCACACTCTTTCTTTAAATACACATTCCTATTAGAACCAGTGCTGGGGTAGTGACGTCCTCATGCAGCACGATAGACCCTCTTATCGGTTTGGGGTTTTGTTTGCACTTATGGGTTTGTTTGCACCGTCTGTTTGTAATAGAAGTTGTTTGAAGAAATATCTATCTATCTGTACCTCCAAAAAATTATCTACTGCAGCTTTCGATGCAGCTAATGGCTCATGTCTACATGTATGTTCATTTCTAATGTAATCTTAATACCGTGATTCAGGAGGTGTCCTTGGTAAAATCAAGCTCAATCCTTGTTCTTTTTTAAAGCAACGTGCAGTAAATCGTTCATGAATCAGACAGCTATATATACACCGGCATATGCCATGGCTGATCGGTGTATATGTAAACAGTACGTACATATGCATACATACATACGCACACACACACGCGCATACATAAATATCACAGTATATAGGCACATTAAGCTCTACTAGTAATGGCTTTGCCGATCAGCGTGGGGGATGACAAAGGCATGTCAAACAGCGGGGCTTTTGCACTCGGCCCAGCCTCCAATATGTTCATGTGGAGTGTTCCTGACGGTGTTGATGCTGACGTAGATGGCACAGATACCCTGTGCAGAAAATGATATGCAGAGAGTTAAGTAGCAGCCAGCATCGCCACCGCGCTCCACTGCCTCCGCAAACAGCAGTTGTTCGGCAATCTGCCTCGGCACACAACGCTTGAAACAACGCTTGAAACTTTGCAACTGGTTGCACGACATCGCAGGCTCTCGATTGGGGATTTTTCACCAGCAATAACGTCTCTTCAGTTTGTTTAACACGCCCCGTCCAACCTCATTCTGTGTTGAACGACGGCTTGAGCAGTCAATAATTGATATTTCACACACTTTTAAAATAAATAGTCTGCCGACTAGAGGGTTATTCCGGGCGTGTAAGCTTTGCAGAGTATGTAGTATGCATGTAAAAAAAAGAATTTGACGGTTTTTAAGAATTTGACGATTTGATGATTTTATCCAAAAATGTACTAATTTTTTTACCCCATCAGACAGGCCCACAGGAGGCTAATGGCAGCATATAGATAGCACAAATACTGCATGTGCCTTTTGTCCTTGGTGTAACCTTTCTGTCCCTCTTTGGCCCTATTTCAGATACCTAAGGCACACTAAGGGTGTTTTTTTTCTCTTGGAAATTGCTGGTTAAGGTGTTAATTTCGACTGCCCAAGGGAGATTTCATGCCACCAATTTTAAATCCAAACGAAGTATTTAATACAGAGGGAAAGATATTCTCAACATTCTGGATCGCTTGACAGCTGTTCCAGAAATGTTTTCGAATCCTTTCAACCTTTCAAGCTTTGATATTGCTCAACAGTTTAGTCAGCTTGGAATTTGAGCAGCCTCGCTGACTGTAAAAGCCATGGACAAAAACAATTCCGACACTGTAGAAAGACAGCAACATAAAAGCATCTCAGAGAATGTAGAGAGACAGCGACATATCACATATTCAGCAGGGTGATTTTATTTTTGCACTGTTCTTTCGAGACAGCGGGAGGCACCGCTTTCTGTTGATTGAGAATATTCAACAACAATTAGCGTCATTGTTTTTGCAAATGGAGACTGGTGCCCAGCCATGTTTGAGTAAATTACAAACATCACTGTGTTCACGTTTCCACTGGCTACTGTTATCGAGGATGTGTTTGCATCGGTGAGAGAAGCAAGATACACTGGGGCTTCCCAGGCTATAGCGATTCCTCAGAGGTGACGGCTAGATCTGCTGCAATTGGAAAGCAAACACACGCTCTGCCTGCGTCGCTATTTGTCAGTTGGAACAGAACAGGTTAGGGACGAGGTACATTCAATGTGGCGGAATAGACAGAACCACCTGAATCTAGTTGCCTGAAATATTAGTCTTGACGAGGCGAAAGAACACATTTCCCGCGAAATTATCTTCAGCACTGTTTACTCCAATAAATCCGGATGAGTTAAGAGGAAGATTAGAATGAGTTCAAGCCTCGTTAACATCCAAATGCTGGATTTTTTGTAGCTCGTCTTCCACTTTCCCTGGAAACCAAATAGTTCTGTCTGTTGCCAGCTCTGCGGTCGATGGCTAGGCTATTATTCATGTATTTGTTTGTGTGTAACTGTTAAAACTATTTTCCCCTTCGCCTGAGAAGAGGTAGACACGCCACACGCTTCTCAAACCACTTGAATAAACATGGTGCGTCCAACACAGTGAAGCTTTCAGGTGGCTAGTTTGGAGAAACTCTGACCACGAAGCACTTACCTTGCAACAGCGGGTCCTAGTGAATCTGCTAACAGGCGATAGCCTACACCGTAAATGCATATAGAAGCAACAACAGCATAAAGCCACGTCCAAATGTAAGTACACACCTTGTTTACAAGGTGCACCGTGCAGTACGCTGCAGGCTTATACGGCCATCATGTCAACGATGGTTTCAAAGAAAATATCTTGTGAATTGAAATGTCTGCATCACAGCTGAACATAACAGAGGTGTCATGCTGAGTGCAAAATTATACATAGGTCTTTTTTGCGAGCTACACTTGAACATAATTGACGAAAAGACCAACGGAGTTGCATTCGAGAACAACTAAAAGCTGACGGTATTGGAAGGTATTGTGTGTCATTCCTGTGTGTAACAAAGGAAGGGTTTTTCTTTGCTCCCCACACAGTTGTTTATGTCACTCTGCTTTCCCTGGTCATGCATCGGCTCCCAAAGAGCCAAAGTGAGGTTCTGCAAGATGTCTTCCAGAAAGAACTGTACCACCGCTACTTTTACTTTAACCTGGGTCTGCTTAAGTTGTATGCAGGCCCAAATATATATTAAGGAGGCACACCTATTCTGTCATGTATTTCATTTTCCGATAAAAATATATCATGCTGTTCAAAAGGCTAGAACCATTGTTGGCGGATCAATCAGATCAATTTTGTTTTCTGCTGATAATTGTTACCAGATAGTGGTTGGTTACTGCGTCTTCTCCTTTCTTCAGACTCTCTAGAGAGCTTCTCCAAATCCTCACAGCACTTATTAACTTTTCTGACCATTCCTCAAGAGACCAACACGACTTATTCGACATCAAATAATACAAATCTCCTTTGTCTGTCCTTTCCAAAACACATCGCTATGCTGTCTCAGGCCAACTGTCGTCATCTATTAGAATAATCTCCTCTTTCCTAACCAGTCAGGCATCAAATCTTGTGACCTCAACCGAGGCCGTTTACCCCTCTGTCTCACAGATGGTCTTTGCACAGCCCAAACCTTCCTATTTTCTGTATGTATCAAGGCACTTGGTGCCATCATATCCTACTAACTATGCTTTGTGGATGACCGTCTCTTCTCCTTCACCCATCAGTCACCTATATAGCTGAGCACATTTCCGTGTGGCTGACAGACCTCTGTGCTACCACCCCAAGCTCATCATTTTACAAGATAAAGCTGCTCATACTCTGGGCCCATTTCATGGCCTGACCATTTCAGGACCTCTACATCATGGTCGACGACTTTGTAGTGTTGCTGTCAAATTGTGCAAAGGACCTTGGCATGACCCAGGTAAACACATTAGATTACATTTGAAGCTTGCATTACCTTACGATTTACTCAAGCAGATTTGACTCTTATCTACCAGCCCCAATGGTGGAACCAACATCCCCTATTTTCAGGGGGATTCTAATGTAATGTCAGAGTATCTGAAATTGCTTTTTCCCATCTAGGACTGACTTTGCCAAAAGCAAGTCCATCAGGCTACTCTATGAAGTGCACTTGGTAGTGAGGTTGTCCTACCTAGCTGTGTTAAGATGAACTAAATGTAAGTTTCTCTAGAAACGAGTGTCTGCTAAATTACTTTTAAATTGTTGCCCAATGATCTGGGAGACTGACATAAAACTTGAAAAGACTGTTTAACATATATTTGGTTGGAAAGCATGGTTCTGCTTTAAAAATGTAAAAAGAAAACTGGCAATTTATGTAGAGGCCTTACAAACCATGTGCTCTTATGTTACATGTTACACATTACATGTGCTCTTATGTTACATTGTACATTTGCTCTTATGTTACATGTGCTCTTATGTTACATGTTACATGTGCTCTTATGTTACATGTGCTCTTGTTCTGGTTTTTATTAGGACCTGAGCTGCTGCATGTTGATATCATTTGGAGTTAGTTCAGGTTTTTTTTATTTCTGGGAAAGAACAGTCATTGCAATTATCCAGTCTGTTAGGAATAAACAGCATGGTTTGCTCTCTCACTGTTGGCCTGGCAGAGAAACTGACACACTATCAGCTAAATTGTTTTAAGAAAACTTGAGGTGGAAGGAAGTGCCGAAGTGGCATGACAAAATCCCCGGAAGTGATATTGTCAGCTGTGTTGACTTGCATTCCCACACAGTTTATCAGAGCATATCTCAGATGGGTTCGCCATGGAATAATAGATTTCCTAACCAGGTCTGCTAAGAGATGATGAATGGGTGAGGCCACAGGTCCAAAGAAAGATACCCTGAAAAATAGCTCTGACGTTCAGCCAAAGTCAATCTTGGACCCAGCTGAATGTTTCCCATGGAGCTGCACTGAAACCAGTAACAACTGTCTAACATGAATTGGCAAACAGGCGATACCGTACGGTGCACGCTGCATATTTTAAAAAAAAACTGCACAAAACAAGGTGTAAAAGATGTAAGTGCACACATTGTTTACAAGGCGCACTGTACTGTACGCTGTAGGCTTATGTGGCGCTAATGCCGACGATGGTTTCAAAGAAAAACTTGGGAAATTAAATGTCTGCATCACAGCGGAACATAACAGAGGTGTCATGCTGAGTGCAAAATTATACATAGGCCTTTTTTGCGAGTTACACTTGAACATAATTGCCGAGTTGCATTCGAGAACAAAAAACGTCTGATGGTATTGGAAGGCACGTTGTAATGGCAGTCTTGTTAATTCCTGTGTGTAACAACGGAAAGTTGCGACACTGAATCTACTAGAGCCTCCGAAGCCAACTGTACACTGGACATTCGCGGACTGAAGGTGTGGTTTGCTTGTGCACATTTACCTGCAACTGTGTGTGTGTGTGTGTGTGTCATCAGGCATGTGACGTTTGTATAACTGAGTTTGCGGAATAATGATCTATACACCCGTTAATTGCCAGATGAGGGAAGAAGCACGATTAATAGACCTTGCTGATGCGTGGCGTGCCTGCACGATTTTATGCGGACGCTCGGCAAACAGATAAATAACCCCAAGTCTTGTTTATGGTACAAGCGATTGAGACTGGGGACCAAATTACCAAGATCCATCACGCCGGTACGATTAGACCTGTGATGGTAAAAGCAAGATATCTAATGTTAGTTTTAACAAGAGGCTCCTATTATCACATTACTCTGCAAATTGCACAAGACTGTGGAAGTGATGAATCAAAATGATAATATCGTTATTGAGTACGCTGTACAAAATGTTGGAAGGCTGGGTGTAGAATTGCATGTTTTTCATTGGGTTATTCAAAATTCTAAGAGGGTATGGTTGGAACTAAGCAGTGTGTTATGTGTGTGTGGGTGGGTGGGTGTGTGTGCGTGTGTTATGTGTGTGTGTATGTGTGTGGGTGCGTGAACATGTTTCGTTGTGTCCATACATTTAGTTACTTCGATATAGGGACCCGCTTTGGTTAAGTGGGGGAAAAGATCCTATTTGAAACATGACTGTTTACCCTATAACATGAGGCTTGGCCAGTGCTATGTGTACTTACTAAATAATTAAATAGTCAAAAGGAGCAGTGATGGGCTCAGTAGATGTGAGCAGTGATGGGCTCAGTAGATGTGTGTGAGACTGAGTGGGAAGGTGTAGTCAGGTAACAGGGTTAGGAGGGTGTAGTCAGGGAACAGGGTTATGAGGGTGTAGTCAGGGAACAGGGTTAGGAGGGTGTAGTCAGGGAACAGGGTTAGGAGGGTGTAGTCAGGTAACAGGGTTATGAGGGTGTAGTCAGGTAACAGGGTTATGAGGGTGTAGTCAGGGAACAGGGGTAGGAGGGTGTAGTCAGGGAACAGGGTAATGAGGGTGTAGTCAGGGAACAGGGTAATGAGGGTGTAGTCAGGGAACAGGGTAATGAGGGTGTAGTCAGGGAACAGGGTTAGGAGGGTGTAGTCAGGAAACAGGGTTAGGAGGGTGTAGTCAGGGAACAGGGTTAGGAGGGTGTAGTCAGGGAACAGGGTTAGGAGGGTGTAGTCAGGGAACAGGGTAATGAGGGTGTAGTCAGGGAACAGGGTAATGAGGGTGTAGTCAGGGAACAGGTTTAGGAGGGTGTAGTCAGGAAACAGGGTTATGAGGGTGTAGTCAGGGAACAGGGTTAGGAGGGTGTAGTCAGGAAACAGGGTTAGGAGGGTGTAGTCAGGAAACAGGGTTAGGAGGGTGTAGTCAGGGAACAGGGTTAGGAGGGTGTAGTCAGGGAACAGGGTTATGAGGGTGTAGTCAGGGAACAGGGTTAGGAGGGTGTAGTCAGGAAACAGGGTTAGGAGGGTGTAGTCAGGGAACAGGGTTATGAGGGTGTAGTCAGGGAACAGGGTTAGGATGGTGTAGTCAGGGAACAGGGTTAGGAGGGTGTAGTCAGGGAACAGGGTTATGAGGGTGTAGTCAGGGAACAGGGTTATGAGGGTGTAGTCAGGGAACAGGGTTAGGAGGGTGTAGTCAGGGAACAGGGTTAGGAGGGTGTAGTCAGGGAACAGGGTTATGAGGGTGTAGTCAGGGAACAGGGTTATGAGGGTGTAGTCAGGGAACAGGGTTATGAGGGTGTAGTCAGGGAACAGGGTTAGGAGGGTGTAGTCAGGAAACAGGGTTAGGAGGGTGTAGTCAGGGAACAGGGTTAGGAGGGTGTAGTCAGGGAACAGGGTTATGAGGGTGTAGTCAGGGAACAGGGTTAGGAGGGTGTAGTCAGGAAACAGGGTTAGGAGGGTGTAGTCAGGGAACAGGGTTATGAGGGTGTAGTCAGGGAACAGGGTTAGGATGGTGTAGTCAGGGAACAGGGTTAGGAGGGTGTAGTCAGGGAACAGGGTTATGAGGGTGTAGTCAGGGAACAGGGTTATGAGGGTGTAGTCAGGGAACAGGGTTAGGAGGGTGTAGTCAGGGAACAGGGTTAGGAGGGTGTAGTCAGGGAACAGGGTTATGAGGGTGTAGTCAGGGAACAGGGTTATGAGGGTGTAGTCAGGGAACAGGGTTAGGAGGGTGTAGTTTGGGTAGAGGGTAGCAGGGCGGAGAGGTGTTATTCCTTGGCCCCGGTGCATACTGCAGGCATGCAATGCATTTGAACAGGCGTTGACTTTGCTGGCATACCGGATTGCCAGTCCGCTGAGTGATAACCTTTCCTGTCATCTGTGCTCTGTACAGCCCTGTTGCAGCCCCCCACATGGTTCCCTCTGGTTCTGGCCAAGAGGCATAGGAACTAGGCCAAGTCATGCAGAACCAAGCAAGGTTGTTTTTTAGACTTTCAAGACTGTAGGTGAATAGGGGACATCCATCCAATGTATGTGTGTATTAAGCCCTTCATACAACGACAGTTATCACAAAGAGCTTTCATAAACACCAAGCCTGGAACACGACGGAGCATGGAAAAACTCAAATAGTGTATAGGTTCGAAATCCTGAGTTATTTTGAAACCTTGAGAGGAACCATGCTCTGAGTGGTGCCCAGTCCTTTTCTGGCAATGCTGAGTGAACCTTTAATAGCTAAATTATTAGTTAAATTATTATTCTTGTAAAACTTATTTAGATCAGAAGCATGACCAGTCCGACAGGGACAATCGGGAGTGAATACCGGCAGGTATCGTTGTGGTACATGAGCTCATGTCCTCTTTAGTGTAAACGAAACAAGTGACAAAGAAAAGTTAGACACCATACTGTCCTACTCCCCCAGCACAATAGTATAGCAGCGTAAAATCCTGAGTGTGAGACAGGTGGTCAAGTTAACCTGTGGCCTTACTGGGATGAACCCCGGACAGGGCTTAACAAGCCAGAAAGCAATCCACACACTACACCAAGTATCAACCAAGGGACACCAATTAACCGCAACCACCCTGGGTAGGTTGAGTTTCTACCACAGAGTTTACTCACATTGGACGTGGAGAACAACTCTGTACAATTACTGCTGCTCTAGATACTCAACTAAATTGTCTAAAGAATGACAATGTTTTGCTTTTTTAATCAGAATAGTTTTCTGCAATGCTTACATAATTGCAAAAGGGTTTTCTAATGACCATTGGAACACGGAACGTGTGGTTACTGATAATGGGCCTCTCTACGCTTTTGTAAATATTCCATACAAATCTTGTTGTTTTGAACTACATTAGACATTTACAACATTAACAATATATACAATGTGTTACTGATCCAATTTATTTTATTTTAAAAGACAAATGGGAGGATTGACACAAGCGCAATGTGAACAAAGGACATGTATTAATAAAGCTAGAAACTATAACAAAAACACAACACAAAACATGTACGAGAATAAGCAAAACATAACAAAGACTTATGCTAAACAAAGTGTCACAGTAGGCTGAGGCTGAAAACACTATTTTCACCAAAATGAACAAATCCCCTGTTCCTGTCATTTGTCTCATTATCACTCACACCAGGCACCCATTAACTAATTAGTATGTGTATTTAAGTTTGCTCCTCTGCCTTCAGTGATGTGCTTCATTGTTTGATGTCAGTCTTCTGTGTAGCTGTTTCAATCAATCGAGTAATATGTTTAGCCATTTGTTGTCCTGTTTTATTTTGAATAAAACCCACAAACGTGAGTACTGCCTGCGCTTGGTTCCTCCAACACCACCCAAGTCATGACTCAAAGACTGACAAGACACACTGGCAGAGAAGGAACTTTAAGGACAGTGATTAGGGAAACCACTGAGGTCAATGATACAATGGAACAATTGTTTGTTCGCTAATCGTGGGAGAGAGGGTGACAGCTTTTCTTTCAAAATCAAAGACATTTCTAAGTGACCCTACACCTTGAAACGATAGTGTATATTTATAGTATATATTTAAAAGTGGAAATAAAAACACCAAACTGCATGTTTTCGTTGGCAACATCAGAATAAACAGATTAAGACCGCAACTCTCTGTGAAAATATCTATAAAAGAAATGCCCATGCATGCTGAGCAATCAAGAAGAAAGCCAGTGAAGGCGAGGAGAAATGTATCTTTGAATAGCATGGTATCTGAAATGAGACCAAACCAATCTTTTCCTTTATCACTCTACCTTTACTGTAGTCTATCAGCCAGAGATCATTAAACATCTAGATGTCACTCCACCCATTTATGTGTTCACTAGGATCTGTGAGTCCCGTGGTCTAGCATCTGTGGGGCGCGAGCCAAACCAGCCAAACAAATCTTCTCCTGAGGCTCAGGCTTTAGTCTGCTGGCCCCTGCAGGCCTGATTAATGCAGAAGCATGCAAAGACTTGGGTTGCCACCGTGATTGTGCTACTGCCCTAGCTAGCTCCACGGGAGATGAGCCGACGGAGAGGAATGCATGAGTGGAGTGAATGTTTTACCTGAGTGGGTCTTTTTGGTCACATAGCCAAGAAATAATTATGTTGCATAGTATGTAGAGGAGACTACACTTCCTTTTCCTAAAGGGATTGGGTACTCCCAATGTCTCAGTAGAAGCAAGGCGGATGTATGTAAAATGAAGTGTAAATAATGTAACTTTATTTAATTCATGAAAAATAAATTCATATTTCAATTTAAACCCTGACCTAGTATTTAGCATGGGGATTGGCAATGTGCTGTCACGTCTTGGCATTGCAGGATTGCCGTGCTCGTGAGATCCAATGGCCTCTCTCCCTTGTTTGGATCACAGACACTTGTTTCATTGTTTATTGGCCTCTCCTGTTTCCCAAATCACTGTCCTTATTTAAGTTTCTAATTTCCCAATGTGTCCTTGTTTGGCGTATGCCGATGTCACAGTTGCTTATGTCCTGTTGTTGTTTAGTATTTTATGTTTTAGTTACATTTTGTTAATAAATGTCCTTCATTCTGCCTGCGCTTGTGTCCCAATCGTTATTCACCCTGAAATGTAACTGTCATGTATGGAGCGGCGTAATGCGGTGGAAGCCATGTGCAGAGCCAGTTGATCCGTTCCAATACACGTTTATTTTACATATAACATAAAACAAACCGTGAACGGCGAAAAAGGGCTAGCTGGGCTAATGAAAACAAAGTGCGCGTGTCACGTCTTATAATACGAATACAAAAACCCACAGTAGCAATAGCACACGTAAACAGCACTCACCTCTAAACCAGCGTGACATAGAATAATGCTAAGCAAGGAGTGACTTGCTAGCGACCCCTTTATATCCCCCATGATTACAATTACAAACAGCCGTGAGACAAATGTAAACAAGGAAGTGAAACAAGGAAGTGCATCACCGAAATATGTCCATGTAGCAACGCCACCACACCAATCGTGACAGTATCCCCCACTAAAAGGCTAGCTCCCCAGATAGCCGAACGGAAACACAAAAAGGCCGCCATCTTGTGCGGCTGCGAGGCCGCCATCTTGTGCGGCTGCAAGGCCGCCATCTTGTGCGGCTGCGAGGCCGCCATCTTGTGCGGCTGCGGGGCCGCCATCTTGTGCGGCTGCGGGGCCGCCATCTTGTGCGGCTGCGGGGCCGCCATCTTGTGCGGCTGCGGGGCCACCATCTTGTGCGGCTGCGGGGCCGCCATCTTGTGCGGCTGCGGGGCCGCCATCTTGTGCAGCTGAGAGGCCGCCATCTTGTGCGGCTGAGAGGCCGCCATTTTGAGCGGCTGAGGGGGCGTCGTGGCGGCAGCCATTCACGGACATGGTGGGACCTCACACTTTCGGGGAGGAACCGCTTGTCTGGGCTTTCTGTCGGCATGGGGAGGGAACACTCCGGGATCTCTGTCGACAGAGATGGCGGCGGAGGCCATCTCGGGCGCAGGCGTGGCGGCGGAGGCCATCTCGGGCGCTGGCGTGGCGGCGGCGGCCATCTCTGGTGCTTGCGTGGCGGCGATCTCTGGCGTCAGGTCTTGGAAGTCCAGCCATGCCTTCCACCACGCCCTAATTACAGCCGGGGGCTGCTTATGTAAACCCTCCGGGGATTTCTCTGTCCCGGAGGTAGGTGGTCGGAAAGGGTCCTCCTCCAGCTGGAGCTGGGATGGTGGCTGTAGCTCCAGGGCTCTTGCTGGCCCTGGCTGCAGCCCCGGAACAATGGACGGCATCTTCTGAGGCTCCAGGGCCGTGGGTGGCGCTGGACCCACAGGTGGCTTCACCCGGCTTCTTGTGCGGCTGCGGGGCCGCCATCTTGTGCGGCTGCGAGCCGCCATCTTGTGCGGCTGCGGGGCCGCCATCTTGTGCGGCTGCGGGGCCGCCATCTTGTGCGGCTGAGAGGCCGCCATTTTGAGCGGCTGAGGGGGCGTCGTGGCGGCGGCCATTCACGGACATGGTGGGACCTCACACTTTCGGGGAGGAACCGCTTGTCTGGGCTTTCTGTCGGCAGGAGGAGGGAACACTCCGGGATCTCTGTCGACAGGGGGAGGGGACACTCCGGGAGGCCAGGCGGAGGAAGGAGGGGACACTCCGGGGGGCCAGGGGGAGGAAGGAGGGCCATCTCGGGCGTAGCTGCGGCCATCTCGGGCGTCGCTGCGGCCATCTCGGGCGTCGCTGAGGCCATCTCGGGCGTCGCTGAGGCCATTGTTATGGAATTATTTCTAATACCACGTAATTAATGTTACTATACCTTTATCTCTAAAATAACATTAAGCAAATACACACCGAAACCAGACTCGAAATAAGAACAGACAAGAGTATCTCTCAAGTTAACTCTAACAGTTTAATTGATAGATGAGGAAAAACCTTTTTCACATACAGACGGCAAACTGTAGTGTCAGGTATAATATTTCCTAGAGTACAGGAGTACAAAGTCACATATATATAGGGGTAAATTTACGCACACCCTTCCACACGAACTTATCAATACCGGATGGAGAACGGATGAGGCTTACACATGATCTAATTAAAATATACAGTAATATAGGAAATGTATGGAGCTGTCACAAAAACCCGAGGGTCACTCCTCAGTCAGGTCAAGGGAGGTTAGTTACAATTCGATTTGTGATGACAACACATGAGGCGAACAAAGACATATACATATGATTACATACAGATTAGGCAAAACAGGACATCTGTTTCTAGCATTGGGCCCCTCTAACAATGTAAAGCTTCTCGTAGATCCTGTTCTCCAGGGTCTCGTGCTTTCCGTTCTTAACGTTTTGGGCCCACTCAATGATGTCCATATCACATGTGAATATACGTTTTATCTCACTATTACTGAACTTCACAAACTAAATGTATATTTTCCACAACACCATCTCGGGCGTAGCTGAGGCCATCTTGGGCGTAGCTGAGGCCATCTCGGGCGCAGGCGTAGCTGAGGCCATCTCGGGCGCAGGCGTGGCGGCGGAGGCCATCTCGGGCGCAGGCGTGGCGGCGGAGGCCATCTTGGGCGCAGGCGTGACGGCGGAGGCCATCTCGGGCGCAGGCGTGACAGCGGAGGCCATCTCGGGCGCAGGCATGGCGGCGGAGGCCATCTCGGGCGCAGGCGTGGCGGCGGAGGCCATCTCGGGCGCTGGCGTGGCGGCGGAGGCCATCTCGGGCGCTGGCGTGGCGGCGGAGGCCATCTCGGGCGCTGGCGTGGCGCCGGCGGCCATCTCTGGTGCTGGCGTGGCGTGCTCCATAGCTGGCGTGCTCCATAGAACAGTTCTTTGGAGGACCGTGAACCCGTTGTGGCTAGCCCTGGTAGCCTCTTCTGCCCGCCCCAGCCGACGTCTGATGTTACCGGGACTAGTCGACTGAGGACGGGATCCCATAGCAGGGCGTCTTCCAGGGAGTCCTCCTCCACTCTCTCGTAGACCGCCTCGTCATCATCCGATGAGAGGGAGTCGGACCCCCAATCACCCTGCCAGGTGTAGCGCCGTTCACATTGCTCCGTGGGGTAACGGTGAGCTTCAAACCTCGGAGCGCAATAGCTTGCCCCTCCGAGGAATCCACTCACTGTCCGGCTCTGCGGGCTTCTTGGGTGGCTTAGCATTCTGTCATGTATGGAGCGGCGTAATGCGGTGGAAGCCATGTGCAGAGCCAGTTGATCCGTTCCAATACACTTTTATTTTACATATAACATAAAACAAACTGAGAACGGCGAAAAAGGGCTAACTGGGCTAATGAAAACAAAGTGCGCGTGTCGCGTCTTATAATACAAATACAAAAAACCCACAGTAGCAATAGCACACGTAAACAGCACTCACCTCTAAACCAGCGTGACATAGAATAACGCTAAGCAAGGAGTGACTTGCTAGCGACCCCTTTATATCCCCCATGATTACAATTACAAACAGCCGTGAGACAAACGTAAACAAGGAAGTGAAACAAGGAAGTGCATCACCGAAATATGTCCGTGTAGCAACGCCACCACACCAATCGTGACAGTAACGTGCATCAGCAGTTGTGTCAGTTACAGTTACCCAGTCTGCAAAATATGTTAGCAAACTGTTTTGTTTAGAAATTAGTAACTTAGCTTAGTTTTAAAAACCATGTACTTAATCTATTCTGGATAACCCCCAAAAACATGAACTTAATAAGTGGCACTAAGACCCCTATACATAAGACTTTAAGACAGTAATGAAAACAGCAACATTAGTAGTCAAGCAATTGAGCTCATAACAACTGGAATAAATACAACCCCCTAGATTACATTTTTTCAATAATGCTTGACCTCTTAAATGGATCGATAACCGTTTTATCTTTGATTAAGGGCAAATCTCTGTGATTAGTGGTTTGCTTCTTTTCTCTCTCTATCCTCCATGTAGGAAAATGTGTTTGATTAAAGGAGAGAAATATGCAGCGTCTGATGCACAGAATGATCCCAGGCACGTTGGGGCAGTGATGTCCTCGCACCCTACACGATCTGAGGAGATTCTCTGGGTAGATTTCGAATGGCATTGACACAAGCAAACTTCAAACGTCCGACGTAGTGGAGACAACCGTAGAGCCAGAGACCAAAAAAAAAAAAAAAAATGTTTGCGTTAGAATCAGAAACCCGTGTTTTGCTTGGCTTCGATTCAGAGTTTGTGGGAGGGCAAATCTGTTGGTTTTTCAGTCAAATTGCATAGGCTTTTGAAAATGAAATAACAAAGGAGCTTTCAGAAATGCAGCACTGTCATTGTACAGAAGGCACAACCCAGCATAATATTTTTCACTGAGACTGTTCTAGTGCATATGTTTTCATAGATCTTGTTGAATAAAAAAAAATTCATTAACTTGTTTACTGCAAATCAAACAAATATACTTTCCTACAAGACATTACACTCTTTACAGCACTTCTGTATTGTGCAGCATAGATTGTGTACTTTGTGGCCTTGATGTTCACAAATCAAACCCACTTACGCTATTGAATATACTTTATTCTGTCCCGTCACAAAGCAGTCAGATGCTCAGGTAAACTTCTATGTACAACACTAGTATGTATGTGCGGTCTTAGTGAATGGTAAGACTAGTGTATGGTTAGACTAGTGTATGGTTAGAATAGTGCATGGTTAGACTAGTGTATGGTTAGACTAGTGTATGGTTAGACTAGTGTATGGTTAGAATAGTGTATGGTTAGACTAGTGTATGGTTAGACTAGTGTATGGTTAGAATAGTGCATGGTTAGACTAGTGTATGGTTAGAATAGTGCATGGTTAGACTAGTGTATGGTTAGACTAGTGTATGGTTAGACTAGTGTATGGTTAGAATAGTGCATGGTTAGACTAGTGTATGGTTAGACTAGTGTATGGTTAGAATAGTGCATGGTTAGACTAGTGTATGGTTAGACTAGTTAATGGTTAGACTAGTGTATGGTTAGAATAGTGTATGGTAAGAGACTAGTGTATGGTTAGACTAGTGTATGGTTAGAATAGTGCATGGTTAGACTAGTGTATGGTTAGACTAGTGTATGGTTAGACTAGTGTATGGTTAGAATAGTGTATGGTTAGAATAGTGTATGGTTAGACTAGTGTATGGTTAGACTAGTGTATGGTTAGACTAGTGTATGGTTAGACTAGTGTATGGTTAGACTAGTGTATGGTTAGACTAGTGTATGGTTAGAATAGTGCATGGTTAGACTAGTGTATGGTTAGACTAGTTAATGGTTAGACTAGTGTATGGTTAGACTAGTGTATGGTTAGACTAGTGTATGGTTAGACTAGTGTATGGTTAGTGTATGGTTAGATAGTGCTATGGTTAGACTAGTGTATGGTTAGACTAGTTACTAGTGTATAGTGGTTAGACTGGTTAGACTAGTGTATGGTTAGACTAGTGTATGGTTAGACTAGTGTATGGTTAGACTAGTGTATGGTTAGACTAGTGTATGGTTAGACTAGTGTATGGTTAGACTAGTGTATGGTTAGACTAGTGTATGGTTAGACTAGTGTATGGTTAGACTAGTGTATGGTTAGACTAGTGTATGGTTAGACTAGTGTATGGTTAGACTAGTGTATGGTTAGACTAGTGTATGGTTAGACTAGTGTATGGTTAGACTAGTGTATGGTTAGACTAGTGTATGGTTAGACTAGTGTATGGTTAGACTAGTGTATAGACTAGTGTATGGTTAGACTAGTGTATGGTTAGACTAGTGTATGGTTAGACTAGTGTATGGTTAGACTAGTGTATGGTTAGACTAGTGTATGGTTAGACTAGTGTATGGTTAGGCTAGTGTATGGTTAGACTAGTGTATGGTTAGACTAGTGTATGGTTAGACTAGTGTATGGTTAGACTAGTGTATGGTTAGAATAGTGTAAATTAGACTAGTGTATGGTTAGAATAGTGTATGGTTAGACTAGTGTATGGTTAGACTAGTGTATGGTTAGACTAGTGTATGGTTAGAATAGTGCATGGTTAGACTAGTGTATGGTTAGACTAGTTAATGGTTAGACTAGTGTATGGTTAGAATAGTGTATGGTTAGACTAGTGTATGGTTAGACTAGTGTATGGTTAGACTAGTGTATGGTTAGAATAGTGCATGGTTAGACTAGTGTATGGTTAGACTAGTTAATGGTTAGACTAGTGTATGGTTAGAATAGTGTATGGTTAGACTAGTGTATCGTTAGACTAGTGTATGGTTAGAATAGTGTAAATTAGACTAGTGTATGGTTAGACTAGTGTATGGTTAGACTAGTGTATGGTTAGACTAGTGTATGGTTAGACTAGTGTATGGTTAGAATAGTGCATGGTTAGACTAGTGTATAGACTAGTGTATGGTTAGACTAGTTAATGGTTAGACTAGTGTATGGTTAGAATAGTGTATGGTTAGACTAGTGTATGGTTAGGCTAGTGTATGGTTAGACTAGTGTATGGTTAGACTAGTGTATGGTTAGACTAGTGTATGGTTAGACTAGTGTATGGTTAGACTAGTGTATGGTTAGACTAGTGTATGGTTAGGCTAGTGTATGGTTAGACTAGTGTTAATTAGACTAGTACATGGTTAGACTAGTATAAGTTAGACTAGTGTAAATTAGAATAGGATTGACCTTTCTGCATCCCAAGGGTCAAAGACCCCTCGCTTCGCTAGTTTCACACCAGTAAAAGGCTACAGGCTCCCTCTGTCCCATTCTTTCTCTGTCCATAACATTGTCACCACTTGCTACTGCCTTCCATGTCTTTTCTCCCTCTGCCCCACTCTTTCTCTTTCCATCAGGGGATACCGCTACCAATGGAGAAAGTCTGGTCAGATATGTATTCTAGAAGGCAAAGGTATTTTTTATATTTTGGCATAAAAAACTCTTCATCATATCCACCAATTGTGCAAGACAACCATTGTTGATGGAGAAATAATAAAATTCAATGATTCAATGTAGAGATGATTTATTAATGATTTGACCTATACAATTAGTTTTTTTTCTCTACATATACTTGAATAATACAAATGACCAAATTACGAGTTTCAAAGTGAAGTATATCTTTATAATCAGAATGGCCACAATATTAGCTTCCTTAAATCTGTAATAGAAAGAAAAAGTGCTAGTATCTGAACACTGCCATATTCATTGTCTCTGAATTGCGTTATTGAATTGCATTAATGAACAACGTGTGAAAATTTGATACATTCTGCGATGACAAATGTGTGTCACATCAAGTTCGGACACCCATTGGTGAGTAAGTGTGTTCAAACTTTTGACTGGTACTGGCAATATACGTAGCAAGTAAATTATAGTAAAATTAAATTCTCCTTATCAGCAACAACCATAGGGAGCAATTAGGGTTAACTGGCTACTGTCACGTATGGGTGAACTGTGTTGTCACAGGGTGTGTAGGGGAGAGCACTCCTGGGTAATATGTTGATTAGGAACACAGCTGTTTTGGGTTTAGCTAAGCACCGGGCATAGGTTAGTTAATCAGTGGGCTATTTAAGGTCCCTGGTTAGGTCACGGGTGCTTTTTATTGACAGAATTACAAGCCTGAAATGAGCGAGCAGAGCCTGCCTGGTGGGTGGTTTCCCTGGAGATATGTCTCCCACCATCACCCCACAGAGCAGTGGGACTGGTTTAAGCCAGAGACTCCTGAAGAGGACTACGTCTCTGCGCTTATTTCGGCCCACCTATGCGGCTATCAAGGCCGATTACACCAGGTCTGCTGTCCTTCCATAAAGAAGGCAAGAGGGATTAATTGACCAGCCCCCGGAGGTGGTTGGGAGGTGGTGGAGGGTTTGGCTGGAGCTGCTTGCATCCCCGCCTACAGCGTGTCAGAGCTGGTCTCTCCTCTGTCGGTCTCTCCTCAGTCGGTCTCTCCTCTGTCGGTCTCTCCTCTGTCGGTCTCTCCTCTGTCGGTCTCTCCTCTGCCGGTCTCTCCTCTGTCTTCGATATTCGTGTACTGTAAAAACGAGTAGTTGCTTTGTGCAAGCACACCTTTTTAAGTTCAGTGTTTAATGTAGAGTTTCCGTGTCTGCGTGTTGTGTTTGTTTCATGTTTTGTGTAAATAAACACTCCGAACGGTGATCTTCGCTCTGCATCTTGCTCCCTTTACACTTCACTCTGCAAGTCTGTGACAGCTACCTCAGGTTCAGAATGACAGATGAATTACCTCGCTGGTTTATGTGATTCAGAACACCACCAGGCTACCTGGCCAGCCCAAGAAAGGCAGCACTACACTCTTTCTCTCCCCAACACTTTCTTTTTTTACTTTCTCCTCCCTCTCTCCCACTTTTATATTTGCCCCATCTCCCTCGCTTCCTTTTCCTGTCTCCCATCGTCCTCAGTCTTTTCTTTTGTCTCACCTTCTTCCTTTCACAGCCTATATTGTGTAAGAGGTTTGTCAGTACTAGAGTAATCAAAGTTCCTTTATACAACATGTTTGTTACAAGTGAATGGTAATGTAACAGGCAACTTTTAAAACCAGATTTTGTTATTATAGTTACTTTGTCAATAAACGGTTCCCTGGGCTTGTATTTCCATTAACAACATAATAATAACAATTTCTCATTTAACTGTAGAGAAATCAGAGACAGGCTCTTTGTCATTAATTACTTTCGAAACAGCAGCCGCTGTTTACCTGTTTTCAAGTGGATACTTCCAACAAAACCCCATTCAGATAATCCAAGACTAAGCTTCATTTGTGTCTTCAAAACCAATCCGTTGTGCGTTATTCTTTTGAGTAAATAATCCAAACATTGGTGTCTGTGTGAGGTCAGTGAGTTTAGCCGGTCAGCCGCACTGTGGCTTGTCTGGACTGCGATCCCTTTAGGTTAGATGAGACATGGGCTGCAAAATGCCCAGTCTGGCACTGGAGATTTGTATTCTTGGACCCTTATTTGGCTTTAGGACGCAGCATTCAGTAGAACCGGAAAGCGCAGCAAGAAAGGTGTGGGGAGAACAGGGAGTAATACAGTATGTGTGTGTGTGTGTCACAGAAATAGGGGATAACTAAGAACGTGTGTGTATGTGCATAAAAAATAGTGGTTAGAAGGTTTGATTGTGTGTGTGTGTGTGTTAAAGAGATGGGAGATGATGGGAGATGAAGTATGTGTGGGAATGAGAAAGAGCGGAGATGTAGTTGTGTGTGTATATACGCACGTGTGTGTGTGTGTGCGTGTGTGCATGTGTGCGCGAGAGAGAGATGAAAAAAGCTAGTATCTCTCGTCGTTTCTGTTTTGCACTTGACAGAGCGTTTTGTAGTGCTCCCCCGTGGGGTCCCATTCTCTCGTCCAATCAGCACGCGAGGCAGCTAACACGGAGCTCACAGCTTGGAACATGCAACAGCACTGTGCCGCATTCAGGCGCCACTAGGCATTAAATCCGAGCGCTGTGTTTTAGAAAAGCACCAATGTGTACAAGGCTCGTGCAATTACCCCCGTAGCAGCTGTCGTGATTCACTTAGTCACCTATGTTTTTCTCATTTTGATAGACCATCCTTTGGCAATCTTCGCCTCCGTCTCCGTCTCCTTTCGTGTTTCTGCGGCCTCGAATACTGTTTCCTTAAATGTTGTGCTGGTCTTGGTGTAATGTTTTGAAATCCCATTTACAGTGACGGTAGATATTATTTGATCTCCTGCTGATTTTGTACATTTGCCCACTGACAAAGACATGATCAGTCTATCATTTTAATGGTAGGTTTACTTGAATGGTGAGAGACTAATAAAAAAATCCAGAACAGGGCATTTCTAATAAATTATAAACTTATTTGCATTTTACTAAGTATTTGATCCCCTGTCAATCTGCAAGATTTCTGGCTCTGGTGTTTTTTATACAGGTAACGAGCAGAGATTCGGAGCACTCGCTTAACTGTCAATCTCCCTCAGTCTGGGGCTCCATGCAATGACCATGAGAACGCTGGGAATCAGCCCTGAACTACATAGGAGGTACTTGTCAATGATCTCAAGACAACTGGAATCATAGTCACCTAGAAAACAATTGGTAACACACTAGGTCGTGTAGTACTGAACCTGCAGCGCCCGCAAGGTCCTGCTCAAGAAAGTACATCTGAAGGCCTGTCTGAAGTTTGCCAATGAACATCTGAATGATTCAGAGTAGAACTGGGTATAAGTGATGTGGTAGGATGAGACCAAAATCTAGTTATTTGGAATCAACTCAACTCGCCGTGTTTGGAGGAGGAAGAATGCTGCCTATGACCCCAAGAACACCATCTTCACAGTCAAACCTGGGGGTGGAAACATTATACTTTGGGGGTGTTTTTCTGCTAACGGGAGAAGACAACTTTACTGCATCAAAGGAACGATGGCTGGGGCCATGTATCCTCAAATCTTGGGTGAGAAGCTCCTTCCCTCAGCCAGGGTATTGAAAATGGGTCGTGGATGGGTATACCAGCACGACAATGACCCAAAACACACGGTCCAAGGTAACAAAAAGTAGCTTAAAAAGAAGCACATTTAGGTCCTGGAGTGGCCAATCCCATAGAAAATCTGTGGAGGGAGCTGAAGGTTTGAGTTGCCAAACGTCAGCCTCAAAACCTCAAAAGTAAAATGCTAATCAATAGTTAATTTATAGCTGATTTGAAATGGATTTTGTTGTTATTCTGTCTCGCACTGTTCAAATAAACCTACCATTAAAATAGTCTGATCATGTCTATGCTAGTGGGCAAATGTACAAAATCAGCAGGGGATCAAAGTAATTTCTATCTTCACCTCCTCATTAAATAACACACTACATAACCGTTTAGCAATGTTCCAGAAGGAAGACCATTTACTAACCCATAGACCAATTACCCCAAGCCATAAGCTGCATTAACCTGTTTTTACAAATACTTGTACTGTTTTATTCAATCGTTTTGTAAGGCTTTACACACCATGTTGCCATTTAGAAAACACTGCCGTTAAATTGGCAAACTCAAATCACTTAATTCTGCTAATCTCAACACACAGGTGTTGAGGTGTAGCCACTAACAAGCATAATTACTTCACAAGCAATTCGTATGTTAGCACTATTAAAGTTATACTCACAGGACAGACTCATTACAGAGTCTGTGTGCAGAAGCTGAGCAGTTTAAGAACATTTTTTAACGTTGGACTTAACCTGTAAAATGAATTAAAATATATATTGTAGTCATACTTTTTGTAGAACTTGAGAGACCCTCATCTGTGTTTCTCACCACTGTCCCTATTTAAGTTCCTCTAGTGTTTGCTGTCGGCCATTATTTGATTTGCATTGTAATGTTGTTTTGTTTTCATGTTGTTGTATCTGTTTTTAATTACTTTTTAGTGGTTTTATAAAAGGTCCTCTGTTCTCCCTCCGCCTCATGTCTGCAAAAGTACATTTACAGTCTTTAATGACATGCAAAGTATGAAATGCACAGGAGAAGTTCTGGAACAGCTCATGGCTATTGATTTATTAAGAACGTTGTAATTGTGTTTTAAATTACTCGTAGCCATGTGAAATTAGTATTTTGTAGTGCCATTGTATTTTATGCATCTGGAGGCACAATGTTTGATCTGTTTTTGAGGGCAAGGTTTAATCTGTACGATAGAGAATATAGTGATGACTTGTCACGTTAGTGAAAGTAATCAGAAACTAGATGCGAGGGAGAAATCTTTTAATTTTGCACAGTCCTTGAGAACAAGGACTGAAAACAAGGCGTACAAATCAGACAAAGGTCGGCAAGACCAATTTATATTGTAAGACGTTATAAGACAGTAAATAACTAGAGCAAGTAACGGGTAGCGTGAAACACCCTCTAGACGTGCAACAATGCGTCAATCAGAGACAAAGAAGACCGGGAACTGGGGGATGTATTTACGGGAACTGATTGGATTGGGAGCACCGTGCGCGTAATAGATATATGACGAGCACGTGACCAGATGTGAATAATGAATGGCATTGCGCAGGTGCCAGCTAGTAGACCGGTCGAGTCAGGCGGCACGGTGACTGTAACATTTAGTGAATGAAGTCTTGGTTTAATCAACATGGTGTCAGTTTCGTAGAAGATGTGTTAATAGTTTTGAGAAAAGGTATTACTTTATCAGGACATTTTTCTGATAGACAACTATGATTAACATATAGCGCGTTGTCCTTCATGTGCATTTAATTGTCTTTAAACAATAGACTCTCTGGTCAAAACTCAGACCGTTATCACCAAAGTTGGACATCTCACTATCCGTGACAGAGTTTGCCCTATAAAGCCACCAAAGAGCAAATTCAATGAAGCTACTGAATATTCATAGCACACTGGTGTGAGAAATGTAAAACACTATTAAAAAAGCTACTACCCTATGTTTCAAATGATCCATAGAATTAGGAATGTTGCTCTTTGCATAATATACTATAGATCATACATTTTGTCAGAGAGTATATGTATTAAATGTTCAGACGGTACACAAATACCACTTTTTAATTTACCAACACTTGAATATACCAAAAACACATTTGTGGAAACGAAAATAGCTAGAACATAAACAGGGTATGGGCATTTTTGCACAGGTATAGGTTTACAGAAATACAAAAAATGTTTTATTCTGCAACAGTCTCAGCATCAATACTCTGACCTTGGTCACGCCACGGACTTTCATCTACATCACTGTCTGCGTTTTCTCTGGCCAAGCACCAGTCAAAATATGCCCTGGAATGCATGACCAATCACTGATAGGACTTGACAGTGGTGTCTCCACAATCTCCCTTCATCCCTTTCTATAGGAATTTCTGTCATAGACCCCCAACACCATGCTGAAACAAATGACTCCTTTATGGGTCGAGGAAAGCATAGTGTGGTGGGAGGAACACGTCAATGGAACAGAGATATGGTGAATGAGTTGGAGTTTGGTTCCTCCTGAGGTTTGTGACAATGGCTTTGTGTGTATTGTTTTAGAGAACGCGTTTTAAAAGAATTCATGATCCGGGAAACTGATGGCTTAGCGGTTAGGGCATCTGACAAGTTTCCAAAAGGTTCTTGTTTTTATAATCCCTGTGGCGCCAAGGTAAAGGCTGTTTAGTTTAATCTAGTATCTCCTCCTCACTGGTAAAATGCTCCCCAGGTTAACGCTATAAATTGTTTGCTGTTCATTTCATCTGCCAAAATAGACAACTCATGATGTGCTCATGTTGTGTTTTGTTGACCACCCTTTCTGAGGACTTAGTATTTCTAATGGGGACCCTTCTGAGAGAGGTGCTTATTCAAATAGTGTCTTGGCACACACCAAGTGTCAATATGTGCACAGACTATAAACCGGGATAGCAATGGAATGCCCAAAGATTTAGTTATTCATTATTTATCTTCTTTTAAAATGATGCTGTGTACTGTATGATGAATGTTCATTGACGGCATCTTGCACATCAGCCCTGAAAATGAACTTTACAAATAAAAAAGGCAGTTCAGTTGCACAACAGTCCGAACACTGATCTAAATATAGACAGATATAAATGGTCTCTAGACAAATTCTGTCAAGAGGGTTGGTTCATAATGATAGTAATTCAAAAAAGCAATTTGTTCACATCAAATTGACATGAAATAGACCTGAAATTGACCTGAAAAGACAGTATTTGAAAATTACAATAATTCAATATACATTGATTTCAGTGGCAACTTTCATTGTCACTCTTTTATTGTATATGTTGAAACACTTCAGAAAAAAAAAATTCTATATATAAACCCTTCCCCGTACTTGTAGACACAGTTATTTTTATCAGGCGAAGCCAAGAGGACGTACCTTAAAGACCCTTATCAGTGGAGAGCAGTACAGGAGATCAGAAACCATTTATAACAGTCCGAGCAATGTGGCTTTTCTAAACCGAAACTGAACACCACACTGACCCAAATTACAGTCTTCTCACCCTATCTAAACCCCAGGTCTAAATGATTGATTATATTATCAGGTGTCTTTGTGTTACAGCTGGTTTGGAACAAACCCTTAAGCGTTATAGTTCTCTGCTGACTTACATTGTCAACCTGACAGGTAAGTGGCTATTTTCCTAAAACAGTTTTTTTGTTATTCCTACATAATTGTGATAGCTGTAATAGCTTTTCATGACAGTTAACTACTGCAGGCTTATATAATGAACACACCTGTAATATTTATTGTCTATATTAAGGTCACAGGTTATAGACGAACCTGTTTTAAATTGCAGCGCCGTAGCCCTGCAGGTCAGTCTCTGCTCTACTGGCCAACATGTTGGTCTTCTACATGAGCCATCCAGCAGCTTATTTATTTATTGCTCGTGTACATCCCTACTTGAAATGACCTGGTTGGCACTGATGAAATTGTATATTTGCAATTAGTCTGTCAGGGCTGATGTCACATTTGGCCTTCCAGGGAAGCTGCATAAAGTCCTGGATAAAGTCCCAGCTCGACAAGACCATGTTAAGACAACACAAGCATTGATACAAATCTGTCGTAAATAAACCAGTTCACGAGACTATCCAGTCATTAATACAAATCTGTCATATATGAACCAATTCACTGGACTATCCAGTCATTAATACAAATCTGTCTTATATGAACCAATTCACTGGACTATCCAATCATTAATATAAATCTGGCATCAAAACACAATTCACGGGACTATCCAATCTTTAATACAAATCTGTCGTAAATAAACCAATGCAATTATTGTTGCACTGTTGTATTGTACTGTTGAACCTAGAATTTTTTTCCCAACAAAGGCTGGTTTATCACAGCCTCATGTCCCCAACATTTTAAAATTGTTTAAATTGGATACCTTAAAATAGATAAAAAAAATGTTTTATTGTTAACTGATAATCAACAAATTACTGCATTAGACACACCGTTTATTTTAGCAATTGTACATTTAGCAATGTATGTAAAGTATTAAATAAAATATCAAATAATACATTTTAAAGAATGATACATGTTCTAGTATTTTTTGTCAATTGTTTAAGTTGTACAGGTTACATTTTTTGTTGGTTTTTTGGTTAAGAAACCTAGTACACCATAACAATCAATGTTCAGGCAACCTATTTTTATAAATATTTTAATAACATTAAACATGAATTCATAAGACTGTAGCCATGCAGCCATTTGTATGCTTTGCAGATAGACAAGTTTCTGAAAAGCTTAACATTTCTTTAGCTTGTTAGGGCTCTGTGTGTTAGGGTCTCTATGTGTTGGGGTCTCTGTGTGTTGGGGTCTCTGTGTGTTAGGGTCTCTGTGTGTTGGGGTCTCTGTGTGTTGGGGGCTCTGTGTGTTAGGGTCTCTGTGTGTTGGGGTCTCTGTGTGTTGGGGTCTCTGTGTGTTGGGGTCTCTGTGTGTTGGGGTCTCTGTGTGTTGGGGTCTCTGTGTGTTGGGGTCTCTGTGTGTTGGGGTCTCTGTGTGTTAGGGTCTCTGTGTGTTAGGGCTCTGTGTGTTAGGGGCTCTGTGTGTTGGGGTCTCTGTGTGTATTCTGTGTGCATTTGCTCATGCCTGAGTGTATGCATTTGTTAGGTGTGTGTTTACCCAAGACAACAGTTGTATTTGTGCAAATGTGTTTTCTTCCCGGAAGCATAGAGTGACTCTGTAAAAGCGTGTGAGGTTGAGACGGGAGGAAAACTAGAGAGAGATTGAGAGTGGCTAGAATAGGTGTAATTGCCTCCAGATAAATGACTAGTTTCAGCACTGCAACAATGCAATTTCTGTCATTCTCAAAACTTCACGTTTCCTGCTGCCTGGAATCAGGGGTGACTAAACAAATAACAGACTGGAGGTCAAGTTGTATTTTCACAAACAATGATCCGGTTTGTTTACATTTCAGTGACGTCTTTGGAGTCCAGCATCTACCAGGCAACTGAGAAATCTATTGTACAGTGCCCTCCACAATTATTGGCACCCCTAGTAAAGTTGAGTAAAGAAATTGTTTTAAAACAGGTACCGTTTGGTGAATTTGCTTAATGTCACACTGAAAACAAAAAGAAACATCCCACATTTTACTGAAGTTGGCTGGAGCCGAGTGCTATGGTCTCTTATGCGCGTTATAGCTGTTAAGTGTGGTGGAGTATGCATGATGTTGTGGGGTTGTTTTTCCTCGGAACATTGTTTGGGTACATGGCATCATGAAATTTCCTTGAAATTGTACATCTGAATCTGGCCCCGGCCAGGAAACTTAAGCTGGGTTGTCAGTGAATATTCCAGTAGTACAATGACCCTAGAAATATGTCCAAATAAAGACAAACAGTTAACTGAACACAAAATCATGCCTCTGCCATGGCCATCTTAGTCACCTGACATAAACCCCATTGAAGCCCTGTGGCTGGAGAGGAGAGTGAATAATAGAGGACCATGGACCCAGGATGATCTGAGACATTACGTGAAATCTAAACCTTGCTCTGTATTCTCAAACCATATAAGATGTTACACGAGAAATCCCAGTCTCAAGCTAGTTCACCAAAATGTGAATTTTTTATTCATCTTCACTAGGGGTGCCAATAATTTCCTGTATATCTCTTCCCAAGTGATTCTTGGGCATTGAAGTCTCCTTTGTGTTTCTCTGCTAAATCTCAATGCCAGAATATCTTGCCATATTGTTGCTAATTAAACTAGCACGCTAATCCCCTCTAGCCACTTGTGAGGGGTAGTAGATAACACAGAAGCTCTGCAGACCTAATTAATAGATTGTCCGAGCAGGCCAGAGTCATCATTAGAGAGCCCTGCATGTAAGACCGCCTCACAATGCTGCTGGTGATCAGTGTGTGCATGTGCACGTGTGCGTGCATGTTCGCGTGTGTCTGTGAATTGGCACGTGTGATTCATAAAACATGTATTTTTTTGTAAATTGTTCAGATTTGTAGATTGTACCGGTGCATTTTCGCATGTTTCCACATCACCAACATCGGACTTTACTGTTCACATGGGGAATTTCATACCAGCAATGATGCCACTTTGCCATGTACTCCTTGGGGTTTGTCAGAACAGTTTCAGTGTCTATTCTAACAATACTACTCATTGCGTTGGACACTGTTTGCCTTTTTCCAACTGTTTGGAGAGACCGCCATCCAACATTCCTAAACAATATCTCAAGAATATGCGGTTGCTCTTTATGTAACGCCCAATTATTGCGCTATTTTAGGTGAACGTTTTGTTTATACTAAAATATAATTTGAAATGTCACGTCGTTTGGCAGACGTTCTTCCCAGAGCAGTACTAAATGCATAAATTTTCATAATTTATCACATGAAATAGCTTGTCGTGCTGAAATGCCATGTTTTCCATTAGGTTGCCAGCGGACTGCCTGCCGACATTGAACATTTTGGCACATGAGCAAAACAAAAGACCCCCCACCACACATACATATTAAGCTGATGTATTCAATTAGGGCTTTTAGTTCCGCCATTCTATTGTTTAAAAAGCAGTGGCGCTTTCATTACATTGCTTCTCACCCATGTGTCAACTGCTAATAGACTTTTACTTAAATGCCAACTCATGCGAAGTTACAACTCTGGATATTGTCAACATATCTAATTAATTAGTGACTCTCTCTTAGGTTGGTGCCCAGATACAAATGCAGACCTGTATGTGGCCTATTTCTACTTATATAGATATAGATATATCAGTATTCCACAGATACAGGTAGGGCGGTGAGGGAACATAGGACTGAGGGCAACATAGGACTAAGGGGAACGTAGGACTGAGAGAACATAGTACTGAGGGAACATTAGGCTGAGGGAACAAAAGGCTGTGAGGGTACGTTGTTCTGCTATGAGCACCCCTGTTGCACACTTCACATTACTTTTATAAGTAAGCCAATTGTGTGATATGTGTTCTCAAGTACTCCCTGTTGATTGGCTAAGTAGCCCCAGGCATCCCCTGGTTGGGAACCACTGGCTTATTCTATGAACCAGTCATCTCCCACACCACATTCTCACACATCTCTGGTGCTACCAAGCACCAATTGCTATGTTGTGAAGGTTTCGTGGGTCTTGATAGTTTCTGTGCGGACATATGAAATATCAGCACAGTAGTTCAAATGTGCTCATCAAGATTAAGTGTTGTAACCTGTTAGCTTATTAGCAGACGAAGTGTGCTTTAAAATTAGAGTATTTCAGACAATATTAAAACATGACAGTATTTCAGACATTAGTTCTCACGGAGTGTATATTGTACTAGTTTGCACACAGCGTCGTGTGTATTTTTAATGATTTCAATTTTTTCCACATTGTTTAGTAATAGTGAAGACAATTAAATTACACATATGGAATTAGGTAGCAAAGGAACACGTGTCGAAAATATCAAAATACATTTCATATAGTACATTCTTAAATTAGTCAACCGTTGCCTTGGTGATGGTATTTTGCGATTCCATTCTAAACATGTTTCCAACTGAAATGTCATCCAGTTCCTGTGCTCTATTAGCCTTGGTTAATAATAGCGCATAATATAGGAACACTTGACTGCCGTTCGGGACACAAGCAGCTACTGTTACTAGAACATTTGCTATTTTGGTAATGAAGAACAGCCCCAGTCACAATCATTGTCACTTCCGATGTCATTAGGAAATAAATCATTTCATCTCTCGAGCACCGGAGTCAAAGTCAAGTTCTAGGTTTTGATCAAACTAATTAATCGGAAATTCAGAAACTCATTTTGACTTGGAGCGATTGTAATTAGGCGTGCCATTTCATTGGCCATCTGTTTGATATGGCATGTTCCAAACATCAATAGATTTTCGACTATACATCCTTATCGTTTCACTTCACCTTTGAAGTCTCTCAATAATTGCCCCCCCCACCTCTCATTGTAACAAGCTTTTTAATCTTGTGATAAAGATAACCTAGCAATTTCCTGTTTTATATATTTCCATATTTTGTAGCCTAGCTTATTGTTTACCAGCTATATTTTCCTGAGGAGTGAAACTATTGATTGAATCTCCAACTGGTGTGTTGATCAGAATATGCAATTCTGATGACGAGGGGTTTCATCCTCTCAATTTGATTTAATTACCTCGCAAATAAATTGCCTGTGAGGGAAAAGGGAATGTGTGTCAATTAAAATTGAGTTAACACTAAACCGTGGCCTATACACCATTATGAGATGAATCACAGTTGTGAATGGATATTCTAGGCCAGCTATACTGGGGAACCAGGGAGTACCAAAACCAATTAAAAAATGGTGAATCAATCCTTATTGTTTAGCTAACTTTTTACAAATTGACCCATGTTGCTGACATTATCATGTTTTCACCGTCTCAAAAGCAGCTTCATGGCAATGCACACTTTGTACATTATAACAGACATTTTTAAATGACAGCAACAAATCAACCTACAGAAAGTGGTGGCCGAACACCAACATCTACATTTTCATTTAGGGGTGTGCTCACTTTTGTTGCCAGTGGTTCAAACATTAATGGCTGTGTGTTGAGTACACTGTTATACAAGCTGTGCACTCACTACTACTTTACATTGTAGCAAAGTGTCATTTCTTCAGTGTTGTCACATAAATCTAATATTTATTCAAATATTTCCCAAAATGTGAGGGGTGTACTCTCTTTTTTGAGATACTCTACATAAGTATTCACAGTCTTTGCTCAAAACTTTCTTGAAGCACCTTTGGCAGCAATTACAGCCTCAAGACTATTTGAATATGACACTACAAGCTTGGCACACCTATTTTTGGGCAGTTTCTCCCATTCTTCTTTGCAGGACCTCTCAACTAGAGATCTTCAATTGGGCAAGACTGGGCTCTAGCTGGGCCAGTCAAGGACATTCACAGAGTTGTCCGGAAGCCACACCTTAGTTAATTTCGCTGTGGGCTTAGGGTCGTTGTCCTGTTGGAAGATGAACTTTCGCCCCAGTCTGAAGTCTAGAGCGCTCTGAGGCAGATTTTTAACAAGGATGTCTCTGTACATTGCTGCATTCATATTTCTCTCAATCCTGACTTGTCTCCCAGTTCCAGTGACTGAAAAACATCCCCACAGCATGATGCTGCCACCATCATGCATTACTGCAGGGATGGTATTGGCTAGGTGATGGGCTTGCCTGGTTTTCTCCAGACATGACACTTGGCATTCAGGCCAAAGAGTTCAATCTTTATTTCATCAGACCAGAGAATCATGTATCTGAATTTTTAGTGTCATGGCGAAGGCTGTGAACAATTATGTGCATGTATTTTTGTTTTTGTTTTATATTGTTACTAGATTTGCAATTCTATCAATCCAGAGAATTGTTGCATTGGCTTTACCGCATCGTTGTGAAGAAAAGAAAGCTGAGCCAAAAGGCAAGGCTCTCGATTAGGGCTGCAACAACGAATCGATAAAATCGATAGAAATCGATAATTAAAAAAGTTGGCAACGAATTTCATTATCGACACGTTGTGTCGCGCGACACGCCACTCAGTCGCGGAGATAAAAGCAGTTGAGTGCGGTGCGGTGCGGAGCTGTTACGTTGTTTTGATGGCGGAGTTGGCAAAATCAGTTCGACCAAAGTCATCCAAAGTGTGGGAGCATTTCACACTAAGTAAATACATCAAAAGTGTGTTAATTGCAAGATATGCAAAAGCGACATGACATGGCACGGGAGCACCACGGTGATGATACAGCACCTTAAACGGAAACACGTTGGAGTCCTTGATGCGGAGAGTTTGTGTGTGCGTGATGCGGAGAGTTTGTGTGCGCGTGATGCGGAGAGTTTTGTTACTGTGTACGTCTGTGAGTGTAGTGTAGAGAATAAGTTCTGAGGTTCAAACAAATCATTTTAAGTTTTCTGAATTGTATTTTTCTTTATAGGTCCTTAATAAACAACCTGTTTGTGCACTTTCTGAACATTTTTTGCACTGTGAATTGCACTGTCAGTTCTGTTTTTCAGTAAAGGGTTGGATATTAATGCTTTTTAGTTTTTATTCGATTCATCGATTAATCGAAAAAATAATCGAGAGATTAATCGATTATAAAAATAATCGTTAGTTGCAGCCCTACTCTCGATCTACCAGTCCATCTTTGCTCCTACTCTCACTTATGGTCATGAAGGAAGAATGAGATTGCGTGTACAAGCGGACAAAATGGGTTTTCTCAGGAAGGTGGCTGGCCTCTCCCTTAGGGATAGGGTGAGAAGCTCAGTCATTTGTGAAGAACTAGGAGTAGAGCCGCTGCTCCTTCGCGTGGAAAGGAGCCAGTTGAGGTGGTTCTGGCATCTGGTAAGGATGCCCCCTGGGCGCCTCCCTAGGGAGATGTTCCTGGCACGTCCAGCTGGGAGGAGGCCTCGGGGAAGACCATTGACTAGGTGGGGAGATTATATCTTGCTTGGGAACGTCTCAGGATTTCTGGTTAATGTGGCCAGAGAAAGGAAAGTTTGGTAGAATTTTACTCTCTATTGCGATCATATATACAAATAAGTACATACAAAAACCTCTTAGTGCAAATTTCCAAGCTAGCATTTCAAACAAAACACCAATAAAAATTAAAGTTTGGTCAGGCCATAATGTATATGAATCCAACATACATTTTATTGGAGTTTTTTCCAAATCACTATCATGAGTTAACATGTATTAGCAAATTTACATATGACCAGAAAGTAGTACTTTAACGGACACATTTGCACCGACACATTGGCACCTGTTGATCAGGTTGATTTCATTTGGCAAGCATGCTCAGGGATACGGCTAGCTAACTTGAGAAGAATGGTTAAATCTGGCCACATGGTGGCACTGTTGAACAGGAACAACTATTAATGTAACCACATGAGTTTGTAATAGCCAAATTGTTTGAGATAGAATCTGGGAAAGTATTGTGTTGGATTTTTATTCAAAGTTCCGCACGTATCTTTATTAAAATGTTGTCTTGCATAGCATGTGTAGCAGTTCTGGAGAAGAAGACATTGAATGTAGTCAACGGTATTGTTTTTTTTTTCTAAACGCCTTAAAAAACCTGTTTCATAATCTGTTAGTGGTTCTGTTATAATACATGGTAAATCTTTTTAGGGAGTATACTGCTCATATTAGGACAACCTTTCCAATGTGTTCTTTTACTGGTGCTACAGTGTATGGAGCTTAAATTGAACTTTGCCATATCTGCTTGAAGCTTTAGTATCTCTCTCTTTGCTGTTGTTGAGAGGTAAACCATTCATTTCACGACAAATTTTATTGCAGCTTGTACAGCGTGTAAAATAGAGCTGACATGAATGACCAGCAACCAACTTAATATTAAATTCTTTATCAGAAAGTAGAGTAATTAGGTGCAGGTTGAATATCTATTCAAGGAAGTGTACAATAGGCAATAATGCTACGGACATCTTTCTAACTGGCTGCTACAGTATGCTTTTATAGTTGCGGTGAATGCTGCAGTGGAATTGGATTTGAATGTTGGAGTCTTTGTTAATTAGGGCAAACTTCTTTATTCTTGTGTCTTCTGCTTTCTGGGGCGTATGAAAGCAGTGATGGAACTGTCTTTGCCTCCTGCAGCAGAGTCTTTTATAAACCTCAGTACTCCCCGGGTCACAAACATCAAAGCGTTGAGAAAGGGATCCCTCTCCCCACTGTCAACATCCAGTCAAAGCTAAAAACTGCAGAAAATGGCATCAGTGTCAGTGGATGATCCGAGAGTCACGTGGAAGAGGAGGGAACGAAATCATAAATTAAAATAGAGAAAGGTTTAATTTAACAGGTCATTAGCATACCATTAGTTTAATTCACATCCATTAAAATAATAAATGATAATCGGGATGATGGATGTACGACGTATTGTCATTCTCAAAATGCCCAGAATAACGTATTATTATAATAATACTTTAAAATCTAAATTTTTTTAACACATCCATGGTAACATTATGAAAAAAGATGCTAAGCTATCATATTCACTGAAAACAGTCCAGTTCTTTGTGAGCTAAATATTATGTTGTAATTATCAATTTTCTCCCTCACTGTAATAGTATCTCGATAAGTGGCCATCTTGTGACATACATAGAATATTAGCAAATCAAGCAATCATCAATACAAGTTTTTATGAGTGCCTTGGTGAATTTTTTTATCCTCGTTCAGGATATAAATGGGATGATAATAATTAGGCTTGTTTTGTTCCCATTTGGAGGTGGAAAAACCATGCACTCTGTCTTGTCAGCCTAAATAGTAGGTGGCTGGTTTCATATCAATTAGGAACATTACATTAAAAATGAGATATGTAGAAACAACCAGCATGTTGTACAGCTATAAAGTCTGTTGGTTAAAATCTGTAATTATTTTTTGATCTAGAAAATGTTCAAGTATATTTAAGATCAAAACTGTAGACATCTGCGGAGCTGTACCTCAGATTGGAGATATGACGCCAAGCAGTGAGGTTGGTGACATTGGTGGTATTTCACTTGTTTTTTCACCAGCTTATCGTGAAAGTTCACCTGCACTGATTTGGTTGAGATGTATGTAGACGTGGAGTGATAACCTCTGCTCCCGTCTACAATAACCTCTGCCTCCATATACCGGTTGCTGTTGCTTCCGTCTGATAAGTTCAAGCAGGCAAAAAGATTGACTTGGTTAAAGGAGAGAGAAAGATTGTTTCCAGTAGCTTTGGCTTTTTTTCTGATAGACGTGCCGAACGGCTAAAAAGGCCATTGACGGATGATGTGCTAAGCTGAGCGGAAATCTTTTGGTGCCTGTCCACCGTGAAGCTGGGAGGCCAGGAGATTCAGCAGCTGATAATGAGCCTCCTCGTGCCGCAGAGAGACATAAGCAGAAGGAAGAAGGAATAGAAGAGATGAGATGTGGACAGGGAGGAAGAGAGGGAGGCGGAGGCATCGGGCATGGGTGCTTACAAAGCATTGAGGGTCCTCAGTAGCTGCCAATCGCTTGCGGGTAGCCGCTACAGCAGCAAATTAGCCTCCAGGGAGCTTCTCCCCTCAAATTGAAATTGACAGCAGGTGACACTTGCAAACTCATTAAAATAGCCCCGGTGAAAGCCGGCTCTTCATCAGCTAGGGAGAATAAATTAAAAATGTCAAATACCCCCCCCCCCCCACCACGTGGCCTTTAAAATGATTTCACTCAGGTCAGCCACCCAAAGACCAGAGACGAATTAAATGGCTAGTCTAACAGATGTTAACAGAAGGCTTTTTCTTTACTGAACGCCAATGCTAGCGAACATGCTAATCAGTTTCCCCTGCAATATTTTTTAAATGTCTCCTTTCTTGATCATTTGTATGGCAAACAGGCCTACCACTTCTGAAAGACCGGTTCTTCTGTAAACCTGATGAACCCACTCTAGTAGTGGAGGTGTAGGGCACAGGGGTGGTTACTACTTATGGTATGAGTCAGCATAGAGAGGTGGTGGGAAGACCACTCCTTTCCCTCCACCGATGACTTTCCCCGTTTTTCCTGATGGGTCAGATGTTTATGAAGAAGGGTAGTTTGTTGAATGGAGAGGCCTAATGAAGAAATTATTGATTTCCCATAAGGGGCTTTAATCAAACCCATGCTGACACATCCAGAGGGACAGGGTCGGGCAACGGAACCAAATTACACTTCATACACCATCTATTTTTCAGCCGCGTGGATAAATGGAGCTGCCCTGCAGATAGATGGGAGGCTCCGTCGCTCGTTCATCATCAGGAAACAAGGGGATGAAAGAAAAATGATTGAGACAGCCAGGAGTTCTCATGGGTAATGAATGGAAAGGGGAAACCACAAGGCTGGGCCCTATGCCCCTTGCAAACCAAATGGCTGAGGGTTCTCAAATCTATCTCTTGCTGTCTCATTTTTTCTCCGTGTTTCAGGCCTCTTCTATTGATGTTTCTGTTGACAAGTATAAAACAAATACCCTAAGTAGTTACACTAGTAGAAATGTCCAGTTTCTTCAGCCTGCCCCTAAATTGGCTGTGGTCAAATGTTCCCCTAATGTTAAGAATGATATCAAGAGGTGGCAAACCGCTGCAGGGTGATTTAAATTGCTTTAGCTTTTCATTTTGCTTTAGGTTCTGTGCGGTAGATTATGTGACCATGTTCCACATTGCCCTCCCAGCCAGTTCTTGTCTAATCTTTCTTTTGGAATTTGCAGCATTGTGATGGTCGTGCTCCTTCCATGTTCCTTGTACCTCATATTTGTACATAGGCAAGTGCTGTTCGAGGAGTTATAAAACGTGTTGCAAAGACTCAAAAGAGCCGGTTAAGGTTCTTAGGGAGGAACTGTAGCTACAATGAAGGTAAAAACGTGGTCATTTGTTAAACACTGACTAGCAGCAATCCAAATTTAGAATCGTATGCTCTTGGTAATTATCCATTGTAAACTTCGTCTCGTGAATTAATTACCATTGAAGTGGTACTAATGCTTTATGACAGTGCGTTCTAGATAGAAAAACAGAACGTCCAGTACCGGCTTTGTGATCATTCTGCGCATGCCTTGGGGTTTGGTTGAAAAACACATAGGCTATGGTACAGCTAAAGACAAGACATGCATGTATTCTACATGTCTGCTGTGCATACTATACTGTACAGCATTCGGGAGCTTTTACAAATCCTCAGCCTTTTCTTGGTCTTGTCAGTAATGCCAACACATAAACTTCTACAGATGTTCAAATGACATGTGTTCGTCTACAACAGTAGAGAGGGCTTTTGCATTAATATTTATATGAAGATTATTCTAAGTTTGTTTTTCACCAAAATGTATTGTGTATGTAGTGTATTCAAGCATGTTCCTAAGGAGTGTTCCTGTGGTCAGCCATGGAAATGAACATAATTCATACATGATAGATGGTCTCTGTATTTTTATTGACAATAGAATCAGTTATCCATGAATCCATACATTAATATTTATGGACTGTTTGAATAATATTTTTCCTATGTTATGCTTTATTGGACTAATCCTTTATCATTATTCTAATCTGCGTGACAGGTACTGGAACCAATGCTGCAGTAGTATATGTACACTGGATACAGTGGATTAGACTGAAGCTAGTAATAGTAGTAGGCTTCTAGCTAAGAATAGAATAATTATCTGTTAGGTTGCTCTTTCTTTCCATCTCTAAAATAAAATAGGCTTCTCATGTTTCTGTGGTGACTTCAGGGAAACAGAGCATTGGTAATCAGGCAGAGTTATTTCGTCCTCGTTTGCGTGGCAGCTGCATTTCCGCATTGATTGTGTTGTGTCAATCAGTGGCCAACACATGCTATGGAGGCCCCATAGTAATGCCTGAAGACCCTCCTGTCAATGTGGAGCCTCCATCAAATGAGAACTGACAAATCACCTCCATGGCATTAATATCACTCATTTGTATTTTAAATGCATATTGTTCCGCTGAGTTACTCTACCGAGTCCCAGCTCGATAACAACAGAGTAAAAACATGGTAATTTCTATTTAGTTTCTTTTTTATTTATACAAGTATATCCCATAAGAATACGCTTGTTATGATGTGTCTAACAGTCAAGTTAACAATCAGATTATTTTTGGACCAAAACAATATTGTAGCCACCTTGGTAAGACCAATACTTTCCCTCCCATAGGGATATGCGTATCTGAAATAATTTACCCAGAGTGCCACAGGTTTTGGGTTCTAGACCATGCCCCGCCAAACGCTACAATACGATATTTGGCTAATCACTGAAACAGATTAAAGTAAAGCAGTGGTATTGCATTTCCTAATTGTAAAACAATATCTGCTCAGTAGGATTTTGTAAGACTATAATGGAATTAATGTTGTCATTTGAAGCACAGACTAGGTAATAACATTGTGCTGACTGGGATGGCAGGAAAATATTGGAGGTAACTACTAATGGTAACTAATGGTAACTACTAGTCACTTACCTGGTAAATACACAGGTAAATAAAGGCAACTTATTTTTTCATTTTCATTCAGCTGTCCAGCATGCAAACCGTAAAGTTGATAAATCCAGAAGCTGCTGTTGGTATACCTCACAATGTTTACAGCACCAATGTAGTAACAGATGGCTCTATATAGGCCATAATACATAATTAACTCCAGGTTGAGCTGAAAGAAAACAACACGAAGCTATGCCTTGTATCAATACAGTGAACCAAGGACAGATAGTATGTTTCCCTGCTTGAGTACAGGTACTTCTGTCTGTCAAACTGACGGATATGGTGTGTTCACGCATTTTGGTGTGTCTGTTTCCCACCTATCTTAATATGAGCAACATGAACTGGTTATTGAATGGAAGGGGAAATGACCAGAGCATATATGTCTTGCGTATAGGGGTTAGGATTAAAGGTGGCGAGCACGGCGTATCTCAACCACCCTCAGAATGATGAGGGTAACTAGGGTGTTTCAGGGTAGCACAATGTCCTCCAAACATCACTGCCACACACACAGCCTTCGCTCCCCGGCACACACCACACACACACCTTACCTCTTCTGACTGCGCGGCTAAAGGCCCCACACCATTAAATGTGGATAAACACAGATAAGCAACAGAAAAAATGGCTGGAGGGACCAACTCGAAGTGAATATCCGAGATTGCGCTGGAAATTAATTCTGCCAGTAACGCGTGGGGGAGGGCCGGGCAAGGGAGTGGAGAAATCAGCGGCAGAGGTTTGTCGTGTCTGGGAGAGGAAATAGAGGGAGGCAGCGCGGCCCCTGGGCAAGCTGAAGGGCCCCTATGACTGGCACTCAATTATGCATCAGTCGGATGATCCACTGAACGTGGTCGCGGCGATGCTGAGGGTTTATCGAGTTCCCGAGCAGCAGCCCTCAGCGACGGTCGTCTGTCTGCTGAAAGGTCCGTCTTGCCAGGCAAAATCACCAATGTATTGGCAGGGGAAATGGAAATGTGAAATAAGTTTCACAGCAAAATGTTTCAGTGTAATGTTAAGGCATTTAATAAATTTATCTCACGTTGTATTTTTAATTTCATTCAAAATAATCTAGGAAAAAATTATTAGACCTGGGTTTTCCTCACAAGAAGACCAAATGCTGATCCCCAGCCTAGCAACTGTGGAACTCATCGTACACTTAAGTTGGAACCCAGAGATAATAATGTATTTAGAGCACCAATTATCGGTGGACGAGTTCATTTCAAAACTTCGATTACCCACAAGTGACTAATGTGGTTTATCCGCTGTACGACCTTTACCTCAGTCAACATATATAGTAGAGCGCAGCTGTTCGACGGACCTATTTACAGTACAGCGGTGCTGGGCTGGGCCATAGTGTAAATGCCTGCCCAGATTCCAAGAGGCATTAGCAGTATATTTCCTCCTGGCCTGACAACGGTGGCGATGGATGTCAGCAGTTCCTATTGGCAGAGAAAGAGGGCACATAACTCAAGGCAAAGAAAACGATCAATACACCCCCTGACTCTTGTTGTTCTGCCCGGCCGTGTCACGACGGAATATGAAGGACTGTGACCTTCAGTCCGCTGGAGGTTGCAAATTATTCCGCAAAATTATAGTTGAGGGGACGATAATAAGCAAGACATCACATTCTTTATTCTTTTTCCCCGCACATCAGGGCTTCCATTAAGAAAATTTGTCGCTAGCATTTTATCTTCACGGACATTCGACACAGTCCACATCACTATGCGCTAAAAAGAACTCGTTATGTGTAACTGTTTTCGAACGTTAGCCAAAATTTTTGTACTAGAAAATCATGCAGAAAACAATCTTGCCGTAACATAGCAGGTTATATTGGAGAGCAAAACATTTCTCATTTGGTCTTCGCAGCATGGATGATGTTTGAATTTGAGAAATACGGAGAAGCGGAAACTCTGCTCCCCGCCACAATTTAATCATAAGGCCCTGTCTCATTGCAATAACTCCCAATGGATTAGCCAGGCCTGGACCTAGACTGTGATGGTCGGATTGGTTCTACCAAAGAGCGCCTGGCACATTACATTCAAACAGGGAACGAGGTTCCGCCAGCTCTACTGAGAATGAGAAGAGCACTATCACACATATTTCAGCAGCCTTCAGAAAACACACATGCTGTCTGGCTGGCTGGAACTACATATGTTTTCCTCAGGTGCCAAGACACTCGTCGAATCGGGTGCTTTGTATTCAAATAACATAGCGTGCTTTAGTGTCATCGAAGACAAGAACTCGGAAAGGGCTCAAAATGTTGCCCTTCTTGGCTTTTAGGTGTAATTCTGTAATATCATTGCACCAGTGCCTTGCTGCTCTGGGACTTTTCGGTGGTTTGATGGTTGTGGTGGTTTGATGGTTGCACCAGTGCCTGTTGAACAGCCCGAGGCAACAGAAGCTTGAAGCTCATGTCTAATGTTACCGCAAACTCTGGCTGTGTGTGTGACACATGCTTGCACAAACCGACACACGCACATACCCACAACACACACCAGCAGTGGCCCCAAACCTGTGTGTGTGTGTGTGTGTGTGTTTGTGTGTGTGTGTGTGTGTGTGTGTGTGTGTGTGTGTGTGTGTGTGTGTGTGTGTGTGTGTGTGTGTGTGTGTGTGTGTGTGTGTGTGTGTGTGTGTGTGTGTGTGTGTGTGTGTGTGTGTGTGTGTGTGTGTGTGTGTGTGTGTGTGTGTGTGGTGTGTGTGTGTGTGTGTGTGTGTGTGTGTGTGTGTGTGTGTGTGTGTGTGTGTGTGTGTGTGTGGGTGTGTGCGTGTGCGTCAGCATGCTTTGGTGCAGCAGCGTTTGCTCGCCCACAGGCAACTCTGGGAGCACAGATTTTTATGTTACTGCCAATAAATGCCAGCACAGGAGCAGCAGCAATCTACACATGTAGGAAGCCATTACGCAAATTATTCCCGGCTTCAAAATTGCACTTTACGAGAGTCTTGAGTTTGGTAAATGCGTAGCACCCTTCACTGCTCTGTGCAAATTTTTTGTTGTCTCAAATCTTGGGAGCTGGAGATGTGTCAAGTGTCCTAAATGTACGAGGGCAATCTATGAGATTCAATTTGATCTATTTTTGCTTCAGAAGATGCCCCCATCCGGGTTTCTGAGACAATTTATTTTTTCAGGTTTCAGGGGCTTCTATATTGTGTGGTATGTTTAGGGGTTTATAACTTCCAGGTCTCAGAAGGACAGCCTCTATTGGATTTATTATGAGGCCCCCGTGCAACCGATGAGGTTTCTGTGCGTTCACTTTACGGAAGTCTGAGGGAACATGTGCCCATTGAGAGCCGCAAACACGGAGCAGAGGGCAATCGAAGCAAAACAAATGTGAAACTTAATTTGCCAGTGTCCTTGTCCATCATTCGCCCTTGTCCTCCATTTGTCCGTGCTCTTTGTTCTTGATTTCGTCCTTGTCTCGTGCTGTGAGCTGTCAGAGACCTTTTAGCCTGTTCAAACGGAGAAGAAAAAACGACACTCCAGCATTTATAAACAGCTGCAATATGGCCTAATGAGTGGAGCACGCCACACATCGACCCCTCAGTGGGCTCTGGAAACACCTGGTGAAATGTCTTTCAGCAGTGACATGCTTCAATTTCACACACCATTGTCGGGGTCCATCGTCTACAGACTGTGGAAAAGCTGCCATACAGCGCTTAACCATAATGACTTCGGATGACTACTTGAAATGGCTCCCGCTGAAACAGCTGAGCGCTTTTCCTTGCATTCCTCACGGACTATTCTGCTTCTGGACTGGAGTGAACCTGTGAAGGGATTTGAGTTGGGCAGAGGAGGCGGCATCGGGCATACAGTCCAACTACTTCCTGGTGCTCCTTCACACAGACAGGAGGAGTCCTGCTTGACAGCGTTCTGTTCTATCAATTCAAATTCGCTATTCGCTATCAAACTCTTCTTTTCTTAACGTTATCGTTGTCTTTAATGTATCATTTTTATATTATAAAATGGATGTAGCATCTAATGTAACATTAAAGCTGAGAGTGCAGGGAGAAACGGTTTACATTTTAGATAACCCTATCGTTAAAAATGTTGGGGTCACTTTGGCATTTGTTTTTGAGGGACACGCATTGATCAGAAATACAATGTAGACAATGTCAATGTTGTAAATTACTATTTTAGCTGATTTTTAATCACTCCTGCAAACATCGCTGGCAATGGCACTTTGTGTTTGCTAATCCAAGTTTAGCATTTTCTAATTGATCATTAGAAAACCATTTTGCAATTATGTTAGCACAGAGCATCAGCAATTAGAAGGAAAACAAATAACTTTTTTTAGTCAGTCTATCCTTGTTTTGAAAAAGTAACCAGAGTAGATAGAAAACGCTTAGCAAGAGGCCGGATACGTTATAGTGTCTAGTTTGCCTGCTGTAGTCCATCTGCTTCAAGGTTCGACGTGTTGGGGGTTCAGAGACGCTCTACCTCATATCTTGGTTGTAGGACTATTTGATTTACTGTTGCCTGTCTATCAGCTTGAACCAGTCCGGACATTCTCCCGTGAACTTTTTCGCCCAGACAGCAGCCGCTCACTGGATATTTTATTTTAATTTCTACATGACTACAAAACTTTTGAATCGTGGTGTTGGTTTACAAACTGATGGCATCCTTGAGGTGTAATTGTTGTCTTTTGTTGACAATGATTTAAATAAATTCTGCATCTTGTCTGGTATTACTCTATTGACTCAAAACTAACAAATGTTTCAAGTTATATATATTTTTCTCATTAAACAAATCCTTGTTCTTGCAGCAAATTCCATTATTGACTGCACCCACTTTTCATACACTTATGTTTTATTATTTTAGTGACGGAACTGTTGGTAGACAAAACTGATGGGAGATCTGTAATGAAAATATAGAGTCCATGGGGAAAAGGAATCTGCCTTACCGGGGCTGAACAGCCTGTGGGGGGGGGGGGAGGGGGTTGTTGCCCTAACTTTCAAACTTTGAGCTGATACACCTGTCTGGCACTGAATAAACCATATATGTAGTTTGCATTTACAATAGCTTTACCTAACGCAGTAATCATACTTTATACTTCATAAATCAAAAAATTTGGGGATGTCTTCGTTCAACAAATCCACTGCACAGGTTGGCTTTTGCACACCCAAAAGTGTCTCTCCGACTCACTGAAAACTGGAACATCTAGTTGTTGGGAACCTGCTCAGTTTCACCTTTAATTAATTGAATCGTTGCTCCCACATATATTAACTGTTTAATGATCATTAATAAGAGCAACTCAGAATATATATATATATATATATATATATATACCTTTTTAAATCCCTAGTTTGAGTGCTTCTCTGATCGGGTTTTATGTTTTTTTGCAGCTTTTAGGTTTGTAACCAAGATGTCTCTAAAGGTTCAGACCAGCAACGTCACTAACAAGAACGACCCCAAGTCCATTAACTCACGAGTGTTCATTGGGAACCTCAACACAGCAGTGGTGAAAAAGTCGGACGTGGAGACCATCTTCTCGAAATATGGCCGCGTGCTGGGCTGCTCTGTGCACAAGGGCTACGCCTTTGTCCAGTACGCCAGCGAGAGGCACGCTCGTGGGGCCGTTATAGGGGAGAATGGACGAGTGCTGGCCGGCCAGAACCTGGGTGAGTCCTGTTTGGGTCCTGTTTGGGTCCTGTTTCTCTCATCAACATTTTCAATACTAGCTTTCTTCCGATGTTTGACAAGCTGGGATGAGAAAACAAGTGTCAGATGATGTGAAATCGGATACATTTGTCAACAGTGTAACGAATACTCAGACGACAGAGTAGGGTCCAATCGCAGAACCGCGAAGCTTTATTAAAGTACAGGCAAACAGTAGGCTTAATCGTGGTCAGGCAGGCAGTGGTCAACACGGAGAGATCAGAGGCAGTCAGAGGTACAAAGGGATCGGGCGTGGTCGAAGTCGGTTAAACGGGCACAGGATCAGGACACGGGAGTCACTAGGAGACAACAGAAGGGTTAAGCAAGACGGAGTCGGAACACGGAGCAAAGGTCTGGTACACTGGAAGACTTCAATGAATATTCTCTAATAAAACGCTCAGCAAGTCACTAGAACAATACCTCGCAAAGAGAGAGCCTCTGAGCACACCTATATCCCGTACCTAATTACCGGCAGGTGTGCTCAGAACTCAGGTGAGGTTGATCGCGTCTGATGACTCCCCCTCTCTGTTGATCGGGGGAGTGTCAGACTCTGACTAAACCCAGACAAACCCTGGTTCCTTATAAACAGCTAACGATGAGAATTTAAACATGTCTACAGTTTGTATGAAGCACGATTTCCCTAATAGACATGTTTCTATGGACACATCAGAAATGGGGCATTGATTAATTCTCAAAATCAAACTACCCACGATGAGGCCAATAAATCAGAATAAATCAATCACAATAAATCAATCAGAGCTGTAGCCAAAACATTAGTTGTGCTATAATCTATTTTTCATTACATTAGGAAAAATACAGAAATCACAAATGTGCTCAGGAATGGCAAGACAAACTGGCAGTCCAAATGAAGACAATATTTATTGGGGGATGACCAAAGAATAGATTCAGTGGGACAGACAACAACGAAACAACACTGAAGGGTTCCTAGAAGCAGAGATGGATGCGTTAAGATGGCCATAAACAGAATAGTACACTGCAGAATTTCAGTGTGACCAACTAGTACGCCTCAGGAACAGAATGGCCTGTTAACACTGAAAACTACATAAAAGAGCCTTCAGGTGTTCTGTGAAAAATTGTATGGACAATTATATGACAATTAATCTGTACGAGAGAGATATGGGGAACGTGTAGCGGGGTACGGAAGTGCACATGATCCACACTTAATTGAGAATGTGACAGGCAATCACTGCCTACATACGATATGCAACCAAGCACTAAACACGATCATTTTACTCTACTTGAAGTGAATCTGCCTAATACTTTTGCCACCCAGTTCTATCTAATATAAATAAATAGAACCTCAAAAGAAAGCTGACACTTTTACCACATTTATTCTATAGTTTCAAATCCTACTTGCTGAACGATAAAGCCAGAAATGCCATTTCACAGTCCAAATACATTCGTATTGCAGTGCCTGTATACGACGTCAAGATGTTCAAATGATATGTTACTAAGCGCTCGGATACTCGAGCAAACTGAAATACAATTAACTGAACCACCCTTGACCTTACAGTAGCCCATGTGTAGCCCTGTAGCCACGGCTACGGCTCGGCACTTCATTAGGGTCTGGTATCGTGTCTATGCGAGATCAGAAAGAACAGCGAAAGCCAGTGGGCCTCCTCTAGAAAGCAGTGTGTATCAGGAACCACTCTGACAAAATTCCCTGTAGTCCTGGTTGGGCCTTTGAAGAGTGCTGCTTGTTATCAGAGCATTGATCTTGATGGAACTCTGAGATTAACCTCCTGACTGTGTTGCGTGCCACAGAGGAATACAAGCCCTGACTACACTGCACAGAGCAACATTTACCGCTCTGCTATTTGTAGTGTTCTACCACCTTTACGTTAAGCCCCAGCTGGACTTCTAGCAGCAGGGGACGAAATGTAAGTGAAGGATAATTCCCGGAAAAGGCACATTGTTGGGTACTAAGGCATGCAGGGTTATGGATCTCCTATTAACATTTTGGTGGCAGTTGGGGTTGGGGCTGACAAGTAACTGAAAGGTTGTTTCAGTTAATCCCAGAGCTGGCAATGTAAAAAGTGTGTCGTTCTGTTCCTAAGCCAGAATACTCAGGTTGAATCAGAATCAGGTTTATTCGCCAATTCTTTTTACACACACAAGGAATTTTTTTGGACCATAAGCGTGCAGCATTTAGAACACGCGTTTTAAGACGTACACAAACAGTGCTAACAGAGCAAAACACACAACACGAACAGTCAAGAGACCCTGCCATTTACAATGTTTACCTGGTAAGATAAAATATTTAAATGTTCCAAATGAATGTGAATAGGATGCACTTGATCCTCATGGAGAACCATGGAGAAACCAATTTCAAGTGGCACATTAGTGTGAAACAATTTTTCATAATGCCACACGATATTTCCTAATGGCTTTTCATTACAAGATGCCTCACTGGCGGCTTCATTAAATAGTACAGTGCAAAACACCTGTTTCAATGTCAACAGTGCAGAGGCGACTCTGGGATGCTGGCTTTTTAAGAAGAGTAGCAACATATATATATATATATATATATATATATAAGACTGACAAAAAAGAGCTGGGAAAAACACTGAGCAAGATTGGATCAGAGCAGGATTGGAAAAAACTGTCGTAGGTGTTGAGATGCAGAGCAAATGAAAAGCTGCTGGAAGAGTATTTGACACCATCTGTGATGGAAGAGGCCATGTGATGGTCTGGGGGTGCTTTGATGTGATAAAGTGGGAGGTTGGTACAGGGTAAAAATTATCTTGAAGAAGGAAGGCTATCTCCATTTTGCAATGCCATGCAAAACCCTGTGGACAGTCCTTGTTTGGAGCCAATTCTGGACAATGACCAGAAGCACAGCTCTAAACTACGCGATAACTAATTAGGGAAGAAGCAGCTAGCTGGTATTCTGTCTATAATGAAGTGGCACATTCACCAGATCTCAACCCTGTTGAGCTGTTGTGTGAGCAGGTTGACAGTATGGTACAGAAGAAGTTCCCATAAAGCCAATGTCATTTGTGTGTGTGTGTGTGTGTGTGTGTGTGGGGGGGGGGGGGGTTCAGGTAGCATGGGGTGCAATATCTTTAGATTACCAGATCCTTAGCAAATAAGTCCACAAAAGCTTATGTTACAGAATTCATTGGCAATCTATTACCCCATAATCTGCTGAATCCACATAAAAAACACAAACGCTATTTTTTTTTTACAACACTTAGAAAATGACCCATCAAAGCCCAATTTTGCCTGCGCACTGTTAAAGAAATAACCCAACCTAACAAGTTGTTCGTTTCTCAGGCGTCTGCTAAATGACTGACATGCAAATATAAAACATGTAATTACAATTTGACCATTTGCCCTGAGACATATTATAGACACAATCTTTTGCAAAGAATCAGCTGCCATTTGGTTGACATTTATATATCAGCCACTGTAAAGCCTCAGATATTCAGTAATTATTTTGGTCACAAGTCAACTTCTCCAGGTTGCACAGCATTGTAAATGCCACGTCTGCTAGCTCAAGGTTGGGCTTATTAACAGTGGGAGACTTTTGGTTTACATTTCCTGAGTGTCCTCTAAAATTAGAAGTAGGTTAATCAGCTGGGCTGTGGGCCACCTGAACCCTGGGTAACAGTGTGGGTGGCTGCCCTTCAAACAGAGAGATGTGGGGCAGGTGTGGGCACTGCATGTGTCCTCTACCCACAGGGGGAATCTAAGAAAGCTCAAAGCGGTCACTGGCTTGTGCCAACTCTGCTTTGATACACTCAGCGAAGGACTCTGACACTAAACACACACGCAGACACCTAATAAAAACGCAGACTTACAGATGGGCAACTCCACTTGAACCCTGTGACCCCATGCAAATGTTAAAATGTTATATATGAACGCACGCACACACAGACACACACACACACTTAATTCCTACATCTAGACAATAGATTAACAGACTCTCACACACATCTTTTTTTGTAAACACGCCGATTTACAAAAACATATCTACATTCACACACGCTCCTTTACCACATATAGACTATAGGCTTAAACCTGTTCTCTCAAAATCTCCCACCTAACCACACACACTGACATTCACACACAGACACACACCAAAACTGTCTTTCATGTCACGGTCAACTTAACAGACTTTTATGTGTGGAGTGTACGCCTAACAGCCTTAGCCATAATCCCCCCCATGGCAGGCGTGCCCAGGGAGCACAAGCAATATGCTTGCCCCTCACATTGGCGTTGACAATGTACACACAAGCCCCAGAGAGAGACAGCCAGGGCTCATAGCACGGCTGGTAACATCAGCTCCATCTCTCAGTGAGGCAGAGAAGCCCAATAGCTAAACACTACCCTCTAGTGGATATGACAGGTATGCACAGACGTCAGTGTTATTGTCAGGTTCTCATGTCGCCCTGTTATGGCGAGGCTGTATACAGCTGTTTAATCAGCATTCCCTCTTGCAATTTAAACGATTCCAACAATCCATCTGGAGGAGAAACATCACATTTTATCGTTCACCTTCGTGTTATTGCTAGGTTCCACGTAACGAGTAGATTCCAAATGTTCTCTTTATTTTGTAGTCTGTTTACATTGTGACCTTTCTGTTGATTGACCTTTACCTGACTACAACATTTCACACATACTATTGTGGGTTCAGTTACGCATGTAGCATAACTTCTACAGTAAATCTCATTCCTATTATGGCATCTCCTTTAGCTCTATGTTCGATGTGATGTTAATGTATTCAAATATTAAAGTTCACCCAAATTGCAATTCTTAATATATTTCTGTTGATTAATTTACCCTCTCTAAGCCATCTATATACAAGGGTATCACCTTCTAATTGGTTTTGTTAGTTGCACCACTGTCTCATAAATAAAATGGTGGTCCAGTGGTTAGAGCGTTTACCCTGGGCCCAGTACGGTTAAACGTAAACCCTGGGCCCAGTCTGGTTAAACGTAAAGCAGTGATTCTGACCCAGTATTTTGTATGTTGACATGTATTGGATTTATTCCACATTTTTGAACCACCATCACATACATCCATACACCTGGCCATTGACTACTGCCACTTGACTACTGGCCATTGACTACTACCACTTGACTACTGGCCATTGACTACTACCACTTGACTACTGGCCATTGACTACTACCACTTGACTACTGGCCATTGACTACTACCACTTGACTACTGGCCATTGACTACTACCACTTGACTACTGGCCATTGACTACTACCACTTGACTACTGGCCATTGACTACTACCACTTGACTACTGGCCATTGACTACTACCACTTTCTCTCTGTAACAGACCTCCTTCTCTCCTCCTCAGACATCAACATGGCAGGGGAGCGCATGCCCAGCAGATCCAGAGGGCAAGGTTGAGAAAGATGACTGAGAGATACTTGTGACACATTCCCCTAAACGGTTCCCCCGGGTTCTCCGTAACATTCTCTTTCTCTCTGTGCTGTTCTCCAGACATCAGCATGGTAGGAGAGCCAAAACCCACCAGACCCAAAGTACTGAAGCGGTCTGCTGCTGCGCTATACAGGTCTGGTATAAACGTTCAGGGAACAAAAGGGACCGAAATAGGAGCTTGATTTCATCTGTCTCAATAGTCTCTTATTATTCCTTCAATAATGGAACTGAATCGTGGGCATTTGGCTTTACTCTGACCTTTTCCCCTGAAATTAATGCATATGAGAGAAAACTATTTGTGCACCGCCGAGAATTTACTCCAGAACTTTCTGATTCAGTCTAATTCTGTTTGTTTTCTTCCAGTGGGTACGACTTTGATTATGACTACTACAGAGAGGACTTCTATGACAGGTATGTGGATCGGACAATGAGATATGCCTATTGGTTAATTTCGTCATTCCACATCATCCGTCATTGAGGAACAGTGCATTTTTTCTCAATTATTATAAATATTATTATAGTAATTCAAGAGATAACTTTGTGACTTTATAAAGCGCTCTAGAATCTCCTGAAGGGTTAGTTAATCGGCACTGGTCTAATAAAGCAGTCACATAGACAGATTGAATTCCATGTTACGAGGATGCAAAACATTAATGTCATTGATCAAAGACTATAAAGTCAATTTATTTTCCTGTGGCCGTTTCCCCCGGGGGGGTATGTTTTAGCATTTTTTTATTCACCATCATTTGACTCGCTCCCATAAAGAAATAGCTACGCCAGCTGTTGAGGCAGTCTTTTGTTTCAGACAGCCAGTGTGTCTCGCCTTCTTTCAGCCTTGACCCTGTTAGAGTGGCTATAGATATCCCGCTGCTGCTGCCCGGCTGGATTCCTGTCTGCGCAGTCTGAACATAATATCCAGATGAGAAACACATTTCAGCCATCAAGACACGTTTATTTATCCCCTCTCTGTGATGTCCGAGTCTTGAGTTATGGCTGCCAGAATCTGCCTCTGACTGGGATCAATATATTACAGAAAGATGCACCGAATCATTTAATCCCCCTTCTGCTTTCAAGTGATCTCCGACCCCCTCCCCCGTGCGCTCTCTCTCTGGACGGCAGATTGTGCTTCGAAGCCGAAGTAATCGTCTCAGCTTCTTTTTTTTACATTTTCATTTCATTCACAACTGACCAGATAAAAAGCTTGTTGCTGAAAATAGTCTTCGCAAAAAACCTTTCCATCTGATTCTTTACAGAGAGTGGATCATTTTCAAGCGGCATTTCTTAAACCAGGGGTCTTGACCCAATGTTGGTTGGCCAAATGAGAACAGGATCATGACACAAACTCTGCACTTGTTGGTTGTACATGGTCTCATAAACCTTGACATTTCTTCGCAGTCAAAAGTTTACGTATTTTTACCCAGGGTTGTGAAAATCCATCTAATCAAGACATATGAGTATTTTATGTATCCTCGTTTTGAAAAAAGAAATGTGTGTAGATCATTGATACGAAACATTATTCAAACATCAAATTGAATCTTGCTTTGGAGCACAATATAAAAGTCAAGACGAACAAGTGGGTGAATACAAATTGACATTGCCTATTGTACTATAGATATATTTGAAAAGGTAGTGCTATAACTAGTTTTTTTTAAATATCAATACTTTGAAGAGCTACTACATCTGTAGATGTCAACTCACTAATGAAGTGTACACTATACATTTATTATCTTATAATTAGTACTTTTTTCTTCCTCCAAAGCACCTTAAATGATCAGTCTCCTAGCTACGTCTCTCTTTTCCCCACCTCAGGCTGTTTGAGTTCAGGGACAGAGTTACACCAGTGCCTCTGGTGGTACCAGTTAAGCACCTGTTAATGATCAGTCTCCTAGCTACATCTCTCTTTTCCCCACTTCAGGCTGCTTGAGTTCAGGGGCAGAGTTACACCAGACCCTCTGGTGGTACCAGTTAAGCACCTGTTAATGATCAGTCTCCTAGCTACGTCTCTCTTTTCCCCACTTCAGGCTGCTTGAGTTCAGGGGCAGAGTTACACCAGAGCCTCTGGTGGTACCAGTTAAGCACCTGTTAATGATCAGTCTCCTAGCTACATCTCTCTTTTCCCCACTTCAGGTTGTTTGAGTTCAGGGGCAGAGTTTCACCGGTGCCTCGAGTGGTACCAGTTAAGCGGCCTCGCATTCCCATCCCGCTGGTACGCCGGGTCAAGTCTCTGCCCGTCAAGCTGTTGACACGCTCCTCGGTTCTCCCCAGCGGTACGGTCAAGCAGAAATGTGAGTTCCCTCAAGCTCTGTAGAATTATTGTCAATAATGTCTGAAGATTTTGATCTTTCTGATCTTAAGTAGCTCAGTTGAACAACTCAGAATCGATCTCTTTTCAGATAGAACATGATCTGCTCTAAAGCTGTTCTGTCAGGACAAGTACTTGTTATGGTCTGGAGCCAGAGTCTTTTGCAGTTTCATTACCATGTTCAACAATCCAATCATATCTCTCCATTTCATTAATTGGATGTAGTAAACTGGTAAGAACAGTTTCTATTTTAACACGATATTCTCTGATTTAGCTGAAACTGCATTCAATTTAAATGCTGCATACAGAAATAATTTAGAACCCTTCACTTATGTTTAATTACATCCGTATTGTAAAATGGATCAAATCTACACACAATACCCCATAATGAATGTGCAAAAAACAACACGGACAAAAACAGAAATATCCCATTTAGACAAGTATTCAGACCCTTTGCTATGACACTCAAAATTGACCTCAGGTTTCTATAAATCACCCTTGAGATATTTATGTGTCTTGATTGGAGTCCACATGGATAATTCAATTAATTCAATTGGACGTAATTGGGAAAGTTAGCCGTGTCGGAGCGAAAACCAAACCATGAGATTAAAGGAATTGCCCGAAGAGCTCTGAGACGGATTGTATCAAGGAAAATAGGATTGAGAGGAAGATGAACAGAGCAAAGTGCAGACAGATTTTTGATGAAAACATGCTTCAAAAGTGCTGAGGACCTCAGACTGGGGTTAAGGGTCACCTTCCGACAGAACAAAAGGACTCAGAATACAAGCCAAGACAACGCAGGATGAGCTTTGGGACAAGTCTGTGAATGCCCCCGAGTGGCTCAGCCGTAGACCGTACATGACCCCAATCAAAACAGTTCTGGAGATCATCCACCCTGACAGAGTTTGAGAGGATCTGCACAGAAGAATGGGAGAAACTCTCCAAATGCAGGTGTGCCAAAATTGTAGGGTCATACCAAAGAAGACCCAATGCTGTAAAAGCTCTTCAACAAAGTACTGATTGAAGGGATATAAAAACTTAGATAAATGTGATATTTTCTGGAGGGTTTATGGATATCCACATTTCGAAAAAACGATTTTTTTGCTCGGTCGTTTTGTGGTCATATTATGTGTAGATGTAATCATTTTTGGAATGAGATCGTAATGTGACGACGTTCCAAATGCTTTGTATGCCGACTTACACTGATGACCCAGAACATTGTGACCACTCAGGTGAAGTAAATAACTAATCTAGTAAATGAATTATCTCCTTTCAAGGGCAGATGCCAAGGTCTGGGTAGATTATTTGGTATATGAATCAGTTCTCATAGTCAACATGTTGGATGCAGGAGAAATGGGCAGGTGTGAAGACCTGAGCGATTTTGACATGGGGGCATGGCAGGTGACTGGGCCAATGGGTCACATTGTTAATGGCAAGGGACATCTCTAAAACAACATGGCTTGTGGGGTGATCTCGGTCAGCTGTGGTGAGTACCTACTGACAGTGGTCTCAGTCAGCTGTGGTGAGTACCTACCGACTGTGGTCTCAGTCAGCTGTGGTGAGTACCTACCGAGTGTGGTCTCAGTCAGCTGTGGTGAGTACCTACCGACTGTGGTCTCAGTCAGCTGTGGTGAGTACCTACTGACAGTGGTCTCAGTCAGCTGTGGTGAGTACCGACCGACTGTGGTCGGACAAACCACAAACCGGCAACAGGATGTTGGGCGCACAAGGCTCATAAAGGCGCTGAGGACAATGAAGACTATCCTGTCTGGTTGGACCCGACAGAAGGCCTACTGTGTTGCAAGTCACAGGATTATTTTTACAGTGGTCTTGAAAGGAATGTGTTGGTACCAGGAGGCACTGTGGGAAGAAAAGACGAGCTGGTGGAGGTAGTGTGATGCTCTGGGCCATGCTCTGCTGGGAAACCATGGGTTTGGGCATTTATTTGGACGTCAATTAGACACGTGACACCTGTCTTAACATTGTTGCAGACCAGGTACACCCCTTCATGACAATGGTATTCCTCCAAATTCCCCAGATATAAATCTGATTGACCATCTGTGGGATGTGCTGGACGAACAAGTCTGATCCATGGTGCCCCCACCTCGCAATTTACAGGACCTAAAGGATCTGCTGCTAATGTGTTGGTGACAGATACCACTTGGCACAGCCAGAAGAGGACTGGCCACCACTCAGAGCCTGGTTCCTCTCTAGGTTTCTTCCTAAATTCGACCCATCAGGGTGTAATTCCTAGCCTCTTTGTATCAACTTGTATCAACTGCTTGATGTATGCTCTGTAGGCTTCAGGCTGAGTGTTTGTAAAAGGGCTTGTAAAAGGGTTGGTAAAAAAGGCTTTATAAAATAAATGTGATTGGTTGACTGATTGATACTGTAAAAACAACAAAATAGGATGCCAATTCATGAAATATATCTTAATGTAGAAGAAGGCTCTCACCAAAGTCAAATGTTTACACATGTGGGCATTGTGCAATACAGTGTGCAATAATAACTAGACATTGTTCCGAAATAACATATAGTCCAGCAGCAGTAGTGATGAATGTACAGTGTTTGTATGTGATCATGTTGGTGGAAACTGGACATCCTCAAAAAATAGTCAACCAAGGGAGAGGTCAACAAGGTTGATCGTTGTTGATCCATTGGATGGCTGACCAGAGCCTGATGGAGCTGTAGTCAGGTGGCCAGTAGGTGGCACTATTCCCCCTATTCCCCAGATCTAATCCCAGGGAAATTAAGGAAACATTGCTCTGAAGCTGTCAGATAAGACATTCAACGGGTGTCATGAGTGGCATTTATCGTTACAATAATTGTGTTAATCCTGTGATCCTGTCTACTTTTCTGATCTGTCCCTTTATGCTATCCCTGTCTCCTAATCGCCCACAGCTTCCAATTCACTCATTTATCCCTTTTTTTCTGTAACACTTCTGCAAGACAACGTATGTTCAGTCAATGTTTTTACACCTGCTTTGTAATGTTATTTAGGTTAGGTTACACCAACCTTTCTCATTCCCTCTGCTGTTTTTGGTGGTTCAGCAGTGAAATCCAACGAGCTACAGGCAATCAAATCGGAGCTGACTCAGATCAAGTCCAACATTGATGCACTGCTCGGCCGACTTGAACAGATCACAGAGGACAAACACATGGCTGCGGGTGAGATAATACTAAACTAAAATCAGGCGATTAAACACATATCTACAAATAAACACATATCTACTGTGGAGAAAGTGCTAGAACCCTCCAACCTTGACGTTTGAGTGTAGAACCCTCAAGTACTCCAAATGGGCCAATATATGCTCGATAAAAACTTTTCCACAAGCAGCGAATAACAGTCGCGGGTTCAGTTGTGTTAGGACTTCATTTAGAAAAGCTATACCCAACTGGCCAGTAGGAGGCAGAATGACACAATTGCCTGTCGAGACCATGTAGATTGAGAGAGGCTAAATAAACTAAAAGACCACATAAAGGTACCCAGTGTCATTTGGTGAGTGTTACCATTCTGACTAAATTGGTTGGGACTTCTAACTATGAACGACTGGCTTGGAACATTAACAGTTTAAAAAGAATCTCCCGTTCCACCACCCAGAGTTGCTTTATTGGATTGAGATTTGGTGACTGTGGAGGCCATTTGAGTACAATAAAACCAGTGTGAGGTGATGTGCGCTTTGTGACTCTACTGCTGAAAATAGCCATTAGATGCTGGGTTCACTGTGGTCTTAAAGGCATGGACATGGTCGGCAATAACGCTTAGGTTGACTGCGATGTTAAAACAATTTTCAATTAGTACTAAGGGGCCCAAAGTGTGCCAAAAACGAATGCCCCCACACCATAACACCACCACCAACCGCTTGAACCGTTAAGACAGGGACAGATGGATCCATGCTTTCATGTAGTTCATGCCAAATACCATGTGAATGTCCCAGCAGAAATTGCAACTCAGACCAGGCAACTTTTTCCCACTCTTCTATTGTCCAATTTTGGTAGGGCCATGCAAATTGTAGCCTCAGTTTTTGGCTCTTAGCTGACTGGAGTGGCACCTGGTGTGGTCTGCTGCTGCTGTAGCCCATCTGCTTTGACGAGTTGTGCATTATACTCGCCTACTCTCTGAATATGCTGATTCAGGGAGTCCAGTAAGCAGCGCACACTGCTTTTGAACAGTTTTTTTGTCCATTTAGGACTCTGTAATATATGAGCTGATATTTCCACTGAGTTTATGACCCCATGGTCAATGATGCCAGCTGGGCCAGCTGTGCTCAATGACGTGTTGGTAGCAAGTAGTACCTAGTTAAAGTGCTCGGCCAAGAGCAGGTATGTTACACACAGGTTTCTCAGGGACCCATAAATACTTAACAGAAACTAATATTAGTTGTGAAGTGTTTTCTAGAGTTCTTTATAGGTTTGACTAGGGATGTAAAACATCCGTTACAGGGCTGGCTAGAATGAAAAATATATTGTACAGGTTTATTGCGATTTGGAGCCTTGAATGCCGACTTGCTGACTGCTAAAACCTGGTATATCAGAATTTATAAACCTGGCGGTTTGAATTTTGAATGCTGATTGGCTGATAGCCGTGGTATATTAGATTGCGTGTATGTAACATATATATTACCATAACTAAGTGCTGTATCCATGCACTCCAAATGGCACAGCCCCTCGTGATGTATTGCTGACATATACCATGGGTATGTCAAATAATTACTGGTGGCTGGTCAGTTACAGGGTTTGGGGTGTATGGTAAAAAGAGGTGTCTCCATACACTGCTTTACATTGTGCATTTAAAATTTCCTTAGCCGTAGTATGTACAGTATATTTGTCCTAAACTCCACATCAAGTAGAATTTAAATTCAGTTCGAATTATATAAAGTATAGATAATTGAATTAACTAATTCTGATTGTATCTTATTATTATATAATGTGATTTTAAATGTTGCCATTTATCGTTACCAATATCATTGTCCAAATATTTTTTTTTAAACTATACTATATTATTATTAATAATTATATCTGGAAATATTCAAAAATCATGCTTTCTATAACTTTAAATAATTTGCAACCCTTCAACAATATCAGAAAAAATCATAAACGAATAAAAATGATTAAATTACATTAATGTAACAAACTAACATTCATAAAAATAGACCTATAACCCCTAAAACTAAGGTTAAATAAAAAATGCCATTACAAATAAATCGTTTTTTTAGCAAATTTGAGTTGTAATACATTATTGCTCCTTACATTAAACAAGGCCTATCCTTTTATTAACTTTAATAGTCAATCACAGATATGTTGAATAAATGAGAATTTCAATTTTGTTTTACTTCTCAATTTTTTTAATCTCTTAGTCTAAATCGTAGCTTGAAAATCACTGGCATAGCACAAGACATGATTGGGTTTAGTTACACCGTAATAAAGTAGCTCCAAAAATGAAGGTGTGGATGTTTTTTGAGAAGGGTAAGAAAATGAACAATGCATCCCGACACTCAATACGTTGTAACTAAGACACATATCTACAGGTTAGATGTATTTTAGGTAAGTCAAGCTTTTTTAAAAGGTTAGTATAAATTAAATAAAAAGTATGTTAAAAATATCCAATGTGCCTCATTAGTGTTTTCATACTGTTCCTTAAGCTACTTTTTCACTTAAAATATGTTTTCCTCAATGAAACAAAACATTGATTTGTGTGTGTACGTGTAGGTGCCGTGCGTGCATGTGTAGAGCTACGGAAGACAGGTGACAGCAAGAGCGAAGTGTCTCAGGACGAGTCGTGCTCAAACACAGAGGAGACGACAGACGAGCGAGCAGACGAGCCGTACAAGAACGACAACGAGGACGCCTCACAGGACGAGTGCGAAGATGAAGACATGGTCAGTGTGACGGCGCCCGTCAAAGAATGCGTGATGAGAGCATTTCTGTGTGTAGGGGTGTGCTGGGGTTTGTGACTGGGGACAGGTGTTGGTGGGACGGGACGTAGGCAGAGGCATTATGGGAAAGGGGGGGGGGATAAGGTGATTGAGGTAACAGATTACATTGGTTGCTTTTAGAACGGCACTGAACAGGCATCACTTACAGTCTCGTTTCCCCCATTTTCTAACAGGAAAACAACCACCTATCAGAGCTGGACTCCATCCTTCAATAAAAGGCAAGTTTTCTCTGAATGTAAAATAAACATTGGAACATGAGTCAGATTGTCAGTCATGGCTTGAAATGTGTATGTCCACTGCATACATATAAGGCGAACTGTTACGGTACTCTGAAGCATACGTATTCACAGATGTGTGTTTTGTCTGTCTGCTTGGTTTTAATGTAGACTATGTCGACTGCTTTATTAATTGGCCTGGTAACATGGGTAAATGCTAAAGTACTTGATTGGTGTCTTGCTAGCTAGGTTGATGGTAGTGAACAATTGTCTCTATTGAATAGCTAGTATTGAATATTCAGTGACTGATAAAAAAAATGTTAACATAGGAAATCCACTCCAGCTCAAAATTACTCACTCAAAAACCCATTAGACAACCCCACCAACAGTGATTCATAAAAAATAAATGGAATTTCAAATTTACAGTAAAAACAACATATATGTTTATCTTGGCTCTAAGCCAAGTGTCAGTTATATATACCTAGTGTGAAATTGCTCACATTATTCTTGACCCAGGCAGGAAAAGTTATAAAAATTATGGAAAATATCTAGATTGTTTTCTTTATTCTGGTACTCGAGGTGGCAATGCTCAACTCCTTTGAAGTTAAGACTTCCTCAGCCACCGTAATATTGCAAGGCTTTTGAAAGACAAACATGCCACAATGTCAGGAAACTGTTTCTATTAGAACAAACAAAGCCGGAGACCAATTGCCCTGTTTTTTTATGCTGCCTCGACATATGCGTAGATTATTGATTTATCTACACATTTCTCCTCACAAAGACTTAACGCATCCCACACTGAGAAGTTCAGCGTAAGAGCGTGATTGAAATTGAGAGGTAATGCAGGATCATAGACTGCTTTCACAGTAGATCTGGCACCACAGATTCGACACAGTCTTCTGAATTGGGCACTTGGGCGGGTTGGTTAATATACAGTTGTATAATACAGCACCTTTAAAAGTTATCTATATTATATTTTGTATTTTTTATATTACATTATTCTCAGCAACTTCCCAGAATAGCCGAGTTCAAATGTAAATGATAAAAGTTCCCAGTTGTGGTTCCTTAAGCAGTATTTATCACACACCTTGTTTTAGTTGCACAGTAACATTTCCTTCACAGTTTTATTGTGCATTTGCGTAGCTTTCGCCAAACACACTAAAGTTCCCAAAGTCCTGTAATATTATATGGTGGGCATAATGGCTCATGGTAAATCCCATTGAACAGCTTTAAAGATCTTACAAAGATGATTTCCACTGGTCCTCGCAGTTCATTAAAGAAAAAAGGGGCAAGAGGCCCAAAATAAATCCAGTCTGACATTACATTGATTGAAACATTAATGTGGGAGTTATGATGAGAGTATATTTATCAGGACAGAGATTCAGGTGAAATGCATGTAGGGCTCCGAAGTATGACAACATTAGAGTAATTGGTTATCGGTTGCTTATAAAATAAAGCAATGCTAAGGGGAAACTCTAGATCGTTATGTCTCCACTATAAATGTAGTTTACAAATCATCATAGTTGTTCAAATATTTATTGGTAGAAGATGTGGGATCTGTCTCTTTTTGGTTGCTGTTAGGCAGAGAGCTGGATTTTTTTTTGTTTGTCTCCGAAGTGAAGAGGAAAATATTGAATGTTCGCTGTTCAGATTTAACAGCAATTGAGGAAGAATGAAACCACATGTGAGGGTTGACAGTAATCCAACTTTTTTTTGGGGAGGGGGGGTCACAACATGCTCTGGTGCACTTCCTGTTCACAGACACATCTCAATTCTGCTCTTCCTTTTCTTCTCGAGTCAGCGGGGAGCTGGAAAAAACATCAACTGGAAACTGTTTTAGTACCGCCGACTCCACAGGAAAACACTCAAACCACAGGGTGCTGTCAAAACCTGCAACTCTGGTCACATATGAGAAAGACAGCTGACAGCTCCACTGTCACACAGAGAAGGGGAGCTACTCCCTTCAAACTGAGATTTAAAAAATATAACACTACAATTCTGACTGACAATACCCAGACGCTGAATACAGGAATCACGGACCTGTACAATTTCACACTAAGGAATGCCACTATCGAAACGAAGTATTGACATTTTTCTACTGTATGATACAGAAACCACCAAATGAGCATCACGTCTTGTCTAGTCTCTGTTCGGGTCTTTTGTGTTTTTTTCCCAATGTTTATTTATATGCTGATCTTAAATAGATTGAACTTATTTTTAATGACTATGAACATATTCTTCTGCTTGCACATTCAGGGCTGCAAGAAGTCTTTACAGATGTAAATAAACTATGTGAACTTGTGACTTGGCCTTGAGCTTTCACTGTGTAAAGACATTGAACTGCAAATGTCTCTGCAGATTTTCCTTCTGTTCAATAAAATGTAATATTACCATATTACAACTGGTTTCTGTTCCAACATAATGATGTTATTTTTCGATGTAAGTTCACCTGGACAAACCAGATATCGAATAAATAAAACTGTACATATTTTTCTGGTTGCTAAAAGTGAGAATTTTTTAGATAACTAGTATTACACATAACCAGGGTGTCATAAAAAAAGGCAAAGAGGCGTTGCTAAAACATTTGCCCCCAGGTACTGAACCAGTTTCTTGCATTGACTATTAAAGAATGTGTAATCGACTCAAAATGTTTTTGCATTAACACTCACACTTTGAATAACTATCCAAGTGTTCTGGTAGTGTCTGTTTAACATCTATGATGACATTCAGGTTTCATTACTTGTGCAAGGCAATGTTCAATCTCACCTTGAACTGCATTGGCACAACAAAGGTTACTTTGGAAAGACAGGGTGCAGGCCCTATTATAAAAAGTCAGATGGAATGCTATTTTGACATCAAAAAGACCTAAGTATCTGAATACAAGTGAAGGCTTGATGAAGTACTATAAAGGCACATAAAGTAATATTTTTTTATCAAGTAGAAGACAAAAAACATATTGTATTCTTTCAATGTTGTTTGCTCATAAGGTTTTTTAGTTCTTATTTCAGTGATATTAGTAGGTTATAATAAATCATATTAAGTAACAATGGTTTTAGTACAGCACTGTTTCATTTAATGGAATTTCCTAGAACATAAAAATGACAGAACTCATGTGCTAATGATATGCCTACTATTGCTGAGGTTGATAAACTACCTTCCCGAGGTAAAAGTCATCCAGTCAATCCTATTTTGTCAACAATAGAAGTATGAGTAACGACATACTCTAATTGTTTAATAGCAATTCATCATTCATTCAATAATGTAATTGTAGTCCAATTACCCGATGCTTTACACAGTCCTTAAGGACGTGCAATGTGATTTTCCAGATATCCTGGTATGAGTATTTTCTCTGCATATTCGGTTCATTTTCTAGCAATCCTCCAACCAGCATACGTTTAGTGAAAACCCTGTGAATTTAACGTAACTAAACCTTGGCATACCTGTTACCGGGTCAGCCTGGGACATCCTGGTACCTCCTCCTGGATCACACATAATCATGCACGACTGTATTTCACTCTGCAGTTCAACAGATCTAGGAATGCCTGTGGTGAGGCTGCCAGGACTTAAATGTAGCTTACATTAACCCAAGACATCCATCATCATAGTTCGCTGCAGTGCAACCTACAGACGTGTAGCTCGGCCAAATTATTGCTAACTACTTTCAGATCCATTATCCGGTTGCCAAATCGCGGTGAGAAAAACAAGATACAATCCTACAAAGAATAGATGCTATATACGATACTTGATTTAAACCTAAATTATTTAACGCTGGACCTCAACTCAATCCCCACTTATGTTAACCATTAAAACCGTTTAGACCTGGGACACCAGATGGGTGTAATCAATGAGGTAGAACAGAAAACTAGCGTGCTCTGGACCTCATGTTACGTTTATTACCCCCAAACTCACTGACTAGTTCATTAGGTACAACTATCTACTATCAGGTAGGCCCACCGGTTGCCTCAATCCAGATTAGGTGCTAACCTGTTGGGCACTTAACTATGCCTGTCCAACTGTTTTAAGGTGGTTAACAACAGAATAGTCTCGCACTTTCATTTTCAGTGAAAACACTCATGAGGACCGAAGTGGTTCGATAGATGACACTTAGGGACTCGAATAATTGGTCGAAAAACAAATAAACTTCTTGACCTAGTCTGCATCAAGCAGGTGTACGTGAAAACATGTCCAGTGGAGGAATACCATCTTTGATTTATTGCCTGCCTCATGTCTTTTCATGGTATTTGGATACGTGAAACTTTTAGGATTTGGACCTCAACCTTCCAAGGCATTCCATCGTTTTACTTTGAAAACATACTGTTATTTTCTTTAGTGAGCTGAGCCCTGGCAAGGTCAAGCCATGATTTACAAGAGGCTACTGTCATCTGAGTGTAAAGTGATGTTAACCAGGAGCTGGCACTTTGAAGGGTAGAGAGGAGCACTTGATTAAAAACATCCGTCTCACATGCAACCATTTTAACAAGAACAAAATCACAAGAGCTGTCCATGAAATTATTTTAACAAGAAAAAGCAATGGTGTGTCTAAATCATGTAAAAACATAAGCCAGTGAACATATTGTGTAAAGTATGACTCAGACGCAGTTGATTGCATGCGTAAAGTGAGTGTGACTTGTTAGCGTGACTTGCCTTTAAGCACTAAAAGGAAAACATCCACATTTATTAGAAATATGACAATCGGACATCAAAGAAATTACAGTGATGTCACTTTCACGAAGCAACCTTTAACTTACTCTCCTTTTGTTCATTCCAACAAAAACACAGCCAAATGGTGGATGGACATACCGTAAAAACACTGTAAGACATTAACAGTCGAACAAAACAAGCAGGATCATCTGATCTAGTAGGTAACACGTCAGTTGAACTTGATCGGCAGGCCCAACATAATGGAGTGTGATTGAATTGGAAAACAGACTTATCACCAAGATGTTATGCAGTTTATTCATTTCAATACAATAGGCAGCTGTAACAAATCCACAGACAGTCCATAAAAGCGTCCAGCCTGCCCCATCCTGTCTACTCCTGAGAAACGGGGGCGGGGGTCTAATTGGCCTTGGCACGGAGTTGTGCCCTCTTGCCGGTGACGGCCTGGAAACCTGCCTTGATACTGGCGACGGAACAGCGTGAGTGACAGGTCTCACACTGCAGGAAGTAAAGCCGTGTGTCTTTCTGTAGGATGGTGTCAGGTGAGCGACACGTATGGCATGTCACATACTCCTCTGTGAATAAAGCCATGACAACACTGGGATGAGAACCTTCTCCAATTCACATTAAAGAGGTGGTTACACCAACTAGCTTTAAGTCATTGTAAATGTCAATCAATCCTTAGCGGGTGTGTGAAGGCATGTTGACAAACACTTACTAATGTATCTTCGTAAGACGTTCTCTATCTGTTTCTGCTGAAATCTTCCTTTGATGATGAGCTGATTAGTTCCATCTATTGAGCCACTGTTGCAAAAAAATAAAAAAATAAATTACTAATAGAACTTTTTCAAATTAGTATTTGGAGCATCAAGCCGATAAACAACTGATGACGCAAAATGTACCTTGTTCCAAGCTCAGCCAACAAGAAGGCCAGGAGATGTTTTGGCTGTCGATGCAACCTGTCAAGAAAACAGCAAATTATCACGAGTGGAAACATTACACTAAACCAGGACTTCAGAGTGACTCTTTTTCGGGATATTCAGTTCAGTGCAACCTTCACAAACAAACTGCATGTGCGAGACACATCCTCTCAAACACAGAAAGCGTGCCAATGAAAGAAGAAGTGCAATAATACATGTGTGTTTTGGGAAGTGTGTGAAGGTGCAATGTTGTCTGGAAGCCTAACACACTGGGGTCTTCCAATCTCACACCAACGTAGGAGCGAATATACCAGGTGGGAGAGGGGTCAAAGTAGCCCCAAGTGCACAGACAAACCATTGTCTCCCATAGATGGATGAATTCCCATCTGAGTTTAGTTACTGAACATGCTGCGTGAATGATGTTTTTGTAACACACAGATGTAATGGGGTTATGGGTTGTATCAGCGAGAACACCCATTTATTGGGAATATACCACAGGCTTGCATCATTGAAACTTGGAAAAAGATCATTGATCGGCTTGACCTATTAATTTGTGCCATTTTGAGGGTATTGAAACTATTGTTAATTGCAGTTGTTGAACGTCAATTATGACCAATACCTTTTTGTGGGACATGTGTATTAAAATGACATTTTGCTATTCCCAACATCCTGTCATGTGTATTACAGCATCAAAAATACATTGTAAGTGGGAAGCTAGAGTGAAAAAGATGTTTCAGAAGACTAAACAATCTTCTCATAATCGCTTGTTCAATATCACTAGGTGAAATACTGCATTTAATTATTTGATACTGAGAGTGTGCACTGTTAAATAAAGCTATGCAATAAAGTTCATCACGCATTCTATAAATTACAGATGTATTCCTCAATTAAAAAAACATTTGAATAATAATTTCCATATTTTAGTTTAGAAACGAAAGCATGTGCTTTCTAGTCATTATCCAAGATAACATGTGCACTGCTGTTCCGCCTTTCAGAACTGATTGGCCGTTACCAGTTAACTATCAAGATGCCCCACCTATTAGCTCTGAAGCATAACCTAACAGTTCTGGCCCAAATAGCACTTTTACTAAAGCCCCAACCTGTTGGTTTGCTAGCTATTGCATTATTTTAACCAAATCGAACATCTATTATTTATTATAGAATATACAGATTTTAGTTATGCATTATATTACATTATTATGTATTGTAATGAATGAAGTCTTAATTGTTCATTCTGTGTATTCATAATCATTGTTAAAACAATTATAATAACCAACCAAATAACCACTATAGGCTTTTGGTCTAACAAACAGCGTATTATTGTTGAAAATAATCTGTTGACCCACACAGCTTAATTTGAAAGGACTGAATTGGTTGGAAAATCGAACCGATTTTGTTGGAGATATTGTTTGACCAGGCAATGACACATATTCTCAATAATCCCCTCATCAACTGCATCGAAAGTGACACAAATGGCACCGCCGGGTAAGCCGGGCCACCGCCGGGTAAGACGGGCCACCGCCGGGTAAGACGGGCCACCGCCGGGTAAGACGGGCCACCGCCGGGTAAGCCGGGCCACCGCCGGGTAAGCCGGGCCACCGCCGGGTAAGACTGGCCACCGCCGGGTAAGCCGGGCCACCGCCGGGTAAGCCGGGCCACCGCCGGGTAAGCCGGGTAAGACGGGCCACCGCCGGGTAAGCCGGGCCACCGCCGGGTAAGACGGGCCACCGCCGGGTAAGACGGGCCACCGCCGGGTAAGACGGGCCACCGCCGGGTAAGACGGGCCACCGCCGGGTAAGACGGGCCACGCCATATCACTCACAATTTGCAGATGTCTGTGAAATTCACGAAGGACGACTTCTTGGTGCCAACTCTGACAACCTGCGGAGGCTTCATGACAAACTTCCTCTTCTCACCAGCCACCATGTCAGGATTCTTCTCACGCATAATGTTGAAGACACGATTCAACAGCTATAAGGGAAGGAGAAAGGTTACGCCTGGAGTCGTTGATAGAGGGTTGTAATACCCAAGAGTTGACACTTCATTTGACCCCATCAATAACTTCCTAAAGAGGATGTGAATATACAACACTAAAGGCCATGCTGATCAGACATCTGTCATGCATCTTAAAACGAAGCCAGTCAATATTATTCAATGTACATATTTTATTAACGCAGGTCTAACATTCACCTACAATGCCAAAGTAATAAAACATACCTCGTCATAGGTGTAGTCCCTCTCTGAGCCCGCCCACGCAGGGCCTGACTGTGTGCTGCTGAAGGTGATATCGTCTGTGTTCTTCCCGTCCTCATCTTCCTGGGCTGTAAAAACCACAGGGCAGAAAAGGCCAAAGGTCAGTTTTCTTGCTGCTTGCATGGGTTAATTGTGTGTATTATGGACATTCAACCAGGCTTTTTATTTGAGCACACTCACGGTCATCTTTTCTCTCCAAGTCATCCTCCATGTCGAAATCCACAACCTTGGGCTTCCTTTTCTTTTTACCTAATTCTAACATTAAGTCGTCTTCTTCGTTGATTTCAGAGGGCTCTGCTTCAATTTTCAACTCCTGTGTATGGAGTTTGTCAATGCAGTTAATCCCAATACGTATTACAACATCAAACCACAAGACAATGTTCAACATGATCAAATAAAATTAACATTGTACACTCAAAGATCACAGGGCACTAGACCAAGAAACATACTTTAATTCCTTCCTCAACTTCGTTGTCAAATGTCTTCGCTTTTTTCTTTTTCTTCTTCTTCTGGTTAAAGAAATTTAAGTCATCCAGGTCATCTGAGATTTCTGGCAAGCAAACAAACCCAAGTTGAACAAGACAGCAAAATTGTCTACTGAAATCTGACTACATGCTACATATAGTGTATATTATGGTACAACTAACATTAGTATGCATTTTTTTGCATTGATAATTGGGACGTCAGAATTATGTTTGCACTGCTAAATTTGTAGTAAACAACAGCATGAATTTCATGATGAAACATTACATTCAGGTCTTTCTGTGTCACTCACTAGGCTGTTAATGTAAATCTAGACCATGCAGTCACAGGACACCACAGAAGAGTGAACTATGTACAGTTTACTTGATCACATGCAGACATAACGTACATTTGAAGGTCAAAATGATTAATATAAAACTCAAATGGCAAGGATAAGGAAGTAAACAAGTTAAGACCCATGAGAGCCATACTACTTCCACACCTTTCCTCCTCCCCTCGTCCTCATCCATGTCCAACTCTCTGTCCTCTCCTCCCTCTACCTCCACCTCCTTCATTTCTGGCTGTGGGGCATCCTCGCTGATACCTTCCCCTCCTTCTTCATCCAGCATGAAAGGCTTCTTCTTTTTCTTCTTCTTCTTGGACATGTTTGGGTCAAATATCATCTAGACAGTACAGTACAAAGGAAAGGTTATGAATAACTGAGCCCGATGATAGTGTCAGCATCATATCTAAATACATTTCGCTGATAGTTGACCATTTTTAAGTTGGCAAAGACCAAACTTAACTAATAAAATCAAGGTATTAGCGAAGGCACGCCATTATCACATAAACAGACCATGTAATGCTAGCTAGTTACTGGTACATTAGTTACTGCACTTAAGTAGCATGAGAGCTACGATACCATTGTGTCAGACACAATAAACCGAGCGACGCCTGCAGAAAACTGACCAACAATGTCAAAGCTGACCCTTTCCCGCAGAGACAAATAACAACAAATAACAGATGCAATAAAATTTCGCCGCAAACCAAACTACTAGCATTAACAGGGTGGCTAATGTTAGCCATTAGCAAACTAGCCTGCTGCCTCATGCTCGCACACACGCCGTTGGCATGTAGGCCATAATGACGTTTATAATTAAAAACAAGTACAATGTTTAAAGATGATACAACTGGTTACCTCGTCGTCTCCCGACATGTTCCTCGAGTGTGTATTGAAAGGTCTAGATTCAAATCCGTGGCCGTCTATATATTTTTAACTACGCAAACCACTAGCACGGTTAGTTTCAGATTTCTTGCATCAGCTACCGGGCAGTGAACAATGCGCATGCGCAACACCCATTTCAGTCGGATGTAGGTAAACGATGCGCATGCGCACCACGCCTCTCAGTCGGATGTAGAATAAAAGCGCACTGGGATGATGGATATGTGTTGTGTTTGTCAAACACCACCAAACCTATAGTGGAAAACGACTCCGGGTTACTGAAGACTGACTGATCAACAAAGAACGTTATGCAATAAATAAAGATCCAATAGTGTCAGTAAATCAGCCAGTCAGCCGAGTTTATATATAAAACATTAGCGTTTTAATCCTTTCACGGGACATGACTGCTGGGATTTGTAGTTTTTGTCCGAGTTTTCTGCTCATGTTATACATACGGAAAGTCGTTTTAACATACTTTCATGGAATGTTTCGATATATCAATAATTATAGGTCTTTCTGTTTCACTCACTATGCTGTTTATGTAAATCTAGACCATGCAGTCACAGGACACCACAGAAGAGATACTATAAAGTTTACTTGATCACAAAGGATTCAGTCAGTGTACATACACGCAGACATAACGTACATTTGAAGGTCAAAATGATTAATATAAAACTTAAATGGCAAGGATAAGGAAGTAAACAAGTTAAGACCCATGAGAGCCATACTACTTCCGCACCTTTCCTCCTCCCCTCGTCCATGTCCAACTCTCTGTCCTCTCCTCATGGAATGTTTTGATATATCAATAATTGTATTTTGTATAGTAACATTTATATGAACATCAACAAATCTACATATATATTAATGTATTCTGTATGCAGATGCTTTCCTATTTTGAAGGGGCCTTGTGTAAATTACTGCCACATTTACGTACATTTAATTGAAATGATAACACGTCTCTTCCCCCCTTTGCCTTAACAAAGTTAATCATAAAAGCGAAAAGTCAATACAAGTCAATACAAACTAAATGACGGACTGGAAGCCAGGGGGTGCAGACGGCAATGATTACTTGCGAACCGTGGTTTGACCTTGTTGATGTGCATATCGTCTATAAACAGTCCCTTGACACATGGTGGCTCCTTCACATGTAGGTGGTCATGAATAGTTCTTGAAGGTGTTGGCTTATTCGCCCTGGCCTGGCACACCCATGCTTATGACCCCTTAAAGGCTGTTGCATACGGTGACATTGCGGTCAGTTGGTGCTCATCTTAGCCTCAATAGCCAAAGTTTTTGCCAACGTATCTAAACAATATAAAGCTTGTTTTCAATGTGAAAAAAGTATTTGATTTACTGTATGAACGAATTAAAAAAAACTAATATCGTTTTATGTGTTAACTGACTTTACACAATCTAGCATTGAGAAAACGCAGTTCACAGCTTTTCCTGCACATACACACATTGCACTGCACATCAAGGCAGATATAAGAAAGCACGTAATGTTTTAAGGATCACTCTTTTGGTCTCTATATTTAATGAACAAAGTTGGAACTTAATTTAATTTCAAAATCAACTTCATATAATATGTTGAATATTATAAAACAGAACATTAAACTATTTGTAGTTTTTCCACTTCCTGATCAGTGATCACCCTGCATAATTTGGAGCTGTGCTTAGTCTCATTGTCTTGTTGTGTGAAGAAATTAGCTTAAATCAAGCTCCGTCAACAAAACAAGAACGGACTGATGAGTTTCAGAATGAAGTCATTTGTTTCTGCCAATTTTGAGCCTGTAATCAAACTCACAATTACTGATGCTCCAGATACTCAACGTGTCTTAAGAACGCCATGCAGTTTAATTGCTGATTTAATCAGCACAACAGTTTTCAGCACTGCTAACATAATTTCACGGTTCAAGGTTTTCAAATGTTCAATTAGCCATTAGGAATTCCATTACAAATCAGACGTTTACAGCTACAATATCCATTTACATCATTAACAATGTCGAAACTGTATTTCTGTTTGATAATTTTTTTAATGGTCCAATATGAGCTTATCTTTCAATAATAATTACATTCCTAAGTTACTCTAATTGATTGAACAAAGTGCATGCGTGTGTATGAGAGTGAGAATGACGCCTACTTCAATATCTTTTAAATACTGTATTTATTTTGTAATCATAGCAAGACATTTATTCTCACATTCATTCTATATATAAATTAGAAGAGATGTAGTATGTGTATTTCTTGTTTTCTTGTTAAAAATAGTTTACAAAATAAAGCACCAACTTTAATTGATTACTTGCTTTGTTTCTTCTAAAACATATTTGAAAACAAGTCACTTTTAGGAGCATCTGGTCTCTGATCACTATTTTCTTAGCTTCAGGGAAAAGCCAATAGGAGGTTGCAGATTGGTCTGGGTCTCGCTAGAGGCTTATCTGTAACACTAAACTAAAGTGCATTGGCATACACACTTTGACAGGTTTGTGGAGTAAATGGATTGCTGTGGGAATGCCTCTGAACTAAGATCTCCAACTCTCATTTGCAACAATGATTGATGCATTCAGACCAGATCACAAGCTTGTGTCATTAGCACACTGTGTCTTTGAAGCATCAAGTCAGTGAAAGAACCAATGGTTTAAGGAAGCAAGCTTATCAATTCTTTTAATTGAGATGAACGCTCCATTGCAATTAAATGTATCTTATATACAGTGTCTAAAAAAATAGCTTTAGTCAGAATTTCACCACTATCTGCAAAAGAACATGATGTGTCCTTCCCTTATGTATTTCCTCAAAATGAAAACATATGCAGCTTGTTGCTTGAGAGCATTGTCAGACTTCTTCTGCGGCAGCAGATATTCGCAATCCCTTAAGAGAACACATTTATAACCTCTGCTAGTATGTGTTCAGCCAAGTAAATAATCTAAGAAAATCTGGTAATGTCCTTCAAAAAATATATAAAGTTCAATGTGATTTTTAGGAGCTGTTGGTCATTACATAGAAAACTGGAACCAGCTTTGCTGATCATCTGAGATCAAAGAAGAGAGGTAGACGCGTCATGAGGAAATAATTTGACTGAAAATACCGTAGTTTCAAAGACATCTAAGATTATAGTGAATTGCACTGCCCAGTAGTGAATAAAACCGTCAACATTGCCATACTATTACTGATAACATCAATGGTGATATTTTGCAATAAGAGTACCAGCAAAACATTAGATAAAAATATTGGTTTAGGATTTACAATTAGTTTGTTTTGAAAATTATGTTTGGCCTAAATCACATTCGGAAAATCTCTGAGTTAGTTGTTCAGTTGATTTTAAATTAATTAAAAATAGCCACTAGCCAATATTTTCATCTCAACATATTGATGTTTATTGATGTTTTTTAGAATATGTTGGAAAAAGTATACACCATTGTTTTGGTTGATAGTAGGTCTTTCTCTATAGTTGGTCTTGAAAGGCTGACAAAAAAAAAAGAATGAACAAAGAAACAACGTGAAACCAACACTCTATCCTATATTGACTGTTCAGAAACAAAAAAACACAGAGAGTTGGAAAAATTATCTTTCAAAACAATTTATTTGATCCTCTTAAGTACATTACAAGACATAAATAAAATACCCAGCCTGTTAATATTTAACCACTGGTTTAATTAGCATCCTGAACCTTGAGCAATTCTGATTTTTAGGTGCTCATTAGCAATAAAAAGCAGAACATGTCTCCAATATGTAAAACAAGGTTGGTTCATTCTTAATTTCACACAAACATTTTAATTGAAAAATCCACTAATTTCAAATTCGAAAATATCTCATGACGAACATGTATTTGTCCAAACATGACTGTGTTATTTTAAAGAGCAGCACCAGTGTTAAGAATTCTCTCATACAGTCACACACAGTATCTGCGCACATCCTGTTACTGCAAGGCTGCCACAGGACACTAAACCAAAGATTTATTGTTCAGTGTTATAAATCGTAGGAAATGGACCCAATATGCCGTTTGGCTACCAGTCACTATACTTGCCTTATGACATTATATATCCCTATAAAAGCAATGAGATATTATGTGATTGTGTTATATTATTCAGATGAATAAGAATTATCTGCAAATTCTGTTGGTATGACCATCTTTTGACCATCTGGTAAAGGAGTGAAAGGATGAGTGAAAGGACGTTAAGGTGAATGTTTTCAAAAAGAGCTGAGCCGATTGACATTCTAGAGCTAGTTAAGTACGCCCCAGGACCTATTAGAAAGGTCTTTCATGTCCAAATGTTTTTTTTTCTTTCATCGATGCATGCAAGTCAGATTTCAAACAAGAAATTGCAGGAACTTAGCTTCATATATTTTTCTTCAGATGGACCACACATAAAGCATGCACACAGATATATGCATGTGCACACATCTCTCTTACACACACACACACACACACACACACACACACACGCACGCACACACGCACACGCACACGCACACGCACACGCACACGCACACACACACACACACACACACACACACACACACACACACACACACACACACACACACACACACACACACACACAGACACACACACACAGACAAACACACACACGTGCGCGCACACACCAGAGTGGACAAAAAAACAAACCCAACATTAATATTTGCAGAAACAAGCATGTGTAGATGAAACTAAACTAGATGAAAATATTATGAAAACCTTGCAAAAACGCGGGCTCTGGATTGGATTACACACAATTTCCCATTGACCAAATTGGACCAAAAGTTTGTGATGGTCTGTAAAGAACAGCAGTAAGACATCTGTCTAAAATAAGCTTCTATGTTTACTAGGGCAGTCAAAGGGAAAATAAACCGTATTGAGTACAATTGCAGAATGTTCACACAGAAAACATTACAAGATTGATGTCTTGATTTTATGTAAAGCAGGGCTGCCCAGTCTTTATCCAGGAAAGCCAAAACACGTTTAATCCTTTCCTTCTAATCACAGACTAAATCTGGCCTGAGTACCCTCCTGGATTGAGATTCGGTCAGCCTTTGTCTAATGTAAAAGTTAACAAATTTAATCAGGTTAGGGCTTAACTGAAAGTTGACTTCATTTAAACGTAATGTAAATTCATTGTCACTTTAAGACAACACAGTTAATAATTGTAATAAAATGTGTGTAAATACATCACTAGATGTTATTATATAAAATAGACCTTGAGTGGCTGTCCTTGACTGTACAGCTAAAGGCAATCATCAGTTAAATTCAATACGTTCAATATTGACAAAGAGCATAAACCAGAAGAAAAGACTTGACAGTAACATCTGAGTATTATTATCAATGCCTCATTGGTATATTCCCTTTATGACTTGAAAACAGCATGAAGCAATGTATCATGGCTCTTTGCCATTATTGGAGTCCAGCTTTGAGTTTCATATTATAGTCCAAATTACTTGTTTATTTATTTATTTAAGTTTATAATAGCTACTAAGCTTTACAAGGGCATCATTTGTATGTCTAAGATGGCATCTTTAGCCCAATATCTGCTAGTTGTTAGGATGATAAGCAAGAGTTATCGATCTCTGTTTATCACTCTAATGTAGTGATACTGGTTTGACAGTTGAAATTGTTTAGTGTTAATTTAAAAAAAAGTTAAGCGTATTGTTCATCAGGTTGTCTTGGTCCTGATGCCAAAATACTTCTGTAACTCTTTTTACAGGGACTGCTAAATAAGCTGCCTCGAAGTAATTTCGTACTGGATCTTGCTATACTGGCTGAACAACTCAGGTTCACAATTCTTACTTGGCATATAATCACTCTTGAAAATTTGATGATGTCAACAACTAATTGAGAGATTTTTTACATAGTAGCACATTTTTTCTGAGAAAAGCAAATTTCCAATGCAGCACTGCATCTGAAGCAGGACTTTGAATGTCTATAATCATTAATTATACTGTCTGCACCTTTTAAAATAAAATGTTTGGGAAAGTAATGTGTGATCACATTAGTGACATTCTCTGAACATACCATTAGCTTTGTTTGTTTATGTGACTCGCAAGGTTACACATTTAATCAGGCCCAGGCTTCAACATAACCCCCCAACCTACAGTTGTAAACGTCAGATCCGGAAACTCCTCCAGCACATATGTCAAACCATGACTTTGGGGATAAATGCTCTGATCCAGTATTCCTGAAGGCTTCTTTCGAAAGAAGACAATTGGTTTTCATACCTCCTCAGTTGATATTGGCCCAAAAAGGCTGTTCCACTTGATGGAAATCATCTAGATTTTTCTTGTCTTGAAATTGTGGATCCGCCCCATCTGAATCGATATCTTTAAAATTGCCCGACTACTTGATCTGACTGAAACTTCTCCTAAGATTAGCGGGCAACAAGCGAGGAGCAGTTTTTTAGTCTGCAGGAAAAGTGGGGAGATAGTCATTGATCCTGACAATCAAAAACCACAGAGGGTAAGTCTAATAGCTTGAATGGCTTTTCGGCATTTTTTTTCTTTGAAGCTATGAAGGACAATGCAACCCCCCTGAAATATGGAGATATTTAACTGCATAGGTGCTCTGTTTTTTCTAAGAGGCTGAACTTCATGTCATCCTAGTTTCAAAATGTCCATTTCATTACTTTCCTTATAACAAAAATATGTTTTTAATGAAACAACCAAAACTACAGTAGATACTGAAAGCAATATAACACAATATTCATATGTATAAATAGCATTTCAGATGGTATTAATGGACCGATTAATGCAAGTTAATACTACTCTTTTAAATTGTCAATGTGTCTTCAATGATGTAATTTCTTTATCGGTCTTTAACTCTAGTCTAAACCTGACTTTAACGTTATAAACACGTGACATTAATTTTGTTTGCATGTTGTGTTTATACACATTTAATGTATTAATGTTACACCAAATGAGCAGAACACTTTGCATGCCTTCAAAGAGTCACTAAAAATACCTTTCCTATTGTTAAAAACATTATATTGTGTTTTTTCAGCAATATCAGCAATTACAATGTTATCATCATGTTTTCTTGATGAACTGCAAATAGATCAGCTCAATATTTCATTTATTGTCCAAAAAGTGTTTAAGGCCATTAAGTCTATGCTTAGATTATTCAAATATCACATACACATTTCCAAACATATTTATTTAATTATATAATTTTCCATGGAAAATTTATTTTGAACTTTGGGATGTTCTTGTACATTGTCATGGCATAATGTATTGGTATAGAACAAAAATACATTTGATAAAAAGCTATGTCTCAAGACAGCTAGCTAAATCAGTAGTAACACATAAATAATACTTTAATGACAGGTCACTCTGCCAGCGTTTACAAATACTTTTAGTATTATTACAATCTTGGACATAATAGCTAATCCGATTGTTAAAAAATACTGGATCAGAATTGGGCTGCATGTGTTTGGTCAAATTTACTAGATCATAATTGGGCTCCCTTTGTATCTGTAAAAAAATGTTTATTTTGAATCGAACCCATCCCCTTGGCTCTAGGCCTAAGGCTTGGGGCAAATAGGAAATATGCTCTAAATACATAGTCCAGATGTCCAAATATGAGGCTATGATAGACCACATTGTTTTGCACCATGATTGTGCCATGGTTCTTGTTCTCGAGAAGCATATTTAAAACAATGCTGCCCAATATATTTGAGATACAATATAAAGTGGATTGGGAGGCCCCGGTGCACAACGGAGAAAGAGGACAAATACATTAAAGTGTCTAGTTGGAGAAACAGACGCCTCACAGGTCCTCAATGGCAGCTACATCAAATTGGTGGTGGTTAGGGATGGCTATCGTTCATTTTTATCGTAGACTACATGGTCATCATCCGAAGAGAGGGAGTTGGACCCCAAATCGCCCTGGCAGGTGTAATGCTGTTCCCACTGCTCCGCGCTGCAACAGTGTGCTTCATCCCTCCGGAGCTGTAGCTAACTCCCCCAAGGAATCCTCTCACCATCATGTTCTACTGGCTCTTACTTTGGCTGGATATTCTGTGTAGTTTCTCCGGTGTAGTGCAGGTGGGAACCAGGCGCATAGAGCAGGCTAATCACGCTCGTGGTATTTGTATCGTGTAGTATGTGTTTCGCTTGCCTGGAAGGGAGGCGTCAGAAGGGACCATGGGACACATTTTACTTTACTGGATTTCTATTAAATATATATTCCATGTTGTGGATTTGATAACTAACCTTCTACGTGTCATGCTCCACTATGTCACTGGGGTGCTTCATGGTTATATGGAATGCAGCGGTGCACGCTTCCAGAATGCTCTGTGATTCTCAGTTCATTCAAGGTTTTTGGTTGGGATATTACCCCTTTAGTTTGCGGGAACACTATCATCCACGTATTTCTGGAGTAAGTTAGTGACTGCTACTGCATGTTCCTCATGATCAGTTAGGATTTTCTGAGCAATCCTATTAAAGTTCCTCTGTCCACCATTTTGTGGACTGTTTTGTGAATTTGTTTTTGTGTGTGGCTCTTGTTATAAACTGCTTGTTGTAGGCTGGGAGGAGGAACACAGTTAGGTGAGCCGATTGGCCGGATTTCAGGACAGGAGATGTCTTTTGATGGTTATTTTATGTTAAAATTACATGAGGGTCACGTGCAGCTGAAAAGGAGATTGTAATTGTAAACGTTTTTTATTCTTCAGATTTTACATTAAGTTTTAGCAGATTTCAACAGCCACATCGTAAACACGACTTGATTCTCTCTGCATTCTGAGTAAACAATACATAATTTAAACTATAAATAAAAATGTTAAAAATAAATAAAAATGTAAAAGTAATGTAATATAAGTCATATAATATAACCACAGTGATTTCCAGGGTGAGGAGAATAATAATAAGTATTATTATTAATCTCACGCATAATTAAACAAATTGAACTGGTGTAATACATTTGAAGATAGCTGAGAGGCGCAGATGTTGATTGTTAATACAAAGTAGACAGGCAGCTCGGTCAAGAGACAGGCTGAAGGCAATTCACAGCGAATCAAATGGGCAGGCAAAGGTACAAGCAGGGACAAAACTAGGAATTGGAGTCAAAGGTTAACAGGCAGGAAGAGATCAGTACACTAATATCCGAATCTTGATAGTATTTCAAAAGGCTTAGTGAAGTTGCAGTGAAATCAAACAATACCTAAACGAAATGATGTACGGAACAGAACCAAACTGTGGGGCTGATGGGAAAGGGCGACTACTGGTGATTGTGATCTAATGGGGGGGGGGGCTTAAAGAGTGTGGAAGGTTAGATAACAGCGTTTGGTTACGGGACATTATTTGGGATTAAGTTATAGTCTTCCATACTTTTTTCCCACAATAACTAAGTCTTCTATATATTCTCTGTCATCACTACTGTCCTCAGGCTTACCTTGCTGGCAGAAAACCAAAGAGATGAATTCCATTTTTCTTCTGAGCTGCCTAAGCTGCTCCTGGTTTCTTATGGCGTACTCACACATGGCAATGGAGGACAAACTATCCACCAAAAATTCCTCCTCAGATCTCCAGGAAGGGAGTCTTTCAGATGCTCCACCCATCATCATTGTGGGTCAGTTGATTATTAGGATATAATTATACATAGAATTAGAAGAACGAGGCCGCTAAATGTTTTCTAGAAAACTGTCGCAATAATCAGGAGCCGTTTGTTTTTGTTATTGCAGGAAATATTCATGCTGATTCAAATGCTGATTTATTTACACTATGTTTAGGTATTTCATGGTGTACTTAGCAAAACCGACAGTATGGCCTCATTAATATCAATAAGCTGCTATATGTAAATTGTATTTATTTTTCAGAGTTATTTAAAGGTGCAAAGAAGAAAAAAATCAAGAAACCAAGAACGGTAAACTACGCTGTCAAAATATTTGCCCAAATTCTGGCATCATATTATTAAGGTGGTAGAAGTAACCCTAATATACACATTATAACGGGTTAAAAATTATAACAGGTTACTAAAATATATAATAATCTGCGAATATGCAAACATGTTTCTACAAGCTAATAATTTTTGTCTTTACAAAACAATACATATATATATATACAGAATTAATATGTTTACTAGTCTAATAGTTATTCAAACTAACTATATAAAAGCGATAGTTTAAAATTCACCCGGGGTTGTGTCTGAAGAACAACAACGCATTTCTATTGCCATGTGTTCAATGTGTCAAATTCTAATAGATCAGGTCCCATTGCTTTAATTAATTAATTTGGACAAAGCTAATGATGCCATCTCCATGCTTAGACAGATGGAAATTATGGATTATTGTGGAAAAAGACCTTGGGCCTACAGACACGACCCCAACTAAGGGGAATTTGTATCCCTTTAGGATAGATCCCATTACTACACTAACTGTAGTAATCAGCAAAAATACCAAAAATATCAGTCTTTAAATAGCTTGTAGGTGTGTAGGTTGTTTTCTCAACTAACTAAAGAGACTCGTGAATAATGATGTAAGTACCACAATGGATTCGGAATTAATTACATATATAATTATTTCATGTTAATTGGGGTAGCTGTGTGAAGCATTGCTAAACTATCATTAACCTTTCTTTGCAGAACAAATTCAGTGTGAAAAGCAAACGTCCAACTTCTCCGTCGAACTGCGTGCCGTTATGGGGAAGCTGCAAATCCCCTAATAACGGATGCTGTGAGTACTGTGCTTTCTGCCACTGTCGCCTCTTCAAGACTGTGTGCTATTGCCGAATGGGAAACCCGCAGTGTTGAAGACATGAAAGAAGATATCTTAATTTCTTGTTGCATAAATAGCAACGTGTTGTGTATTGAAGGTTCAAAGAGCCTTCTAAACGCTTTCTCACTTCAGATGTTAAACTTCTGGCTCGTATGCATTTTTTCCCGTCCATTATAATCCGGATTACAATTTACATTTCCTGTCTGGTAGAATTATTGTTCTGCTGTTGCAAACTGGTTTATATTAATAAACAAAGTATGTATTCAGGAAGACAAAAGATACTAATGGATATCGTACCATCTTGTTTGACACATTTTTGAGGATAATGGAAAAAACGTAGTCAAGGTAATATGTAGGCCTAAAAAAACAACTTCTTGGACTATCATTCATCAAGATTACGAATGATTGTTGTCTTCTCATCGGTTCTTCTCAAGTGTTTTTTTCATTGGTTGACCCAACACAATTAGCCACATTGCTGAAGACGACCATCTGAATAATCCATATTCCAGTAACAGTTTCTGTATCACCAAATGGCATGTGGACATAGTTGCACATCATCTGACATTATAGACGAGGCAACAATCTATCGGTCTAGGCAAATTAGATTAGATTCAACTTTATTGTTATGAGCTGTACAAGTACAGTACAGCAAAATGCAATTTGAATCAGTATGTCACATTACGATAGGTGTGTTTATAACCTACTGCTGGTTGTCATTAAAAAAGGCTGCATAAAGGAAATATGCTAAAGTGAAAAATGGGGTGAGATGTTATCAAAATGACCTATTTGCTTTGAATTCATGTAATAAATAAACATCTAGAGTATGATTTTATTTTATTGCAATTTTCTCTACTGATGTAAAACATAAATCGTTTCCTTTGGTTGCATTACCCTACTATTGCATATCCATGGATTAATGGTTGAGCGCCACATATCGTCTTACAGATTGCTGCAACACATGGGATTCATTCCCGCATTTAGGAATGAAGGAACACGGTGATATTGTACAAATATACAAAGGTAATTTCTCCCGAGGAGTTGTCACAGCGTCAGTAAAACTGCAGAAGCAGAGAGTACAGCTCCGCATGTGCATCGTAAAAGGAAATGCACAGCCACTGTTTGCGAAGGGTGGCAAAGGATTAGCTAGGTACAATGACGGGTATTGAAGCCAAGTTGCAGCTCAATCTCAGCCACACATTAAGGTTCTGTCAGCCACCTCGTGTCCCATATGATATAAGGTTGAGCCCGAACTGGCCTGTTTGTGGTAACAGGAGTATTATCACCGGTGCAGTGAATGGGCCATACCTCTTTTCCTGGTCCCCTAAAATGGCTTGGTAAGACTTTGTAAGATCTGGGATCCAACCTAACCTAACTTACATTTTAGATGCTGTCCTCAGCTCTATTACAGTTGGGCAATTACCTCTTAGCTGTGGTTAAATACAAAGACTTGAGTATGTATGTTTAGTTTTAAAGGCTGAACTTAAATAGGGTCCCCAAATAGAGGCAACGCAGGGCAGCTGCCTCCAAATGGGGACAGGCCCTGACTACAGCCTGCTAGCATTTGAAATCGGTCGATAGCATAGCCAGAGTAGTTAACAAAGCCTACACAATCTCAATAAAATAAAATAAACAAGTTATTGTTAATAAAAGCAACCGTATTAAAACAAAGCTCTCATTTAGACCGGTCATAAACAAAAGTGACATTAATACCTCGTAAATGGGTCTCCTCAATATTAGATTGCTTGCCTCAAAGAAAATTATAGTAAATGAATTCATCACTGATCATAAACTAGATTTAATTGGCCTGTGTAAAACATTGCTCAACCTCGATTCATTTACTGCTTCAAATGAGGCCTCTCCTCTTGGTTACACCAGTGATCAGATTCCCTGCGCATCCCGTAAAGGGGGGGGGGGTGCTAATATTTATGCTACACAATATACATTTTCACTTAAACATATCCCTGGGTTTCAGTCTTTTGAAGTTTTACTCAACCAGGGCAATAAATCGTTTTTTTATTGCTACTATTTACAGGCCTCCCGGGCCATACACATTGTTCCTCAGCGAGTTTCCAGAATTCTTGTCCAACATTGTAGTCATGGCAGACTAATTTAAATCTCTGGGAAAATGTGTCCAGCATGTCTCAGGAACTACGCATTGTCACAGTCATACTTAAGATGTAGTGTTATCAAAGGGAATTAATGTAATGATCTAATGCCCTTTCCTCAGAATCCTGGTTTATCGGAATCAGGTGGCACTTTTGCCCCCCAGGTAGGGATATTTAAGACCTGTTGTATAAACTCTACGACTACTAATACATTTCTTGATGCACTCCCAGGCTCGCACGGCCTGCTCAATGATGATAGAGTTAATACATCTGTACATAATCTAATAGAGGATTTTGTGATGACTAGAATGACATTTGTATTTAGTTCTCTCTGTTTCTGGGTGCAGTTCATTGTTGCTGTGAGTGTTGGTTTATAAATGTTGCTGTTTTGCTGTATGTATAAGTTGCTTGTTATGCGCATCTATTATTTGCATTACAGTCTATATGTTTTTTCAGTTCGGTGTTTGTTTGGTTTAGTATTAAAACCAATCGAACTACTACATGTCTGTGCCTGGCTCATTTCCTGCACTACACACCTGAGTTTGTGACGATTGAAATAAAACACTGCGTTTCCTCGGTCCAGTGTCTGTGTTTTTTTGCACATCTTATTCTTCTCTTTTTTTTGGTAGTGTAACGGTTGGGTGTGGTGAAATAAAAGGAGTCATCCAGAGTCAGGAGTAAATTGCAAGTGTTGCTCTATTTAAAGTTAGCAACTCAGCCACACAGCAGTACAACACATGTATTGCGTGAAAATAACAAAGAGATCGACACGGCGCTAGAATGTAACAGTATCTTTAGGAGAACTGTAAATGCCCACAGCATACACGACACGAAACATGTAACAATACCACACAAATACATGGCCAAACACAGGGAACTCATATAAAATTACTAACGAGGGAATGGACACCAGGTGTTTGTAAATTACATGACAAACAAAGTGATGAGGAGGTGGGGTGGCACTAGTAAGCCGGTGACAACGATGGCGGTCGACTGGGTTCGGGAGCAGCCAGTCACAGGATTTGCAACAGCTTGTCTGTAATATGTCTTTAATTAATCTGCCAGTTGAAGACCTGTGAGACGTATTTTTCTCAGAATGAACGCTTCTGAGATATTTGAGATACACTATTTGTCCTCTTGCTCAGTTCTGCATGATTACATTTTTGATTCGCCAGGGTTCCTAAACTAAAATAAATTTGTTGAATTTATTAAGTTGAAATAGAGAACTTGAGGGAATTTAGGGACTTTATTTAACACGTATATACAACATAAAAGGAAAATATAGAATTAAAACTAAAAATGTTTCATATTTAACTATCTATTTTCAACATGTATTTATTACTATATTAAGTTATTTACTTCACTTTTATGTTTCATGATTTATTGATTGATTTCAAGGTTGCAGTCATTGTAAAATCTGTCAATATTGAATCTGTCGTTGAGTGTGTAACTTTCCCCCGTCAAATCTGGAAGAGTGATCTACGGAATACCGTTTTTTTTTATTGGTGCATCTACATTATTCTGTGGCGTTTAGGCATCAATGTGGCTACACTAAATAAATTGGCGAGGAAAATGCTTTATCCTGCAGATGAAATTGCCGTAGATATTACCCATTTGAGATATAATGAACGTAATTGCTGAAGAGGTTACAATGCTGGAGGCCTTGTCAGACCAGGACATGAAATTGTGTTTGAAAACCATGAAACACATGAGGTAAGCATGCTATTGTTTGAGAATGCTGATGCCGTTTGAACATTTATTCACATTTCTAAAGAAGTTCCCATTCTTACTCTCAACAATTCCCATTCTTATTATCAACACATTGTCAGAAAGTAAACTTGGAAAACGTGGGAACAACACAGAGCTATGCATTAATGTTATTACGTCTGCTGACCAAACGTGCAGGCAGAAGTTTCAGTCGAGGTAAAACTCATTTGTGCATGCAGATTGTAGCTAAAATGCACATTGAAAATGTACATTTCAGACTAGTAGATTATATGGTATATGAATCAGTTCTCATAGTCAACGTGTTGGATGCCAGAGAAATGGGCAGGAGTGGAGACCTGAGCGACCTTGGCAAGTGCCAATTATTATGTTACAACCGGCACAGATTATCTTTGAAATGGCTTGTGGAGTGCTTCCGGTCAGCATTAGTGAGTAAAAATCTGACCTTTATTTGTGGTCTTCATAGGAGATGATCCACATATATACATATTCGCTTCATAATATACATATTCGCTTCACATGTGAGTGGTGTTTAAAAAACAGTTTCTCAGATGTGTTTGAACGGACGCTTTACTTTCTTAAAGGTTATTTGACCGGATTTAATAATGCGATTATTGGGTCCCTTTTGGTATTGCAAGAAATTGTTTTTTTGGGGGGGGGCATAGAAATATACTGGCATGGCTTAAAATACCTCTGTTCTATTATTGCACGTTAAATACCAGTAATATCAGCTATGCAATTGCATACCAGTGCTTTTTCACTTCTAGATTTTTAGCGAGTTTATGAAAGGAGGTCACCTGATCATCTGTATCTCCAGCGCATGTTCCTGTCTGGCCACTTTCATCTTGCCTATCTCTCCCCATGTCTTTTTCTGCTACCATTTTTGTACCAGAAAAACAACAATTGACCTTGATGGTAATTTTCCATTATTACAAGGTCAAGGCTGTGAATCGGCATCCCCCTGCTGTTTGGGACACCTGGTTTCTATTGCACTGTGTTTCATCCACTAAGTCCACACACAACATGCTTTTATCAGTTCATTTTGTTTGTTTGATATCAGGGTTGGGGTCAATGCTATAATTAGTGGGGAATTGGACCACAGTGGATATAAAAAGTCTACACACCCCTTTAAAATGCCAGGGGAATATATAGATGAATTACTCTGCTGTAGAAAATAGCTGGCCAATACTAGTTGACAAGTAGAAAATGTGCCCACAGAAACTCAAAAATGGTGTTTCAGTTTGACCAAGTTCGGTTAATAAGAAAATTACACCAAAATTATTATTTATTACATATTGCTCCTGGAACTGTTTTTGTTGTGTTTTTTTAATCTTTTTGCACTGTTCTTGTACGTTGAATGTGTGTCCTAAACGCTGCAGCTATGTGTAAACAAACTTGCCAATAAACCTGATTGTGATTCTGATATCAATGACTGTATCTATACAAATAGGATGACAATATCCAATACCATACCTGCATGCATACTATTCACACAAAACCTTTCTATATAGAATTATATCTTTGGAGTTAATGCAAAAGCCAAGTCAATCCCCAAGGATTATATCCTGCGAACCCACCATTATGCAAGTATTCATTTTTTATAACAAACTCTCCTCACGCCGGATATCCGAATTTGCATGGATTCCGCAAGATGATTGAATACATGCATGTCACAACCAGTGCTTGATTTGGGAATATTGAAAGATTTAGGCAATATTTAAAATGATATACTGCATGCAACACGTTCTTCATTAACAAAATGCTTGATGAATGTGTGACACGGTTAAATAGTATTGACAACTTTTTTCAACCCGTCAAACGAGGCTTTATACATTTTGGTTACTGTAGACCATGGGTATTCAAATGCCTGCAGGTTTTCTGTTCTACCATCTCATTAATTGCACCCACCTGGTGGCCCAGGACAAAAAAGACACTAGTTAGAGGGTTGCAATTAAATAATTAATTAATTGGAATACCCCTGCTGTATATGGAAGGCTATTTTAAAAGATGATGAATAGCGGAACATTTTGTGCTATGTGTCACATATTAATCGTTCAATATTGTAATATTTGTCTCACCACAGCTGATCAGCTAATCCTTGATGTTCTAATGGTCAGGGTGACAGACAGCCTGGCCATCAGGAGTTCTCTGGGTAGTGAGAAAATGTAAAAAATTATTACAACCGCTGGAAAGTTGTCTCTAGAACAATGAATCACCTGTGCCTTTCCTCCGGCTAGTAAGGATTCTGGCATGGACTTCCTGGTTGAGTAAACATTGTGAAAAGAACTACATCTACATACCTGTGTCACCGCAGATTTAGTATAGTTGAAGATCTTAGCAAGCCTTCTTTCCTCCCAAGCATCAGTGCCTAACCATTCTGCATCTGGAAAGCTGCTAAGCTTTTTCAAGGGCTTGTCCTGTAGCTCATATTTACACCACGGTTAAAGTGGGGTGCAGGGGTGGTTGAATAGGAAATCCTGCAATGTTACAATTAAGAGCTTGTAGCTATTTAAAAACTTGCTATTTAAAAACCCTATTTCAGAAATCAAACTGATTGGTTACTTTAAAGCATGATGGAAACAAACTGTTTGTGGCTATCTATAAACTTTTATTGAGGAAGATCTACATGCACACCCTACTAGTTGTCTCAAATAATACTGTAATTATTACTATCCATACAATAGAGATTTCACTGGTAACAGATTTACTTGTCAAGCAAAAAACGAATTAGCAAAATGACTATTGAATGATGTTAACAGCTAACATTAACATGGTATTTCTTTCAGGCTAGAGACTTACTTCCGTCTGAAACCAACTAAATACCTGTAATCGGTTGTGGTGCTATTAACAGACGGGTGAAGGCAGCAAGGTATGTGACCTTAGTCACCAAAGCCCTGGTCTGCTCACTCTTCAACCATCTAGGATAGAGACATTGTTCAGGAGTATTCTAACCACAACAGAAAAAGAAAAAAGCTTTACCCCCAGCTTGATAAACTATCTGCAATTTGCAATCTGATCTGAACGCTCACCATAAACACTCAGTAACACATGCTCCATGGACTCTTGACAAGCGTTGTTGCCTTCATGAAGACATTGTGAAACCGGGTAGGTTACACTTGGTCCATTTATTTACAATATTCACTTGACCTTCGATTGCATTTGTAAAATGTCTTTGTACTAGTATGAACCACCAAATATATCAGTCGCTTATTTTAAAAATATGCAGGATTTTGCAAGCACGCTGTAGTGAATAGTGGAAACGAAACTGCGAATTAAAACCCGTATGATAGCGGCTTTCAATGTAAAACAAAACAGCGTCGCTCAGATCAAAGTCAGTAATGAGCTAGGCTGTAAATGACCAGGTCCAGCCAGTACAAGTCGTAAACATAAGGAGCCAAAAACACATCAATGGGAGCGACACCTTAGGCAGCTGTTTCCCATTCACAGGCAACAGAAAATAATCTTTGAAAAGAGTCAATTGTGCAGTTAGGAGCCTCTGGAGGAAACCCAGGCCGCTATGTTAACGTTTCGCCATGTTTAATTACTCACATGGGATTTCTGTTGTGTACTTAGTTGATTCCCGTCAAATCATCAATGCACCCTCAAAGCAAAACAACCATGTAACAGCAATGCCTGGTTCAATGCGCCTTGGTACATACAAGTACATTCACATGCAAGGTTTTTCTAACAACCCAGGAAGTTCTGTTCAGTGCATTCTTCGTATTTACCAAATGGTTTGACAGAAGTGATAGCAAAAGACAGAAGTTGTTGCACACAAACACAGATAAAACACACAATTCTGGAGCTGAGGATCCAGGCCGAAGCAAAACATGTCCTCAGAGCCACTATCAGCAAATGCAAGGTGAAAATGATAAAATATGCACTTACACAACTGTTCAAAAGTGTGGGGTCACTTAGCAATCTACGCATTAAAATAACCACACATTAATCAGGGTTACAGTATAGGCATTGTTAATGGAGTAAATTAGCCAATGTTCAATTATTTATTTAGACGTAAAGAATTTCAATCATTTATTTAGACATTTCTAAGTGACCAAAAATTGAGAATAAGAGGCTTCAAGTGACAACCTCACATTAGTAGAGAGATGAGAACATGCACATCCAACTCATCAGCTGCCGCACCCGCAACCTATAACAATACTAAATATAACAATATTGATTATCGATACCCAGCTGCGTCACCTACATTGGGACAGTGGTTGCTTCCGGGTCACCGTTGTGGCGGTTGGCAACCTCTTAATAATCCTGAGATGTTTTTCTAAGAGTCAGACATCGCACGCATCTGATCAATGTGCAACAACGATAGGTTACGCAGCTTGATTTTATTCAATGAATGCAGCGTTTTAGAGAGCAAACCAATTATCTTGAAACGTAAAAAATAATTGCTGAATGCCTGCTGGACTATCTGACCGAAGCCGACCACAGCAATATGCCACTGGTTATGCATCCGACCTGGACAGCTTTTATAAGTCTCCTGACAAAATATGCATTTAATAATTAGTAGTTTTTTTTTAAATCACCCAACAAAAACAGAAGACTAGTAAACCCTCAGAGACTGGTTCCTCTCATGGTTTCTACTTAAATTCTGTTCCTAGGTGCTTGATGCATGCCCTGTCAGATTTTAGGCTGGGTGTTTGAAAAGCACTTTGTGACAACGGTTGTTGTATAAAGAGCTTTTAAATATATATTTAATTGAGCCACATGTGGAAAGTTGGAACGTTACCGACACATGAGCATCTGAAGAGTACACATTATCAAAAAGTCAAAATAAATAAAATCATGTTAAATAAAAACATGTCATCTTTTTAGTAAGCTTGTTTGCCATGGTTTTTTTGAAGTAATACATTGTTAATATGAATGCATGAATGGTAGATAAAAGAAGGTTATCACAAATACTGTGGTACATTTTGGTTTGTTTGTGGGAGAAATATATAAGGCATTATTGTCCGGGACATGTGGTTACCCTAAACTGAAAACGTATTTCTCAGAACATGGTTCCTCAAAGTTCTTAAATTCAACAAATTAGGGAGTTTTTCCTAGCCACTGTGTATGAACATGTTGAAGAGCACTCTGTCAGGCTGTTTTTAAAGGCCCTTTGTGACAACTGTCGTTGAAAAATAAATTTGATTGATAGTTGGCTAGTCACTTGAAAAACGTATTAAAAATTAAATGTGATTTATTATTCTTTTCATTCATCCAATCAGCGTTTAAATAACTCAACAAATAAAAAAGTTAATATAACTAATGCTGAACATGAAATAGGCTTGGAATGCATACTGAAAAGTTTTTCAGATTTGCATGATTGTTCAGAGATTTGCTATGCAACCCCCAAATGCATTGCCTTGTAATAAATAAATAAAAATCACAATAACTTTTTGAAATAAAAGACAGAATAACAATCCTGTAAAGTGTTTGTTTATTGTACCACATTTCACAATAGTGCAAGAAACACAACACTTGGGAGAAACACCATTTGACGACTGTACACAGCAGTACAGATTTGTCACGATGACGCCCCATTCCAGACTAAGAACAACACTGGCCAGATAATGATACAAAAACCGATGAGGGAATCCTTTGAACGCATTCTAGAAAATATAGCTTATCTTGTCAGCCAAAATTCCAGATATACCCCCCAAAAAATCTGGATGTAATTTGTTGTTTCAGCCAGGCTAGAACGGCTTTGGTTGTACTTTGGAATTTCACCTTAACAAGGATTTGATGTTGCAGCGTAAGCCACTACACTGCATGTTAACCTAAACCTTAGAGATATTGGGATTTTACTCATTATCAAATAGGTAATGCGATTTATTTAAAAACAAATGGTGAATTAGAAGCCACATAACACTCGTCGTTACTTGAAAGGCAAAAGAGCTCTGGTTGGAATCTAACGATGAGTGGATACAGTGGAAAAGACAGTATGATGATCAGTTCAAAAACATTCTATTGCGTAGAGAACTCCTGAGAAGTGTTCCTTATCCAGACCCATGTGCCCGCACACCTCGACCCCCGAACCAGACCAGGACTCTGGGCCGTACCTTTGCCACCGGTGACAAACTCGTCAATAGCGGTAGTGGTCTGGCTTGAAGGGTCCATCGCGGGGCAGACCCAGGTATTTGGCCTGTTTTTCTGTCAGCTTGGTCAGCTTGACGCCAAGCTTGTCAAGATGGGCGGCCGCCACCTCCTCATCCAGCTAGAGACAGAAAATAATGTCAAGTCGGGAAGTGTTTCCTTACACTGAGAAAAAAAATGCTTAAAACAATTAAAGGTCTCAATCCTCACTAACTAAATACCTTTACCACAGTAAACTTTACCATGTAAATTGCCGCCAGTGAATACAGTCATTCCATGAGTAAAGTCAACGGTCATCCCAGACTTTTTCACAGCAAGTCACAAACACATCTCTTGCACTTAGCTCATAGTTTGTTTCAGTTAACATGCTCACCACCAACCCATGTGTGTCACTTAATCCAAAAATAGTGAAATGCTCGAGAATACCTGCTGGTGTGGTGCAAGAGGACTTTTTCATTTAGGAAAAACATAACTAAAATATGATCACAACCGCTACAGGCACAGCCAATCACATTCCTGCTAAAGGCACAGCCAATCACAATCCTGCTACAGGCCCGACCTCATTTTAAACCTCAGAAACACATCTGGGGAGCATTCATTCTGACCAACAAAACATAGTCACAGAACATTTTAGGAAAAGACTAAATATTTACCAATCGAACACTTCTGTTTGGCAGAATAAATAGAAATGCAGCAAAAAGAATAACAAGTTCTGAGACATGTTTACATATGATCTGGCATAAACTCCCTTAACCAAACTGTTACAGAAGCAGTATGAATTATATAACAGTTGGACAATGTTTTAGCTAATGCTATTCAGTGTTATCACCAAAACCCACAAAATCCCATGTCTTTACGTTGCATTGTACAAAACAACATCAAGGTTAGTGTGGTTGACCACATAGTAGATGCTCAATATCTATGTCTGATAGTCACATTATGTATTTGTAGGCACTGAATACAAATCATCTTAATAAGACAAAAATGCATGTTCTGATAATTTCCCCATGCAACATAACATAAGAGTGCCTGCACAGGGATAACCAACACTTCCAGGACAAAAACATAATTATATTTGGTCTTATTCTAAGCTCAGTGGCTCACCTTCTTGGGTAGGAAGTATACTCCCAGGGGATATTTGATGTTGTTCTTCCACAGTTCAATCTGGGCCAGCACCTGGTTGGTGAAGGAGTTGCTCATGACGAAGCTGGGGTGACCCATGGCACAGCCTAGATTAACCAACCTGCCCTCAGCCAGGACGATGATGTGGCGGCCGTTCTTCATGACGTAGCGGTCCACCTGGCAGGACCCCGACATGAGATGAAAACATCACCGACTGATACTAAAACCCAGGGGTTGTGAACTCGTGTGAAATGCCTGGCTTAATTGTAATTTAAATTCATTGGATTGTCATTCTAAATAAAATGTCCCCGTGGTTTATAGTTCAGTATAATCATCTGACAACTGCATGATAATCTGTCCATGTTTGCTATTGTAAAGTAGGTAAGTTAGACCTGAAACGCATTTGCAACAACAACCTGGGATCAATTAGGTTAAATGCCTTGCATAGGGACAGAAGAGAATTCCACTTCAGCTTACAGATGGCGTAACTGAGCAACAATGTCGCCACCAATGTCATGTAACTGCAAACAGAGCCCGTATAAATGCACATAGTGCGTGTAGGTAGGTGTGTGAGATAGTCTAGACCCACCTGAGGCTTTATGTTGATCTTCTCAGCTGCATTTGCATTGAGCCAGTTCATGTCGATCTCACAGTCGAAGTGGCCAATGTTGCAAACTATGGCATCATCTTTCATGTGCTCGAAGTGTCTGGGGAAAATACGGGCGTACGTTAAACGACATGTCCTAGACACGACTGCAGTGGCACTTCAAAGAGATTAAGGTACTGGCGCTTTTAAGTTTGTCAAAAGGTCAGCTTCACGTTCACGCAACTCACAAAGATTTAGAAGGATTTCACTGTGTCAAGTGCCTTGCATTTGAAACCGCCAAGACATCAAACCAATTGAAAACATTGCAAATATATTTCATTTGCATAATTTCTCACGAGAACATATTTTGGAAATGTTTCCCTTTTCCAGTTATACAGGTAAATGTGTGTCCCAAGCAATTTTATGTAGCCATAGACGGGACCTTTCAATTATTCCTGACTGGACAGCTCAGATAAATTAATGTGGATAAATGTGATAACCATTTATAAATGGCACCATAACATTGGCACAGTACGCTAAATTATGTGCAAGTGCTGGTTAACATTGAATAGATGAAACTGCTGAAACTGACTCTAAAGCAATACCTACTTCCCCAAAAGGATACTCTCACAGCCAGTGGTGGTCACAAAAATGTTCCCCTCCTTGCAAGCCTCTTCCATGGTGGTGACTTCATATCCTACGACACATATTAGAATAAATTAAACTAGATGATGATAATGTAATTAATAGCAAAACGTTCAGCATTGTCAAAAAGATTCCTATAACATTTGTGAGGCACATGGGATGAAACAAAAACCAAACCCGAAGGAGTTGCCTCCATCTAGAATTATGTAAATGACACACTGTTGAACAGCACATACACACCCTCCATCTAGAATTATGTAAATGACACACTGATGAACAGCATATACACACCCTCCATCTAGAATTATGTGAATGACACACTGATGAACAAGCACATACACACCTTCCATCGCAGCCTGTAGGGCATTAATAGGGTCCACCTCTGTGACAATAACACGGGCACCAAATCCACGGAGGGCCTGAACGCAGCCCTTGCCAACGTCGCCGTAGCCTGCAACGACTGCCACCTTCCCAGCAATCATCACATCAGTCGCCCGCTTGATGCCGTCTATCAGAGACTCTCTACAGCCATACAGATTGTCAAACTTGCTCTGGAGGGGGGGGGGGAACAGAGAGATGCATCATTTTAAAAGTGTATAGAAACCAAATGCTGCTTCCTCACAAGGATGAGACACTACAAAATCAAAAGCAGATCCTACAAGTCCTGTAATTAGCGAGGTGGAGCCGGCGTGGATCAGACTTGTTGATCCACCATATCCCAGATACGCTCAATTAGATTTGGGTCGGGGGTATTTGAAGCCAGGGCAACACCATGAACTCCAATTAGAGACCACTACGTACTGTTTATAAAGCACTCTCAGTATGATAGAAAACAACAGACACAAATGAATATAACAATTTAACACCTTAATCCAGGAAAGATATGCAACAGTATTATGGGGTCAGGGCCTTGTCATGTAACCAAAAGGTTGCGGTTTAGATCCCCGATCTGACAATGAAAAACCAGTTGTGCCCTTGAGCAAGGCGCATAACCCTACTCACTAGAGTAGAATATGCTATATGATTTAAATGTACAATGTTGACCATAAAGTATAACTTATGTTCCTGAGTTTGTTAGTAGCACAGCCCTGTTATTTCCAACTGTAATTTTCCAATTAAACAATCAACCATTTGAGTCATTTCACAGAGTTTGGGAAAAATCCATTGGTTATGGTCTATGACTGGAATTACCCAACTGTGTGTGCGCGCAGTGTGGCAGGGCACATTATCCTGCTGTAAGAGGCCACTGCCATTAGGGAACAGCCTAACCATATGCACACATTGTCCACGAGACGCAAGAAAAAAAAAATTGACTCAACGAACCGGACAACCTTCTTTCGCTGCTTCATAATCCATTTTCTAGATAGATAGAGTGTGGGGAAACATTCCTCCTGTAAACAGCATTAACATTTTCAGAGACTACGACTGATTTTCTATTGTTTCAGACCAGACGTGACAGCCTATGTTGCCATCGCACATCAATGTCATTAGGTACTCACCACTTCTGACGGGGAGACCCCCACAAGCCTTACCATTTTAGACATTCTCCATCCCATCATAACAATCCGGCCCTAGTCGGAGTTACCCGGGTCTTTACTCCGGCCCATTTCTCCTGCATCCAACACATTGACTACGAGAACTGACTGTTCATTATTATTATTATATTGCCGTAGCAGATGGCAGAGTTTGGTATTGTGGGAATTTAGGGACAAGTTCTACCAGTTTGTCTGGCATTCTGCTGGCAATAAAGCAGATGGCAGTGTGGTAATTACATGACATATTAAAGAGCTTAAAAAAACAATAAAGTCAAAGATCAAGAAGGCAGAATTATTTTTTTTGCTTAATGCAAGTATAACAATCAAATGACAAAATAGCCTTACTAATGACTATGCTCCAAAACCACATGATTCTACACATGGTTTTGTTTTTCGTTGAACAGCATTCTGTTAGAATAAACTGAACTCCATTTAGTCCTTGGGACTGACGAAATGCTCTTTGGGATGAAATCAATTTAAACTAATTGTAATCCAATTTGTACAAAGGCTCTCAAATGCCCAATAATCTCTGATTACAACCTTATTCATAAACCGGCAAGTAAAGTGTACTTTTTATTAAAAAACACTCCCAAATATATTGTTCTAGATTGATTTAAACACTTTCATATTCTCATTGATAAATAAAATTGGACATCGAGTTTCCAATAGGAATGGAACGATTATAGATTTGATGGTACAATAATAATCAGAGATTCACCATACGTAGGCATTCATCTATTTCAGAACACTAGTGATATATCAAATCACAACCAGTACATTTAATTACTGGTTTTATAAAAACAAAATAAGTGGCTTTTGTTTTAATCAGTTGCGGCTTTGCGAAACAGAAGTCATATAGTTACACTAATAATACAGTACAAAATAAACAAAAATATCTTCGGAATTAAAGAATTAGCCATCTCTTTAAACATCCATGTCATTTTTGCAAAACAAAACAAATTGAGTCAAAGGCTTGATCAACTAGAAGATTACAAAATAATCACATGCGTTTTTCTATTTGCATATTATTTCTACATGTTTTGTGTTTGTTCATCTTGTGTAGAGAACTTGTGAAACATGATGGAAAAATTATTTTGTTGGCTAATCTTACATAACTATTAACTAGCGTGCACTCAACAGACTGCTACTTTGTTGAACTCCGTTACCTATACCCTGAAGACGCAAGTTCTGCATAGGATATCCGTCGTCCAGAAACACTCCACGATCATTCTTCAAGTATACAAAAAACACTCATATACTGGCAACTTTAGGTGTTTTTTTCGGTGGATATATAGAGCATGGTTGCTCCCTCTACCATTGGGGCTATCGTGACAGTAAGTGCCGCACGACATTTTATCTGGTGTAACTACACTTTCGTTCCGGCTGCAGTCTGTAGGTTGCGCCGGCAATGTTGCTTTTCTTACTGTGCAACCATGGTTCATAGAAAAATTATGTACCATAATGTCCCTTTTAGAGAGTGAGAACAGAAACACAGGGTCTAGCCGAGCCTTTACGGTTACAAAACTGTGATGTTTTAACAGTGGTTAATGGTGAAATTGGTTAATAGCTGCATCCCTAGTTCCCAATCACCATGCATATTACTGCAGTTAGAAGTTCCTGAATTTAGTAAACAAGCCACAAAGCTGCAATATTTTTAGATCAATTTGATGATAAACTTCATAAATTAACGTAAAAAAATCTGTAGAAGATTCCCGATTCTGTGGGAAACCATTGATGCAATCGCATCAAAGTTAAATATATTACAATTAATGACGATATAAGAAGTATTATAGTGTTCAAGCGTTCTCAACCAAACGCCATTTTCGAGACAGGTAGCAATGGCACAGCTATAGAAAGCATGATTGTAGTTTATTGGCCAATAAATTAGCCAATGATGAATTGGCAGATAGGGAATCTGTGTCTACTATGGTAGGAAAACTGAATGGCCCTAAGAGAGTAAGACTGTACCTTGGTGACAGAGTCGTTGACATTGATAGCAGGGATCTTGAGCTCTCCATTCTTCAACATCTTGTAGAGATTGTGCACGCCAGTGGTGGTCTCCTCAGACACGCCTTTGATGCCTGTTTGGACAATGTTTCATTAACACCAGGAAGTGGCACAAATATGCCTGAATTCAGGGCCATAGCCTGAAAAATTCACAAAAATGTACTTGTGAGACCTTTCAAACATGCATTCCCTTCAATTAGCTATTAACACAGTAAAGTATCAAACACACACACTTGGGTCAACATCTAATCTGCTGTATGCCTTTTTAAACCTATATTGTGAAATGTAAGGGTTGGGTAACTGATGGCAGACCTCTACTTCTCTTCTGGGATAACAGAAATTTGCCACTGGTCGACATGTCAGTGGAAACCAGTAACACCTATTGAGATGTGCTTTTTGTTCCAAGTAAATCAAGAGATGAATTGGGTTATATGAAGGTTGGAGTAGGTCTTCATTCATTCCCTTCCACAGGGACACCATTTTAAAGCTGCAAACCAAGATACTCGAGTTCCCCCCCCATTTCTCTCAGATTTGGCTCTGGGTAATGCTGCCACCTAGAGTTTAACACTGATAACTACAGCCCTGCTGGTGTTTATATAAATACCAACCATGCAAAAGATTTGCTTGAATGTGATTTTAGCAACAAACAAAAAATATGGTAAAACCGACACTATATGTATTGTTTTTGCAAACATGTTATTAGAAGTGGCGTTTAAAGGACACAGGGAAAAGTAGAGAAACGAAGAAAGAGTATAGAAACAGCATATGCAAAACCACAGCTATTGGTGCGTTTCTGATTAAATTGGAGTCACTCGTTACTGGTTGATTCACTTCCAAATGGTGACCTATATTAGGTTGTTACTATTATCTCTATCAGGAATATCAAGTCATCTAGCTAGAGTCCGAAAACTAGCACAATCAGGACTCGATGGGAAAAATTACATTCATTTTCACTTTGGAGGTCATTGCTCATATTAAAAAGGTTAGGTAGGTCTGAAACACATGTAATTACTGATTTGGAGGTGTGGTATGCAAATAGTTAAAAAAGAAAGATGCGGTGGCTGCACAATGGGAAGTTTACTCCATTCAAGACTTAATGGAGACTTGGAAAGAGACAGAGTCATGGAACACTGGAGAAGACAGCGATGCACCCACAATTATGAGAACATAGGAGCCATAATGACAAAGGTTTAGAGGGCTTAGAAACATAAGTTTGTATCTAAAACAAGAGCCTTTGTCTGCTTATGAGATTGGCTTCAAGGACTGAGTTCATTCAAAGTGAGTTATTGTTCATCATGACTTGTTAAAGTGCAGAATAAGGTAATGTTCGCGCCACCAATGGTACCTGGTGTTGCTAACCATGGAGCTAATGACACTGGCTTTAATAACTCGGTAGTATAAAAAATGCCTTACCTGGCAGCAGTTTGGCGTACTTCTTGTGGACCATGTTGGTCAGGTCACCACCATCATCCAGGATCATGTTTAGGGGCTGGCCATCCTTCCAGTAGATGGTCTGCTCGATGCACCACACATACTCTTCATCGGTCATGCCCTTCCAAGCGTACACTGAAACAGGAAGAAAATCCGGGTTGATAAGTGGCTGCTTTGGAAACTGCAACATCCAGGGATGGTTGAGTAGGTGTAAAGCTGGAGCTCATTAATTGATGTACATTTGTTCATGTTTAAGCCAATTGTACAAAACACACACACGCCAAGCAGTGTAAAGAATGAATGGTCTTCAAGAGAAAGACAGAAAAGAGAAAGGAAATGGAGCCCCAAACCTGTGCAGTAATTTGTACAACAACCTTTTGACCATCTGCCTTCTCTCTGGCCCACCCACTGAGACTGTAGAGGAGATGGCCTTAAACCCTCAATACACCAACTGTGACAACAGTGGCTTTCTAATGTATGTGGCTTTTCAGTGGATATGTTTTCTACCACCTATACGACTGGTATACTAATGTCTTTATAATAAGCGGATAAGTGCAGGAGCCATGGGCTACAAATGACAGGAACTTGCAGCATCTGCTAAGCTTCAGTAAGAGCAAAGCCAGACAGGTGGAACCTGAGGCAAAGGAAATGAATGGATCGGAGGCCATCTGGTTTGATAAGGGCATAATGTAGCTTCAGGTACCACAGAGAGCCAGGACATGATGGTTAACTTCAGTAAGCCTGCCGTTTTGTCTTTACTGGTTTCAGTAATAAAAGGTTATAAATTGTGTGACCTCACTTCTGCTAGAGTCACTACATTTATGTAGTTTAAAAAGGCTTATCCAAAGCCCCGAACACTGAGTGAATTTATTCAATCATTTTGTCTCTATGCCGGTACATAATAGGATTTAAAATAATACAATGAGAACAAAGGAAAAACTACAGACCGTCAGCCTTAAATTATGGACTTTTACACCCATAAAAATCTATAAACAAGGTTAAGTAAAAGATTAGAGGTATATAAAAAGTTCTTGCCCTTGAGCAAGCAAGTCAGGTTACTGTCTTTCGAACCTTTTCCAAGGGAGGGATTACACTGAAAAAGAAGTCTCCATCTAATGTTCTCAATGTTCAATGTAGACACAGACAGCAGTGTGCCCGTATAAAACAAGTGGTTTAAGTGTAGGAAGTTATACATTATAGGCCCAGGATCAAATTCTTCAGCTAATCTAACCAATGTTGTCGGCAAAGAGGTGCCGCAAAATGGCGGAATTGGCTCAGTTCATATGTAAGAGTAGTCCACTGCATCAGGCATGACCACATGGTGAGTTTCATTATGCAGAAAATATTTAATTCTAAATTCAGATCATTATGGTGGGCTAATCATATCATGCGATTAGAAAAAAGGCATTTAAAAAAATTCTAAATAAAAGTCACTCATGTCAAAATACCAGAGACCAAAAAAGTATCTTTTTTTTAAACAATAACTATGATATAACGATTACTGGGTGCAAATATATTCAGGGGGTTTTATAGTTTCATTTGTAGACAAATTATCTAGACACTCCTACTGTTCTAGCTTTCCCAGAATACATCCCAGTGCTAGATTGTGGTAAATATCCTCAAGCATTCAACTTGACACACTAGCAATGGGATGTTTCTAAATAGGATGCATGTTTGCCAGGAAGTAAAGCCGTCTACCAAAAGTATAGAAAGCATACTGTGCAATTATCCGTTAGGGGACAAATGGTAGTACTATTTTAACCAGTCCCAGTTCAATATAGCGGCGTAACAAACAAAACTAATCCATTCAGAGTGAAAAGGCTCACATGGCTGCTGAACTCTGTCCTTAGGGACTTACCGACCAATGGAGGGACTGTGTACTTACGGTGAGTCTTATCTCTTGTCACATTGCACCAAGGAGGACAAACAGGCTTAAACCGGTTCAAGCCACACAGCCGTTCCCAAAACACAGTCATACATTTACCTGGAACGCCGGTCTTGGCAATGGCTGCAGCAGCATGGTCCTGAGTGGAGAAGATGTTGCAGCTGGACCACTGAACCTACCGGACAGATGGAGAACGATAACGGTTAACAAGGGCATGCTTATTCATTCTGGGCATCTCCGTCATTTAGAGGACAATATTATATGGATAATGGTGTTAGATTGGGGCTAATAAGTCGGCACACAGTCACAGTTGGATTTCAGAACACCAGGGGGCAGTAAAGGGGAGGTAAAAAAAACACTGGGACAAAAGCAAAGTGGATACAAGGTTGTTTATGGGTTGTTTCATTCAACCAAAGCATGAAAGAGGCACCTCTTCTGCTGCTAATATTTATAGTTAGGAAACAGACATTCAATAACACTTCAGGCCAAGGCTGATTAAATGTTAACCTTAGAAGCCGGCTGGTTTTCAGTTATACCTTATCATTAACCGGGTGTCACAGATCTAAATAAGTACCTGATTAGAGGCTTGAAAAGAAAAAAACTGACTGGCTTCAAGGTCCAGAGTTGGGTTTGAATATTCCGAAAGGGCCAATGTGTTATGTTAGCAGAGCAGCAAATTGTTGTGCTGATTAATAAAGCAATAACACTGCCCTTCAGACTAGTTTAGTATCTGGAGCATAAGCAATTGTGATGCCATGCCATACCCTGTACACGGCGCTTGATTGCAGCCAATCTTCTCCAACAGGACAACGATCAGAAGCCAAGCTGCAAACTATGCAATAACTATTTAGGGAAGAGGCAATAAATTGGTATTCCGGCTATAATGAAGTGGCCAGTATAGTCACCAGATCTCAACTCTGGAGCAGTTGTGGGAGCAGCTGGACCGTATTGTAAGACGTGCCCATAAAGCCAATACAACAAGTGGAGGTGCTTCAGGTGACATGGGTGAAATTTAAGATTACTTAACTAGAATGACAAAGGTCTGCAAGGCTGTAATTGCTGCAAATGGAGGATTCTTTGACGGAAGCAAACTTTCTGGGACACAATTATTATTTCAATAGTCTTCTTGACAAAAATTGCTAAAGTATGTACTTTCAATGTCAAGTTGCCATGGCAGGTGAAAAACTTACCTTACCAGCCACTAGGGATGGGAATCGAGAACCGGTTCTTCTTTAGAACCGGTTCCCAGTGAATCGATTCCTTGGAACCGTTAGTGTACCTGCTTAACGATTCCGCTTAACGGTTTGGCTCGTTGCAAATGTGTCATCATGACCGTCACACACGAGCTGCGCATTTTGGTTACGCAGAAGCGATCTAAAGTGTGGTTATATTTCACTCGAAAAGACGCCAATGCAGTCATTTGCAACAGTTGTAAAAGTTTAATTTCGGCAATGGGGGGAACTACCTCCAATATGCAGAAGCATTTGGCCACACAGCACGCAATCCGTTTGCAGGACTGTCGCGTGTTTGATTCTCTACTACTCAGCGACACAACAACAAGTGAGTCAAGCAGCAGCGGAGCTAATGAGACGGCATCTGCTATTAATGCCAAAGGTAACTTGTCTATTTAGTTAATGTGAGCGCCATTTCATTGTGTAAACTTTTACTATACGGATAAAAATCTCTATTGTCAATCATTTGCCCAAGTTGATAGTTGTGGTCTTTACAGAAGACTTCTTTCTATTTTGTATGTCAGTTGAGTTGAATTTAGTTTCAGGTTGAATATTCCCAAAGGAACAAGCTCTTCCTTGACTGTTTACCGTCTGTGTTTTTTGTTTTTATGGCACTTAAATAGCAGTTTTATTTATTTTTTTGGCTGGACCAATGAATGTGAAAAAATCTATAGGTCCCTGGACTTTACTTTGTAGCTCACCTACTTTTAGGTTTGTTCTGAGGTTGCTACTAGGGATGCACCGAATATTCGGCCACCGAAAATTTTCGGCCGAAAATGGCCCAAAAGGGCATTTTCGGTTTTCGGCCGAAATACTTTTATCACCGAAACAATACGGCCGAAATATGTTGTGATCTATTCGGATCCTCTGCACTTCATCGCGACTGTACTTGATCCGCGTTAAAAGACCATTACTTGGATGCAGAAATAAAGCAGCGCGCACGAGAAATGATCCAAGCGGCTATGGATGCGGAGAACCCGAGTGGAGACCGAGCAGCAGCGCACCGAGCAGTAGGGCACGGAGCAGTAGGGCACGGAGCAGCAGGGCACGGAGCAGCAGGGCACGGAGCAGCAGGGCACGGAGCAGCAGGGCACGGAGCAGCAGCGCACGGCAGCAGCAGCGCAGCAGGGCAGCAGCAGCGCACGGAGATCAGAGCGCAGAAAAAAAGACTCGTCTCTCTGCACTAGATGAGGGGCATGCACCCTCGTTGTCTGATATGTTCAGTGAAATCCTGCAAGAAAGTGCCTCACATGGGCGTAGGTTTAGGGGGGGACGCTGGGGACATGTCCCCAACAACATTTTAACATGACTAAATTGTCCCCACTAATATTTTAGCGAACTCCGTTAGGAGTTTGTGAAGCGATTTGGGTCAATTCCGACCGCAGAGCCAGGGGGACGGTACTAGAAACGCCGTAATTTGATTGGCTAAAAAACCTAGGGGAGGGGAGTTATCTGACACGCTATAAGTACACAGGAGAGTGACTGAAGACAACGGTAAAGTTACCAGTGCTTTCTGTTAATACATACCCCATATGTTAGAATCTTGCAGTCACAATAAACAGTGGAAATGTTTCCTGTGTATATTTTGCTTATATAATGTGGCCTATTTGGGATATCCCATTAGTAGGGGCGGAGTAGTGGCACCACCAGGGTCGCTACAATATATTGAATCTGACAAACAGCATTACCATCTAAAAGCAACAGGCTATTGTCTCAACTAAACGCAAAAATAATCACATTATTCTCAGTAAAAGTTCACTTGCCGGATGGGGGGGAGAGATGTCCCCACCGAAGCTGAGACCAAACCTATGCCCTTGGTGGCTCATATCCATAAATGCAATGGTACTAATAATTGGCGTAATTTATTTCGGTGTTTCGGTTTTCGGTCTTGGTTTCCTCTTTTTCGGTTTCGGCCAAGAATTTTCATTTCGGTGCATCCCTAGTTGCTACACATAATTGGTGTATACTCTGAGTATGTGCGGTGTTCTTATCAGATATTAAAGCAAGTTAATACAAACAAACAAATTTGTAATTATTTCCTCACCCAATGAGAATCGATAAGAGAATCGATAAGGAATCGGATCGATAAGCAATATCGATAATGGAATCGGAATCGTTAAATTCTTATCAATTCCCATCCCTACCAGCCACTGACATGTAGTCAACAAGCTTGCATAAACTTTTTGAATCTGGCAAAATCTACTAAGATAAACCAAAAGTTCAATGGCAATTAATGACTTATTTGAGAGTTTACCTATAATCTAATTGCCATAAGGAACGGTTTTCTTTTTCAGAATTGAAGAGACCTGCTTGTTGAATGAGACTAAATAGATTTAAATTTTTTTTTCATCAAATCATGAGCATGCGTCAGCAGGGTAAGTATGCTGTGTATCAATTTCCACCCAGGATAAATAGCAAAACTGTACCAGTAGCCAACTCATAAACATAATACCACAAATGTATTTGTATTTTATGCAGTAAAACTATATCAAATAAGCTAGCAAAATTATTATAACTTCAGGGTCTATTTATTCAGTTACTGTCTTGTCAATTGCCACAAAATATACAAAGCTTTACGTTACTATTTTAATTGGTCCAGACCTAAAAAACTTCTGGACTCCATTCCATGGTCATATATGCTATAGCATTTGATCCAATGTTTTAAAAAGTATCGTTCTGCTAAAATAAAATGTGCTACAGTTCAGACTTGTATCTGAACACAAATACTAATCATGCCTTTCTGACCAATCACACACACAGAAAGGTTTTAAACAGTCAATTGTACATAGTCCGAGTGTAATCAATGACAGACAGGAAGGTTAAAAATTGTTCAATCATAAATAAGCGACAAACGCCAGAGTTCAAGCACAGGTCTTCTAACCTCAGCTCCTAGGGCGGTGAGGGTCTCAATGAGGACAGCCGTCTGTAGGGTCATATGCAGGCAGCCTGCGATACGAGCCCCCTTCAGGGGCTTGGACTGGCTGTACATCTCCCTCATCTTCATCAGGCCGGGCATCTCGTTTTCGGCAATATCGATTGCCTTGCGGCCCCACTCTGCCAGACTGATGTCGGCTAAGCAGGGAACAGTGAAGCGTGAACAAACATAACAGACATAAGTATTAGCTGATTTCAAAAAGGCAGTCGGACACCAGTCAGAACTCAAAAGGTAGTCTGTATAGTTAATAACACAGTTATTACTTTTATTAAATAATAATCGTTTAACTTTAGCTGAAAAAACAGTTTTCCAGAGCTTACAACCAATGTGGTAGATACATCACATAGCGCATTGTATCCTGAAACATTCAAACAGCCGACCTTAACAACATTACATCTTTGAATGAAAACAAAGAAAATTGACCACGTCTTAAATAAAAAAAATACATTTTTTTTATCGGTTTATAATAAAAAGGTGCAAGATGGCAAACGCCACACCGATGGAGAGCGTTTGTGGCAGTTCTATAAATTATATCCCCAAAATCAAACATTGGCATAATAGTCATCTTCACCAAGGCAAGTTTGGAAGCATGACTGAAGGATGCCCTGTTGCGGAATAGAAAACTGATTCTGGACATTTTAGATTTGAGTCTGTTTATGTGGGGCTGGAAGTAGATTGCTGTCAAACCAGACACCTAGGTATTTGTATGCATCCACATACCCCAATTCAGACTCATCTAGTGTGGCGATGCTAGTTAGACGGAGAGGTGTGGGTAGTGATCGGTTGAAAAGCATGCACTTAGTTTTACTAGAGTTTAGTAGTAACTTGAGGTTTAGGGAGAAATGCTGAATTAAAACTCTCCTAGAGATTAGGAAGTACAGTATATAACGAAGGGCCGGATGTATACTTAATGACATCATCTGCAACGAGATGAATCTGAGAATCCACAACAGCAAGAGCCACATTAGTTAATGTAGAGAAAATCGAGCCAGCCCGAGAATTTAACCCTGTGGCATCCCCATGGAGACAGCCATTAGTCCCGACAACAGGCCCTCTGATTTTAACACACTGGACCCTGTCAGTGGTTGTTAGCAAACCAGGTGAGGAAGTCATGAGAAGCCCATGCTATTGAACTGATAAGAACACAACGGTTAACAGAAAAAAATATATCGGCATAGCCAGTTCAGACAGGCAACCTTTAATTGGGAAACACCGATTGTGAAATTCTGGGCCAATAGCGATGCAGGAGTCTCTGCTAGGCAAAGTCCCGCTGTACCTAAGCCATCTAGTCACCATCGTTCTACCCACCGCAGTCTACGCTCAAGTGGGTAGATTGACTTAGTCACCCAAAAAGCCTGCAACATTTGGCCGCCAATCCTTCCAGTTTTCAGCCGCAAATGACGGGAACAAATGACAAAAACCCTCATCAGTTGACTTTAAACTACTCGTGTCTGAACACATGTCCGATCACGGTATGTGTTAACTTGTCATTTATGCCATGACCTTTTCGCACAGTGGATCTTTCTCACCTGCACTGCTGTCATACCCGTTCACATTCTTGAAATATTATATTTGCTCAGGCATGCTCAAATGCTCTTTCTCCCAAAAACATGGTCATGGTGCATACAAATTACCAACCTGCTAGATCCACTTTAATCCTTTTACATTCTGTATATAGACACTTCTTTGTATTTTATATAGCTGATACCGCCATATCAATGCGGCTCCACTGACCTACATATACCTCATTCTGTATATTGACTCCACTTCAACATGTATTGTTTTGTTATGTCCCAAAGCTATTTGCATTCCTGTGTTCTGTGTATTTATTGTGTAAATGCATGTTGCCCTGCACATTTGTCCTGCAGAATGTGTTCTCAATTGGCCTATCCTGTTAAATAAATGAATAAACAGCCTAGAAATATGTTCCTGATCTACAATGCCCATTGATCGCCAAAATTGAATTAAAAAAAATTATGTGGTGAGCAGTTTGGGTTAAAACGTATACATGCATATCTGCCTTTCACCAGCTAAATTCAGCTGTCAGCATAACAGTTGCAATGTTCCCAGACTACAACTGGCTTGTAGCAGCTGCAAATGAATACAGCACTCTTCGGAGGTCTAAAAAATGAACCCCATGTGCTCCTGTCCAATGCACACACCAAGAGTGTGTGCAAACTGCCAACACAGCCAAACTAGTGTTGTCCTAGATACCAAAAGTTCAAATGGTCAACTTGTTTTTAGATGCAGTGCAATCAATGCCCACACGCTGGTTCAAAGAGCAGTGGAAGCCATTCCATATTTAATTTTACAATAACAAATAGCCTAGTACAGGGCTTCTCAAACCACTCTTTGGGACCTAGCTGAACCCACCAAAGCCAACAATCACCCACAATTCAGGGATTTGAAAAGTGAATATCACTACCGTAACTTAGCTTCATTTTTTCATATTACAAATTTTTTAAGCAATGTCAAAGCTAATATGGGAAACATTTGTTGTTAATTGACTTCCTATTCCATAGAAGTGTTTGAAGTGTGAGTAGAATTTGAACAGCCAATCCAACTGGTCAACCAATCTTGCCCTTAATCAATCAAGTCAGATGACCCAACTCAAAGATGGGTGTATACACAGCAGAGAGTGTACTCTTCCTTGTGAACTCTTAGCGTTCTGTTACCTCAGACTGCAAACTCACCACATGATGTGTGTATGTTGCTGCTGTGAACACAATTACCATTAATCCAGACCCATCTGAGGCGCTAAATCTCTAGCATATGTGCATAAACTAATGAGCATATACACACACACACACACACACACACACACACACACACACACACACATATATATGACCCTATAAGTTGTAAAGCATATGGGGCCACCAAGCAGAGGTCTGAGAACCACTGGCCCAACTAAAAGAATAGGGGGGGAAGTGAATAATACATTTCACACTGTGGGACAAAGTCCAAGGCAGCACATGCTGCAATTATACTATTGAGTAACTTGCCCTTTATTCAGAAAACCCCTGTGCTTAGTTGACAAGTGAGGAACAAGAACTGCAAACTTGAAGTGCAGCTATGCATTTTGTTAAAGGCACAAAATCAGCTAAGCATAAAATCTTCAAAGCACACAGAAAGCGCGTATTTAGTGCACCACGTGTCCTATCAACAATAGTACACTGTATCATTTCCCTGTGTGCCCATCGATCAAGCAACGCCAACGACGTCGCGCACTGAAATTTGGGAAATGTAGTTTTAATTCCGAGTTCCGCTCGGAAACAAACCTAGGCTCATCTAAACGGACTACGACTACCAAGACCTTAGAACCAAGTCTTCAGAATGAAACCATGCTTGATTTTGGGTGTTATGCCTGTTCATTCAATTCATTCTGTAATGGCAACGTTGCCTAATGCAAAGCAAAATGTTAAAATTATTACCACATTATATATTATGTTGACGCTAAGAATCCCGGTATGCATGTTAACTCATGCTGGAAAAATAGATAGATTCGGTGGGTAAGTAGACAGTCTCCCATCCGGTATGTTTTATTAAGTGTACAACGCAAGTGTGTATTATATAAAATGTTGTTATCTCAAAAGTCCCAATGTAGGATTTAAAACGTCAGCTGAAAAGCCAGCAAGCTACTAGTGGTAATCAATTCTGCAGGCCAAAATCAGTGTTACTCGATATGTGTGCATGCTATCGCCTCTCAATGCTTACATAGACTTGCTCGTGTGCACCACAAATGAAATGTATGAATAAATAAATAAATACTGACCGACTTTGAAGGGAAGTTTCTCAGACATGGTTGTTTTTCTTTTGGATGTAATGGCCGTGTTATATTTGGATGTTGCTGCCTGGCTTTGGAAGGAAGGAAAAAGTGATGTGAACTTGAATATATAAGTGTGCGTCAACGTGCTTTTCTGTAATATTCATGAGGCTTTCATGCCAATAGGATCTCAGAACCGCAGAGAGTGGCAACCAATAGAAACCCGAATCGCGGGGTAGGCGTGTGTTCCGACCAGTGACGTCACTAGGCAACGGTATGACCGGTGAAGGCAGACTTATTGAAGGAAACCACCGTAGAGAGAACCTATAGTTATTCGCTGTAAAATAAGTAAAAAGTTAAAAAGCTCACAAACAGCTACTCAAGTAATCGGCATATATGCCGTTGTCCCTTATATAACATCATTATCAAGGTGTAGTGTGGCTTATTTGTATGACTCAAAGGGGTGTGACCGCCCATGGCTAGGGCTGTACTTTTACATAAACCCGCATTGGCCTAATTGCTTTTATAAACCTGTTACCAAATAATATATACTTTGATTATTGGCTATGACGTCATGAAAAACAAATGTCATTACACATCTAAACCACCATGCCTAATTCTTTAAGATAAACTTGTGTTGGTTTTTAGATTGTTTTAAAAACAACAAGAAATTAAAACACTATAAAAACAAAGCTGGATTTGATTGGGCATGAAATGTGTCTACAAATTTGGCCTAGGTGAATTTCATTTTCATTTGTAATATTCATGGACAGGATATCAAGGCGTAGTCATGGGGGGGAGGGGTTCCCGTTCGGTGGGCTGATGGTCACATCACTGCTTTTTGCGGATGATGTGGTCCTGATGGCCTCATCGGTCGGTGACCTTCAGCACTCACTGGATCGGTTCGCAGCCGAGTGTGAAGCGGCTGGGATGAGGGTTAGCACCTCTAAATCTGAGGCCATGACTCTCAGCAGGAAACCGGTGGAGTGCCTACTCCGGGTAGGGAATGAGTCCTTACTCCAAGTGAAGGAGTTCAAGTACCTCGGGGTCTTGTTCGCGAGTGAGGGAACAATGGAGCGGGAGATTGGTCGGAGGATCGGAGCAGCGGGGGCGGTGTTGCATTCGCTTCACCGCACCGTTGTGACGAAAAGAGAGCTGAGCCGAAAGGCAAAGCTCTCGATCTACCGGTCAATCTTTGTTCCTACCCTCACCTATGGTCATGAAAGCTGGGTCATGACCGAAAGAACGAGATCGCGGGTACAAGCGGCCGAAATGGGTTTTCTCAGAAAGGTGGCTGGCCTCTCCCTTAGGGATAGGGTGAGAAGCTCAGTCATCCGAGACGAACTCGGAGTAGAGACGCTGCTCCTTTGCATAGAAAGGAGCCAGTTGAGGTGGTTCGGGCATCTTGTACGAATGCCACCTGGGCGCCTCCCTAGAGAGGTGTTCCAGGCACGTCCAGCTGGGAGGAGACCTCGGGGAAGACCCAGGACTAGGTGGAGAGATTATATCTCCACACTGGCCTGGGAACGCCTCGGGATTCCCCAGTCAGAGCTGGCTAATGTTGCCCGGGAAAGGGAAGTTTGGGGTCCCCTGCTAGAGCTGCTACCCCCGCGACCCGACCCCGGATAAGCGGTTGAAGATGAGATGAGAGATGAGAGATGAATTTCATTCTAGCTATGCATTCCTTTTCGCATGCAAGGCTTCTGATCAAATCTTCCAGGTTGAGTGAACACCGTGATAGAAAACAGAATGGAATTTAATGTGCTTTGGAATATTTCAACATTAACTTTCCTGAGTCCACTATGAGTTGTTCAAAGTAGTACAAATTCGATATAACAAAATTGGGTGTAAATAAAAAAGCTTTGTAATTACTCTACTATTCAAGAGTTTAGGGTCACTTAGAAATGTCCTTGTCTTTTAAAAAAAGATTATAGCACTATGCCTATAATTCACTATACCAACAATTCCAGCGGGTCAGTAGTTTACATACACAGGATTTGAGAAATTGAGAGACTCAAGGAGGGATACGTTTCATGTCAATCTATACCATATATCCCAGTTTATTCAAGTCTGTCAGTCCGCTTGTTGTCACACTTCATGTCATTTCTGACTGTTTATGATGATGTCCACATTGGCATCATTCACATATTTTTCAGGTCAAAGCATGACTGACACAAATTGATATTCTAGCCCTAATCTCGCATCCACGTAAGAACAGACACATTGCTATTAGACATTTTGTGATACCACTGTGAGCTTTAGTTCAGAAGCTGTTGTGTAGGCCGTATATGATCCTTTTATCCTTTTTACAGCCTTTTATTCACCAGCTTTGCTGCTTGAGCCCCTACTTTTTCTTATAACTTTTCTTGTAACTTTCCCAGACCTGTACCTGAAGTGATTGTACTTGCTCCTTATTGTTACATTGTTATTGTTACATTGAATTGTTACATTGTTATTGTTACATTGAATTGTTACATTGTTATTGTTACATTGAATTGTTACATTGTTATTGTTACATTGAATTGTTTCGCCAACTTCTTTTTAGGATTAATGGGTAGAACACGAAACAACTTGCCAAACATTTGCGTTCATTGGTTTTATTTACATATATTATAATATAAACTTTTATATATAAATGTTTGTCTGGCAATCAATAATCTTACATAAAATATCTGTATGTTATGTATATTAAATGTTTAATCTAAATGAAATGCCAATCTAAATGTAACATGCATCTAGTTTGTGATAACTGTGTATAAAGATACATTTGTGGAGCTATGTGAGCGTTCTCTTTCAAAAATGCTCAACTCGTCTTAGTCAAAGCAGATAATATTCCTGGAATTCTTTGGCTAAAAGAGCTCTATCTCAGCCCAAGGTAAACAGAATGATGGTTGTTCTCTATGAATCTGTCTAATCTCATCATGAGGATCCATGATCTAGTGGACCTTAGCGTTTTTCTAATTTATCTCCCTGGTATGCTGCGATTTTAGGAGAAGTAAAAAATGTCAACTTGTTCACACACACACGCAGAGATATACAAACACGCACTTAAAGTGCCCACCGTATGTGTTGTAAAAGGCTATGGCTATTTTTGTGGTACACTCAAGGCATAGGTAAATGTGCCTAAATTATTAGTACCAGGCGAAAATACAGAATGTCACCTTTCAGTGGTTTTAACAATTTTACCCGCTAAGATTAACAGCACTGTTTGAGTTTCAATCATTTCACCCAGATTGTGGTTTCGAGGTCACAGAAAAACGTGTGGCCTTTTGGGTTATCATTTTGTAATTTTCAATCTGAATTTGTGCACTGGCATGAACATATTGTTGGTGAATTTTTTTAATCTTTTCTGGATGACAAAGCCTTGGAAATCAGGGACATTAAGAAAACGTGTGAATGCACACTGATCAATATCAACCATAGTACTGCTCCATATTTTTTAACACACATAATCCAATACATCAACCGCACTTCTTGCCTAACCCAAACGTATTACTACACAAACTCTGGCTCTCTCAGATCATCTTTGCTGAGCAACAGGAACGCAGAAAACCCACTGGTAGCACCAGGACCTGACAGCTGGCATGAATGCATCCCTGGTCCAACCATAGCTGCTGTGCCCTAAAACAAAGCCCTTAACCTTACAAGATCACATGAGTCACTATAGATAAGAGTGCCTTTCTAAAAAGATATTCTAGTAAAGAAATGTCAACAAAAGGGCACAACTTGGCAAAATGTTTAATTTAGGTGTACCGTTGGAACAAGGGCAAATTGTGAAAGGCAGGGTAGGAAGACAGACCAGAGGAAACATACTGCCAAAGACAGCCATACCTAAACACACAACCTAGAGAATATAAGACATAATGATGCTTTCATACTACAGGGGTTCATTTATCTTTCTGAAGCTGGAATTTAGACAGAAATATACATTTGAGGGAAAATAGAAAATTGTAAAAACATCTGAAGCAGCTTGGTGAAATACAAAATAGTGGGCAAGGTCGACAAAAGCCATGATGCTAAATAAATCTGACTGCTGGTGACTTGAAGTCTGAATACAATCAGTTCACACAACAGCATGTCATAAAAATAATACATCTCAAATTTCTGCAAAGCTTAAACCCCAATAAACTTTTTTTTGTTTTTAAACCTTCTTCTAGTGTTAATGGCTCTTAAAAGTGAACAAACGAACACACAAACACACACTCACAGAGGCGTGCACACTCACACATTCAATTCAATTACACAGGACAGACATTTCAAGAGAAATGTCAATATGGTTTTCAAAATGTAAGTGATTGGAGGTAAAGTTATTTCACTTATCAGTGACTGTTTAAACCATCGCCCAGAAAAACATTTCAAGAATCCCATGTGGACAAGTACCCTAGACATTTCCCCGTTGTAAAACGCAAGAGTATTTGGAAGAAAGTTCATGATCTAGTGAGTAAATCCAGCCCAAATCAGATGTAAGCCCAACACCAACAGCCCAAAAGGTGAGAATCAAGAGTACCGGCTGTACAACTGCTATAAATAACAATGTGTGTCTATTCTAACTGCATATCTTGATATAGAGATTAACAAACGTCTGATTGCCATGTTAATACACGACACGTATAGAAATAAATCATTTAAGCATGTAGTGTAGAAACAAATGAATAGAGTATTGCATTACACATGAGCGGCATGAGGTCATCTAAACTCGAGCAACATGGAAGTTTTTCAGTGTGGAGATGTCATTTTTATACTTTCTTAAAAATATATTTGATGGGTTAAGAGTAAGCGGAGAAAAAAGTGCAGCATCGCTTAACAGAGGACAACCTGAAGCGGGACGCACAGGAAAAAACAAAACATTTTTAATGAGCCCATCATGCCGTTGCCCCATATAGAAGGCGGAGTGTGACAGTAAGCGAAAGGTTGTCAAGTTGACGTTTTGTCTGTATTTTTAGTAGATTTTTTCAAGTCAATTTATATTCATTCATTTTCACTATCCTTTCCCAAACACAAATACATCACACTAAACCGTTGTCTTTTCTCCGTGTCTCATTTCCGCGCGTGGCAGGTTTTCAAGTGCTAGTTGGCAGCCCACGCCTCCAGATCTTTCATATCATCTTCGTCTTCCTCTTGCTTCTTGTGTACTGTTAGAATGAAACACATTGAAACAAATGTAAAGATATTGTAGAATAATATGCAAAAATGTCTCTGATGTTTATAACACTGAGTAGCACTGTATTGTTAATGCTTTTCCTTAAACAAAAACACTGCCTGGATTTAGTTAAGCTAACGTATCCCTAGGTGCATATCTGCATTTATGTGCACAGACAGAATGTTATATATACACAATGTCAACGTAACTACAGGCAGTGGTATTTGGAGATGTGACTAGGTTTAAAACTGGTTAAGCTTTAGTGGCTAAGCCAAAACAACCATTACCTGCTGGTCTTGCAGGTAAGGAGGTAGATGGTACACTTGGCAGCGGTACATTCTCTGAGCCCGCAATTTCCAGCAGGTTTTTGTCTAGTTCCTCTTGTTCCAGTTCTTCCAATTCTGCCAAGAGATCATCCTAGATGAAGAAGGGAAAAAAATAGGAATAACACACAAGCATATATGAAGCACAGATTTGAACAGTAGACAACATAAAATTCCATAAAGTCATGGTGTTACCATGTAAGGATCGTGAGTTGTATTATTCTTGCTATATATAAGTGCATACTGTTTACGGGTTGGGCGGGGTAAACTGCTCAGCTCAAATGAATGAGGAAAAATAAAAACAGAAAAGACATTATCTAATGGCTCACAGACAAACTCTTCAATTTCAACTACAAAAATACTGTTGCAGAATTTAACTCCTGGGCCTTTTCACACTAATATCAAGATAATCACAAAGAGTGCTGCTAGCTAGCTCCTGCACAAACATACAGACTATAATATAAGTTGCCATACAAGCACTATCACTGCATACCACACATACAGACTATAATATAAGTTGCCATACAAGCACTATCACAGCATACCACACATACAGACTATAATACAAGTTGCAATACAAGCACTATCACAGGTGACATTGCTTCACAATCGCTTATGCTTTCTATATTGGTGTTAAACTGTAATGATAATATGTTCCCTTAACCGTATAAACCATGTAATTTATCACAAAAAAATTCAAGAGGTCTTGTCAAGCAGTTGTCTGTACTAAAACCTGATACTAATTTGTTTGCTGATGGATACAACTGATGTTTCACTTTAAGGCAACAGGTCTCTGTGTTTGTCTTGCTTGATTTCAATAGAGCCACAGCTGACTACTAGTGACACGGATTATTATATCATAATGAATAATAGTGTATCTGTATTAGTATGATAATTCGTTTCAAACTGGGTGCATTGGTGCACGGTCGAGGAACAAAGCGAATAATAAGAATTTAAGATAAACAATCTATTTTACTAGTTAGGGATTCTGCAAGTATAGGCTGCTGTTATTGTTATTGTTGGTCATTATTATTTTTCTTATTACCATCTTCCTTCTCTGTCAGTTTTGGGTTAAAAAAGGAAATTCTCGTGAAAAAATAATGCCCATGTGTCCATAATTTTCAGGGTAGTACATGTCCAATGAACACAACTCTTGTTGCAATGCCTTGCATATTGGCCTCATGGTGGCACTGTTACATGCCACCAAAATTTGTCCAAAGTCCAGACAGACATGTCTACAGGGCTGCAGCTTGGACAAAAGATTTGGGGGAAGGAAGACAGACCAGGATTTAACTGTGAAATGTACTGTATGAACTGAAGTTGACACTAATCATATCTTGTTGTTCATGCTTAGCTACAGTTCACCCTTACATGATATTTTGCAAAGGAAATTTAAGACTGAACCTGGGACCTAGCCAGGGTATGAAATAAACACCCGCTTCCCGCCAAATGCAGGTCATTTATATGCTTAGGCCCATAGATTTGTCAAAAGTACCAAGCACTGTGGCGGACATCAGCCAAAAATACTGTTCGGAAAATATCTGTTAGAACAGGTTATTAAACAAAACAACAACAATGAATCCAGATTTGCCCCGACTCTCTGAGGTTGGATAATCAACCACTTATATCGCAATCTTAAGCTTACCTCATCAAATTCCTCTCCGAACCCTACTGGTTTAGAAATAGCATCAGAAATTTCTTGAGCTAACTCCTGCTGTTCTGTGATGTCCTGCATTAAATCATCCACTTTGTCTATGTCCCTGTGGAAGAAAGACAACACAATTTCATTAGCAAGCAATTACTAAATTGCAAACCATACGTGGTCATTACAAAACATTTACCATGAAAACATTTGAATAAAAATGCATACAAACTTGGATGTACAGTTTGTGCATGTTTATATATTTTATGTAAACAGTTTGAAAACACAAGTTGCGTTGGTCCTTACATGTTTTCATGGGCCGCCTTCATGGCCTTGGCGGCGAAGCCCATGTTCTTCAGCACTTCAGTGTTTGTGTTGGCGTTCTCTAGTGCCTCCCTCTGGAACTCGATGGTGGACAGTGTGCCATCAATCTGGCCCAGCTGCTTCTCATAACGCTTCTTCCGTTTCAAGGCCTGCAGAGCAGCTGGAGATGAGAGGAAGGACAGGGGACTACGGTGAGTGTGGAGCGGGACTACTTAGGGCTTGCCGTTAGCCAGTTCACTGGGAGAATGCGAACAGGCCCACACACATACAATAAAAGGCAACTTGAAGCTAACAAGATGAACTCTATTAAGACGGGCTGTGAAGACTTGTCACCTGTGGGTTTCTGCATGATGGCATCTTATCGGGGACCTTAAAACTAAATTCAGTTTGAGTCAAGATGTCCGACTTCATCACAAACCAGTTCAATGGAGTTTACGTCTGGAGACTGGCCATTCCATAATTTCAAATCTACCGTCATGTTCTTTTCTTCCAAAGTAGTTCTGCCAAAGCCTGGAGGTATGTTTTAAACCAACATCTTGCTAAAGGCTGAACCCATGATAAACATGGGGTACACCAGAGGGTATTGCAGGGCACTGATTCTGAATGCGGTGGTAGCTGTTTTGGTTCAGGAGGCCACACACTTTGCAGACTACAGTCTACTGGCAGTGCTTCATCCCCCAGACAATCCTATTTACCTTATTTTGCTGTTTTTTGTGTGCCAGTCTTCATCTTGAAGTCTACATGATGTAGAGGAAAGGTTGAAATACTGTCTGCCCAACATGTTGTGGAGAAAGGGTTGAAATACTGTCGGCCCTACATGTCCTACACATTTTCAATCACTTAAAATGCACGTTTTTGTTGTTAGCTATTACATGTTGCCATTATGCTTTAACAAAAGCAACATTGCTGACATTCTTATACAATTAGATTGCTGAAACTGCAACTTGACAATCCAGTTGTAGCTTGGCCTATTGTTGGTGGGTGGGTAAAAATTGACTGCACTACAGGAATAAAGCCCATTTCAGAGGCTTAAATGTCAGTCGGTGTCTAGTTTCCTTGCTGACTGGGCTAAAAATGGATAAGTCCTTTGCAATCAAATTAAAATTATGCTACAGAATATAACTTCCGATGGAAATACATGTTTTTTTTGTCAAATTGCCTCTGAAGACATAAAGTAATGACTAACATCGATAAATGATTCTGCACAGCCTTTTTAATAAAACCTCTTTGTAGCCTACATCTGCCAGTAGTTCTAATGTGGGCCAAACAGTACCAGTAGATGCAAGTTTTAGAAAACGCCTACTTGGAAGTGGGCGTGGGCAATAACTCAATTCGCTCTGTAGTAATTCTAAACAATGCAGTATATTTGTACTAATATATGTGTAAAATCTACAACACTTTGTCCACATTGTTTGTGTGATTGTGTTTTCGGTAATCGAACTGTAACTGTATTGCTACCGTTACGTTTCGTCGATAAGAAAATCGTCGTAACGTCGGCAACCTTAATTGACGCCCAGATGTCTCACATTTTACATCCGGGAGTGGGGAATCTAACACCCTACCTGTACCTGTGTAACTAGCATTAGCTTAAAGCTACATTCGGTAGCTATCAACTTCCTTCTTCCTGTGTCTGTCAAGTTTGCTGGCTAACAAGTTAGCTTCTCGGCTACCTAGTCGACGAAGACCACATCTCGACATAGGTCTTACCTCGTTTGTTTTTGGTGCCATTCTTCTTCGCAGTGAGCAACTCCAGTTCAATCTTTTTCTCCAGGAAATCTTGTTTCTTCGTCAACATTTCCTCGGTCTCTCGAAGTCGCTGGATCGCATCCTGAGGGGTAGCTATTTTCCCACCTTTACCTCCAGAGCCAAATAACTTCCCGAACAAAGACATGTTTGCGCTAAATAATAACAATGATTGATACTCGATATCTACAAATGCTAACTTAATAAAGAGAATTCAAAAATAATAACAGCTAGCTAGTGGGATATGTACTGTCACTAGTCCAGCCGAGCTGCTGTTGTTTTTATTTCTGTTTCCTATCTCTAGTCAGGCCCCGTGACGTCATCGCGTCACAAGGGCGTGAGTCACGCAATGACGCAATGAAACGTATAGGAGCGTCTAAACGTAACGTTGTTATCATATCTATAAAGCGTAGATGGGATTATAGATCTATTTCAAGTACCTATGGGTCCGCCATATTACCTGGGGCATGTTGTGAAAAAACAAGCTACTTATAACATTAGTAATGTGCATAACAGTGCGTAGCCTACTGAAAACTCATACAAGCAAAACCGATCCAAACTTAGCCTAGTGGATGGTCAGAAACAATATCTGATGTTTAATATTCATATAGACCTATTTTCACCAAGTCGGGAGTGTGGCAGGACATTTTTTCATAGACAGTAGGAAAAGAGACAGAAATAGATCTTTCCATATTTCAGCACGTCACCTGTCAGGGGAAATCCTGCATATTGGTGATACCTGCATAGTGGTTGATGTCAGTAATATACAGACAGAAGATACCTAGGTGAAGGTAATACGTAATTGTAGGTGTTGTAGTTGGTGTAAATATGTCACCTAATAAAAAACGTATGCATTTTCTAATACAAAAATGGCATGTGTTTGATTACAGAAAGCATGTATTTTTGTATTAATATCACACTTAGTGTGAAACAAGATACTATATGTACGGTGTAAAGGTCTAAAAAAGTTTATTGCCAAAAATATCCATAATGAATAAAAATAATAATAATACAAAACTTTTAATTATTTGCTTGCATAATGATATTTTCCAGTATTTGGTAGAGGCACCTTTGGCAGCAAATACAGGAAATCTGTACCCAGGAATTTTTTCCTGTTCTTCTGAGCAAAATTGTTCAAGTTCAGCAAAGTTGGGTGGGGATCTTTGGTAAACTTCAATTTATAACACTTTCTATTAATTCTAAATGGTGCTGAGGTCTGGGCTTTGTTCGGGACACTCGTTAAACACTTGTCGCTCCAGTTTTGTCATGGTTGTGTGATTTAGATTGTTGTTGTGCTAGCACCCCCCCACCCCTGTCTGTGTTCCTGTGTACACTGAATGTTTTCTTCAAGGACTTCTCTGTATTTTTCTCTATTCCTCGTTTCCTCAACCCTGACCCGTCACGAGTTCCGGCTGCTAAAAGCATCCCCAAAGCATGATGCTGCCACCAACATGCATCGCGGTGTTGTTGGTGGTCTCAGGATGATACACAGTGTGTATGGTCTATGTTACGCCCTCTAGCAGAGTTGTTTTGCCTTAATGAGAAGCAGTAGGAGTAGAGGGAGGGAGTAGTAATCATGTACGAATTAATGTAAACCCTTCTACATTTTCACAGAGTGTGTCTATGATTGACAAATCATTTTTTCCAAAATATGTTTTGAGGAAATATAGTTTGTTTTTTCATTTACATGGTAGAAAGAGGTTGTTTTAAAATTTGAAAGAATACTCCAATTTGTGAGAGTATTATACACATTTTCTGAGAGGAACAAGCTGAACAGAACATAATTGATTTAATTGAATTCCTTATTCTTCGGTTTATCCACTAGATGGAGACATAAGCCATATTTCCATTCCTTATTTATTCCAACTTCAACTGATAAAAGCATTTCAGATAAAAATACATATATGTGTATAAAACATCTATAAGTAGATTTTCAAATGAAGGTGCATTTATCATGAACAGTATGAAAAAGATTACATGAGCCGTCAAAGTGTATCCTATAATCACCTTTACTTGCTTGATATTTGGACAGACCTATTTTATCCCATGCTGCAGCATTGCTTGTGCACCAGAGCTAACGGTTTAACCACTCACCACCGCCGATTGTAGCTGGCACTCGTTGGAAATGAATTGTAGCTTGTCTTGTTGTAGCTGTAGGTTGTCAGCGGTGTGCACCTTAACCCCTCTCAAGTACATACACTGTTGCATCATGGGGTTGAATCCGACCCTTTGCTATTCTTAAGGCAACAATATTATTTCTATATTTTCCATCTAATAAATGATAATCATGCCTAATTTATTTTTTCTATACTTCTGCAATGAGAGGCAATTATATTCACGAACTGCCCTATTTTTTTCCTTCTCCCTTATCACAATCTTCACACTTCAGAAACAGACACTGCCAGTGCTGTGTAGAGTCTAGAAAAGGGAAATGTGCACAGTAGCCTCCAGGGAGAAATTCTTCTCATTCTTCTCTCTCCTCATATGGCAAATGGCATAAGGAGGGTTCAGGGTTGTCGGCAAATCACACCTTTCACAGGAGGAAGGTGCGTCAATTTCTCCCAAGATTGCACATTCTATCATATTGAACTATTTCTTACTTATAGGAATCGGGTAAAAAATTGGGAACTACGTATGGACTAGGGTACTATATTGGAAGCAGAAAATGTATTTTTCTTGACAGGGCCTATTACCTGGGAGATGTCCATGCAAGGATATATTGGACTATACTAAAGGTTTAAAAAAATCCTCAAATGTTGGTCCGACGTTTGATTCTTATAGTATCTACATACACTATGTTGCTGCATGTAGCTATAATAAATATAATATAAATGTAATTTAATTAGTTTGCTGTTTAGTTTTTAAATAAACATACTATTGATACAGTCATGTGAAAAATAATCTGCACCTTGAGATTTTTCTTTTTTTAACTATATGGATATCTGTGTTGAACTCCAACCACATTAATTGACAAAGGCGCCCACGTTTTATGTTAGAAAACAACAAACAAGAACGAGGAACAATATCTGAAAAATGTGTTTACAAACGCAAAAGAGTTTGGTTTTGTCCCTCTACCAGGGAGAGGGCATCAATTATAGTTTGTGGAATAAAAGAAAACCAAAAAAGTTTTTACTTTCAACCAGAAACCTGTTGTATTCATTTTGATTATCATTTGTGAAAGACGTAGTCAGACACAGGAGTGTTAAAAATCTTGGTATAAAGACCACTTAAATAACAAACAGCGACTAGAGACTAGGTAGCTAGTATCTTCAACTACAAACAACATGCAACAGTCCACAGACAAAGAATATCACACAACGACAAAGAGGCAAGTGGGGGGTTATACAAACATACTAATGAGGGGATGAGAACCAGTTGACAAGACAAATGGAATGATGGGTAATGGATCAGGGTGGCTAGTGTGCATAATAGTTTACTGTTCCGGTAAACTACCCTCTCAAAGGCTAAAAACGTTTATATCAAGCGTTATTTACATACATCGAATATTGATTTGCAGGTTAATATGGAAATTCTGATATATTTTGAATTCATGTGTAAATGACATTAGATGTAAGATGGAAAAAATGAAAGTACAAGATATTGACATTATATTTTAAACCACTACTACTGGGAAATGGTTACCATACACAAAATACAAGTTTTAAATCAAAATCTTCATTTGAATGTTGAACATTTGTAATGATTCCTAGCCACAGAGGACATCTAGTGGGCTAGCAGGGCATTGCAGTACCATATAGGCCCAGTCATATATATAAGTTAACTGTTGGATATTTTTTCTATGCCTCGATAATGTATGGAGTGTTGTAGTAGATCACTGTTTGATTATTATTAGTAATTCGCGGTTATGCACATTTTCATTCTTACAGTGTGTAGTTTATTTGTTTGTTTTACTTCAAATAAACCCTTTAAACGGATTATCACGCTCTGCATCTGGCTTTAATCCTGCACTACACCTAGTTCGTGTCAACATTTCAAACATACCATCTTAGTAATAATACATTTATATTCACAGAGCTACAAATTCAAGTGCAAATTGTATTCTGCAATTATAAAAAGTGTTAAACAATACATATGAGCATATTTTTAGGATTACTGAATTTAAGTATTTTAAGTATTAAAGGAAAGTCACATGAAAAATGCTGTGCCATATTTTACTGTGTTAAAAATCCCATGAATTGAGAGGAGGGCATCACAACGGCAGAGGATTTGTTCAGCTGCAGGCATCAAAAGCCCAGCCCATTTCCTTCAGAAAGCTCTTCCTCCCATACTGGACCTTACCATAGCAATCCAGCTGCAACCCAGGCACAGTAGAATGCCAGCCAATCAGACCCTGGGTGGTCTGTGGGACCGGAGGAGATGGCCCCACCTGCAACAGGGACAGTGTCACACACATTTCTATCTGCTCCCTAATTGGTCTATATTCCCCACCTACTATTTGTTTCACATACTGTTTTTATTTAACCCTCCCAATGTTGTCCAGTTCATGCTTATGGTCTCACATCATAGCAGCAGCTCCGATAAGTTGTGTCTAATGTCCAAAGCACATTTGTCAAGACCGTTCTGTGAACTGTCACACCACTCACTCATCAAGGCAGTACAGTGCGAGCCAGTCTGTCTGACCAACAACCATTATTGAACTTGTAGGGGCTTGATTGACCATAACGAGTCACTGTGCAAGGTGAGCCTGTCTGACCAAGCCTGAATGCTGCTGAGCAAATTCACACTGCTATCTGCAGGTTTAGGTCCCTCATTTCCAAATGACTACAATTACCTCGTGACTCTACAGACTCATTAAATGCATTTGCAGTTTTGTACGTGTTTTGGATTAAATTTTAGGCTGGGTGTTTGTAAAAGCAGTTTGTGACAACTGTCATTGTAAACGGGGCTTAATAAAATAAATTTGATTGATTGATCTGCACCTTTTTCCCAGACTCACACATTAATAAAAACATTCTTACACACACTCGTTTATGTAGTTTGTTTGGGCTCACCTGGATGTATTTTTCCGGTAGGGTAGGAGGTCTAATTTTAAGATGAGGGGGCAGTTCTAATTTAACAGCATCCCTCAGCTTGTGGCTCGCCTCCTGTGTCTGTAAACAATGGAAAAACACATAGTATGTGATCTCAACTTATAGCTGCTGTTGTTGTTTTGATTTAAATAGTGACCTGTCATTCAGAATATATTTTTGTATACCCTATGAGCTTAAACATTATGACCACCTGCCTAATATGCTGTAAGTCCTCCACGTGCCAAAAAAACGCAACTGAGGCAACGCAACAGGCTGGTACCAAGACATTAACGGCAGATCCATGAAGGTGTCCTGTGGTATCTGGTACCAAAACATTAGCAGCAGATCAATGAAGGTGTCCTGTGGTATCTGCTACCAAGACATTGGCAGCAGATCCATGAAGGTGTCCTGTGGTATCTTGTACCAAGACATTAGCAGCATTTCCTTTCAGTCCTGTAAGTTGCGAGGTGGAGCCTCCATGGTTTGGACTTGTTGGTTCAGCAAATCCCACAAATAGGATTGAGATCTGGGAAGTTTAGAGAATGGGGCAACACCTGGAACTCTTTATGATATTATTTTAATTAGTCCCGAACAACGTGTGCTGTCTGGCAGCGACACATAATCCTGCTAGACGAGGACACTGCCATCAGGGAATACCAGTGCATAAACGGTGCACCTGGTCTGCAACCATTTTTAAGAAGGTTGCACATGTCAAATTGATGATCACAAGCATACCCGGACCCAGGGTTTCCTAGCAGAACAAAGCCCAGAACATCTCACTCCCTCCAACGGCTTGACTTCCCACAGTACATTATCGTGCTTTTTGTGACTTTTGCCACAGTCAACCTTCAGTTGGTCCGGACCGCCTTGCGCAACAATGCGCTTAGTGTGCTTCACACCCTGTCGCTGGTTTGTGCGTATGTACCTCCTCAGACCACTGTAGGTATTCACCACTGCTGACCCGGAGTACCCCAGACGCATTATTGTTTCAGAGATGCTCAGTAGTCTTTAGACTGGCCATAACAATTTGACTCTTGTCAATGTCGCTCAGGTCTACTCCTGCACAATTCGTCTGCATCTAACACTTTGAGGTAAAAAGTTATTTGCTTCACCTGTGAGGTCATGTTTTATCTCAACAGTGTATACATATTCAGAATGATCATTCATCACTGGCTTACCTCCTTATAGGACTCGGCCAAAAATCCCCATTTATTCGGCCAGACTTTGGCAGACTCAAGCTCTTTTTTTACATGGATTTTCCTGGAAATGAATGAAAGACATTTAGAAAGCTTCTGATAAAGAAGCTAACAATTAAAAGGCTGCTAAATTAATATATAAGCAGCTCAGGGAACCATGTAAAAAGTCCAAGTTTATCCAAGTCCAAAATAAAGATTGTTTGAAATAAATATACAGAGTAGGAAAAACTCCAATTGTCTTTGACCAAAACTAATCTGTATTACAATGATTAAATTCATTTGAATGCTTTTCCCATGTTCTGGCATTATTTCTTTATATTTGAATATGATTAGAGTTCTACTACTAAAGTTATTATACTGTCAATACTACAACTATTACTACACCACCATCGTTGAAAAATAAATGCCAGTTTGTCAAATGGGTAGGGACATTATTGTAAATAAATCAAGATATCCCATAGCTTTTTGCGCCTACACTAAATCAACAGTAATCTGCTGTTTTGCTCCTCATCCACCATTAATGTCCAAACGTTGCAGAAACCCCAGGCACCAGAATGGACGTTCGCATTCATGAACACCCTGTATACATGTATACACCTGCACTCAACAGCCGATGATAACCATGTACCCAACACCCTGAAAAGCAAAGCAAGCTGAATCACATGGCATCTAACTGTAAGAGTTGAGGTACATCAAAGGCAGATTATCATTATGTGGCATAGTGCTTCCCCGCACATGTTCTCCTCAAATATCGCGATACATTCCATAAACGTTTTGCCTTTAGACAGCGCCAAGTTGATATTTAATAAAAAGTTGCCGAATATTTTAAACAATTCCTGTCTATAAAAATAACACTTATCGCCTATCATTGTTCTGAGTCCATAGTAGATATTAGAAAATGTAACTAATGCTTCATCTGTCACTAATTTGGTTATGATCACACACAACAAATGAGACGCGTTATTGGTTGGTTTTAAATAAGGAGGGTTAAATAAAAACATCAAACATAACTTGCCATAATTATTTCGTGCACCTATAATTTCTCAATTTGATTAATTAATCCGATAAGTAACCATACATTTCTTTCAAAAGTATCTGTAATCAGATTCGAATATTTGAATTTCTACCGTAATGGATTAAAATTACTGTTTGTAATCTGTTATTCCTCAACTCTGACTACAAGTATTACTACATCACCACTACTACTAGAGGGTACTAAAGTTACTGCCATACTACAACTGATACAACATCACCATGACTACTAGCCTGCTAATATTACTACTGCCTCTACTACAACTGATACAACATCACCATGACTACTAGCCTGCTAAGGTTATTAATACTGGCACTACTACAACTATAATTAGTTCATTACACTGCATTAGTACTAGCCGTTTGCTATCACCACTACAGTCCAACATACTATACTTATAAAACATTGCATTTTGTCTGTTGTGTCATATAAAATGTGAAATATGAGTATTTACCAGATTTCATCTTGATTCACAAAGCTGTATTCTTTATCCGGTCCAGGTGGTTTGGGGGTTGCCATTGATACCAGCAAGCCTGTTGGTGTCTGTGTGACTTTTTCCTTTCAGTTGATGTAGGCTATACTGTGTTTACCATCACCATAGCAACATGGCGCAGTGACACTATATCCTTTTGTGTAACCTTGGATACTATGCTAATTATGTTGGCTTCAGCATATTGTAAAAACTTTTAGTATATTCATTGTTTGATTTTTTTCAAATAAAGCTCAAATTTGAGGGGAAATACAGACCATCCAGCACTGAGACTTTAGCACGCAGCAGAACTTAACACTTCTTAGATATCCAAGAGCGTCCATTCTTAGATTGATATTACATTATGTTCCTCTGTTCCTTGTTTTTACTCTAGACAGTTGCATTCTTTCTGTGCCTTTAACCAACGCTGGTCTCCTGCCCCAGTCCTCAGACAGTGTTTTGGGTTTTGTAACAGAATTAATTATGACTTACAGAACAGAGATATCTTGTATCTCTTTTTCACTGTGCCGGCTCGTTCTAACATTGTCATCACATCCATTGTGCATATGAACACTGTTTTTTTATTAAAACATAGTGGTGGCTCTTTGTATTTGGCTTAGATCAGAAATGCCAGCATTGTAAATAGCCAGATTTGTCATTGTTTGGAAGGACACATACGGTATCAACATGTGGTTGACAGTACGCGAATTCCTTTTGCAAATATCACAAGTTATTTTATCTGAAATAGAAGTTTCAGATAAAATATATATGAACAAAATTAAGAACAAATAGGAACAAGGAATTTGTTTTTGCCCCGTTACTGCAACACATAATGCACACAAAATAAAACTAAAATGAACAATAGACAATAAACTACTAAAATATGCAATATGTAAATATGTAGGGTGCCAACGTCCGGTGAGAGTACTGAGTGCATGTGAATCTAGGTGGCTCCCATTAACTGTCCTCCTCCAGTAGTCATGACACCCATCCAGCTCTGTATATCAGCTACCTTATACAGTACTGTAGGTAAATTCTGCTCAGTATCAGCTATTGTACTGAGTTACTTAAATTCTTCCAGCTGTCAGATCAGAGAGATGAACTCAATACAAGGATGAAATAAATTGTCTTCATTGTAATGTGCAGCGCAAAACATGACAAACAGCTATCATCCAAAGAAAGAGAACATGCACCACCTTGTACCCTCTTTCTCCATTCTTGGCTGGGGGTCCCCAATAGATCAGGTGTGTTTTTTAGTTGGGGGGATTTTCCGTGTCTGTAATTGTGTTGTCCCCCATTGTTGTCCAATCTGTCATGACTGGGTGTTCGTGGAAAAGGAAGAAGAAGCCAGGCACAAGAGTGGTAGAATTTGTGGTGGTTTATTTCCTTCAATAACAAACAAACGCACAAGTAAAATAATTCCAGTACCCGATGGAACACTGTAAATCAACGAACAAATAAACAGAACAGTATATACAGTGTGACCTGTTGACTGTGATGATGTTTAAATGAGTCAAACAGGTTAGCAGGGTGGATTAGTGTGACTAGTTGACTGTGATGATGTGATTTGTCCTCATACTGTGCTCTCGGAACACAGTTACATGACATGTAACAATACAAAGACATCGTACATAGAGGGAACTTATATTGTCTGTTTTAATGATGGGATGGACACCAGGTGCGTGTGATAACATGACAGGGAAGTGATTAAACACATAGGCTACATGGAGATGGCTAGAAGGCAGGCGACGACGCACGCCGACGTGAATGCTCGTGGAGCTTCAGGGAGAGTCGTGACAGTTTGTGTAGTACAAAATCAGTTTTGAACACATGCCTTCAAAATGCTAACCGTTTTTCCTTACTTAAGGGCTTTTACCTTGATACTCAATCCTGTAGTAAGATTCCCAAAGTGCTCAGAAATTATTCTGGTTCTGAAATGTTGGTAGGTTTTCTTGCTTTTATAAAGGCCAGAAGTATCTCTGAACAGAGTGTTTCCATTATAGAACAGTAACGTGAAGCCTATAATTTGCACTGTGACCCACCTAATATTCCTCTGAAGTTCTTTGAGGATTCGATTTCCAGTTTCCAGATTTTATAGCAATGATATAGCAGCAGCAACACGATTTTGTGATTTCACAAATGACCAACTTTAAAGTAGAATCCTAAATTTAAGAAACATATTTTACCGGGTGACCTTATCGATAGAAGTTTAAGATGTGTTTATAGTGGTAGATCATCCTTTTAAATGTGTCATTTCATCTTGCCGTTACTGTGAATAGACTGACAGACCGTCTAACTCATAACCATGTCAACTTTCCTGTTATGATGAACACAATGATAATCAATGGATACTGTTAGCGTCCTATGCATTCTCACTCTATATTAAATACAAACTGGCATATGAAAAGGTATAGGAACTCTATGTTCTGGTAATGATATGATCTAGCTAGCTAATGCAATGTCATGCATTCGGTGTGTCCCTTTTATTATGACATGGAAATGTGTGGTATTGGAAAACAATATATATATAATATATATACAATATATACAATATATATGTGCTCATGATTTGATTTGAAACGTAACACAGCATCATAAATACATCCCCAAAACAAAGTCTGTAAAAAAGACAACATGATAAAGTATGCACGTTTTTGTCTTGTTGGAAAAAAGACTGTTACACTGTGTGGAACTGAAATGTATGAAAATGTGGGAAAACACTTTTGAAACAAACTAGATTAGAGCGCTGAGAATTAAGTTCATCAGAACAGATTTTTTTAATGTTGGATATTTGGCCAAAATGGAAAAGACAAAAAAGTGTCAACTACGTATATGGCAAACTCTAGACAGAAGTAGTGCATATGATTATTGAATAGGGAATAGGATTCCAATTGGGACACATAGAATGAATGAACTTTACATTTCAGCAAGAAAAGGAAATGATTAAGGAACTTTGCCACAAGCTGTTGAATCGAAGTAAAAAAAAACACAGATCCTGAACAGCAGGAAATTACCTTGGAGAGCGGATATCCAGATCTCCAAACAAACCTCATAGTGACATAGCATTCTGACAGTTCTGTATTCAGACGTAGCCTATTGAGATTGTTAATGGCAGCCAGATGGACTGTAACATCCCATTGTGTGTTTTACCATCCATCAGCGTATCCCTTCTCCAATCCTCCGACACAACAGTCTTTAGGAGCCGGTGTCTCTGTGGAACCTATGACGGCAACCATGTGGTTCAAAGACAGCACATCTGAGAGACAGTCACCCCAGGAAGGTGGCCTGGGCTGCTGCTGCGGAAGAGACTGAAGGGCACCGGTTGGCTAAAACCCTGTGGAGACATGCATCTGTTTCCTGTTCTGGCTGTCTGCCCACTGCAGAAAGGGGAGTGGGAGGGGGCCAAGTTTCTACAGCTGCACCAACTCCCATGTGAGACGAGAAGACAGGAAGAGAATGAGTAAAGTTAATTTGACACCACGTGATAATCCTGTGGATGTTTGTTCTGTATAGCACTTTTCAATAACTAAAAGTTACTGTTGCAATATCTAGGTATGTTCGCTATTCGCCACATTTTTGTTTAATATCCTTGTCCAACAGTAATATGCTGCCAATCTGAAACATACCTTACAGGTTAACTACACTCATCTCTCTGATTTAGCGCTTATTGTCAACACAACAGTTAGAGAAAGATATAATAATTTGGTTGTTATAGCGCCACCGTGTGGTCTGTCTGAATGTGCTTGCATTTGTGGAGCCTTTGCGTTGTGTGCAAGTGGTGTAGAAGCCTTGGCAAGGAATATTGGGCAACTTAATTCTTCAGAACGTTCTAGAGCTGCACCATTGAGAGCATACTGGCTGCAGTCACTGTAGATACTGGCGCTGGGCAAGAGTGTCTATTAAATTAATAAACAGAAACCAAAGAATATGGTCAAATAGGCTGAGTTCATCACCTGCCATCCAAGGACATCTACATCAGGCTGTATCATAGGAAGGCCCAAAATGTCAAGATGCAGTAATGCAAAGCTGAACCGTGTGATCCAGGATTGGGAGGGATTTTTTGTAAGCATACATGCATGATTATGCAAAAATAAAACGATGGCGAACGTTCTGCATAATCACTTAATAGGCTTACTGTCGGTTTCATGGAATGTCTGTGTTGTGAGACCCAAATGTAAGTCCAAATCATCCTCCCTTAATTCCTGTCAAACGAATATTCAATCCAAAATCACACAACGACACGTAGCTGCCTCTTCTTCTTATTGTCTGTTACTTTAGTTGCATCTATTTGGGCTTCAATCTGAGGTGCAGTAAATTGAAGATGTTTGAGGTAGGTTACACGAATTCACTTTTATCGTCAGCAGCAGCAGCACTTTTATCTTCATCACTTTGTCCTAACTTTTCTTTGACGGTGCTTATTGGAGGCAGTTTCATTGTACCATTTGATCGTTTTGAGACTGCACTATAAGAGAGTTCCTGAAATGTTCTGGATACACTGAGCTTCATTATTTTTTCCCTCTTTCCATCACTCTGGTACATGTTCATTTTTGTCTCGTCTGCCTACAATACCCATTTCCAGAACGCTGCAGGTTGTTTTAATTGGCAGATATGTCCGGCCAAAAGAGAACCTGCAAAAGAGCAATCGTTTAATCACAGCATCAGTAGCCTTTAACTATTCTATTTATGTATAATTACATTCGCTTCACAGGTTGCCACTAGAGTCCTCTTCCCAGAGCTGTAGTACTCGAGACCGGTCTCGGTCTCGAGACCGGTCTCGAGACCACTTTTTTAAGGTCTCGGTCTCGTCTCGGTCTCGGTTACATTTGGACTCGGTCTCGACTCGGTCTCCGGACAGTAAGGACTCGTAAATTCTTCCGAGACCAGCCGAGACCAGCGTAGAAATTATCGCCCACAATTTTTTCTAGAAAAATATTTAAGTATGACATGTACTGGCTGTATTTCCATTGGCTGTATTTCGTCCAGAGTCAGACAGTTTTTTTTCTGATGTGGCTTATCCCGCCAATGGCTATCTACTTTTGAAGAAAAGCCCACCCCCAGCGTCGCTAGAGGGTGCACCCATTCACGTAAATACTTCAATCTTAAACATATGCTCGATCATGTCTGCACAATCTGCCATTATATTCGTTTTGCCTATATTCAGTACATTGAGCACAAATAAATAATTTGTCCGAAAACACACAGCGGTTAGTAATTAAAATACATACATAATGTTGAAAAGCTACAGCCGACGTCCTTCCATGACTTTTCCTAAATACGTGCATTTTACCTTGTCCCGTTTTCAGAATTGCAAAATCACAAACCAAACAATATATAAAACTACTATTTACATGTTTTTTGATACCTAAACTGCCTTCCTGTCGCCAAAATCCCACGCCGCTGGGCGTTGGTACCCTAATTGCGGTACCCAGACACCGATCACACTTCACTGAGCCTATATGGCAATGGTTGAATGGGCGATACACAGACAAATACTACGAGAACACATATAGACAATAGTCTGATTGGCTTGGTTGAACTACAAAAAAAGAGGTACGTTTATAAAGAAATATGTTTCACTAAATAAACAGAACGAATTCCGCCAAATACATACAGCCCCATTCATGTGTCATGCGCCTATTGCACTCAATAATTAATAACGAATGAACCACAGTGTATTCATATAGCCTACAAGAGACTTCAACAACATATTGTTTTGTATCGAAATTAAACGAATATAAACAATAATTATTAATAGGCTAACTACAAATGGGCGATAAATTAAATTACTCATGCACACAGAAGGACGTGGGACATACATAAGTCCGGGGGGCATACGGCAGAAAGAGCATAAAACTGGAACGGTTATGGTCCGATCTATATGAAACTGAACCCGTTTTGGTCCGATCTTTATTAAACTGGAAGGGTTTTGGTCTGATCTATATGAACACTGTGCGCAGTTCAACCGGGTTAGTTTGCTGCTGTCTCATGTGCACTCGTAACAATAATGAACACTGTGCGTAGTGCAACCGGTTCGTTTGCGTGTCCTGCTCAAGCAGACAAACAACTGAAGCTGCGTGCCTGTGGACGGATAAATAATTATAAATAGATTTGTTTATCGGCCAATCATGCGCAAATAATTTGATTGCAAGTCGCTTGTGATCTAAAATGTGTTAGCATTTACTACATCAACATAGGACATACAGTTTGATGGATTTTCATTTATTCGATTTTTAGAAATTTTAATATCATAGCCTGTGCATTTTAAAATCATGGTTTTATTTTCGTATTTTATGTTTACATAAGACAATAAATAGGCCTAGATACTCTTTTAATAAAATTCATTTAATTCAGGATGACAACACAGTAGATGATCTGATGCTGTTGGTCAAGTGTTTTTTACATTGGTCATTGGACCAAAAACATGTCATATTATTTAGTGTTGATATGACTGGTCTCGGTCTCGGCCCCCTTTGGTATCGGTCTCGTCTCGGTCTCGGCCACCTTCGGTCTCGGTCTCGTCTCGGTCTCGGCCCCCTTCGGTCTTGGTCTCGTCTCGGTCTCGGCCCCCTTCGGTCTCGGTCTCGTCTCGGTCTCGCTTTAGGTGGTCTCGAGCACAGCTCTGCCTCTTCCACACATGACGAAAACATGGAGCTGATGGATGTCAGAGAACTTGCCCTTCTCCACTTTCCGTTTGAGGATGTCCCACAGATGCTCAATAGGGTTTAGGTCTGGAGACATGCTTGGCCAGTCCATCACCTTTAACCTCAGCTTCTTTAACAAAGCAGTGGTTGTCTTGGAGGTGTGTTTGGGGTCGTTATCATGTAGGAATACTTCATGGTTCCCTGAATGAACTGTAGCTCCCCAGTGCTGGCGGCATTCATGCAGCCCCAGAACATAACACTCTCACTACCACGCTTGACTGTAGGCAAGAAACACTTGTCTTTGTACTCCTCACCTGGTTGCCGCCACACACTTGAGACCATCTGAACCAAATAAGTGTATATTGGTCTCATCAGACCACATGGTTCCAGTGATCCATGTCCTCAGTCTGCTTGTATTCAGCAAACTGTTTGCAGGCTGCCTTGTGCATCATCTCTAAAGAAGAGGCTTCCTTCTGGGACGACAGCCATGCAGACCAATTTGATGCAGTGTGTGGCGTATGGTCTGAGCAGGTATTGCAGTTATAATGCCTGTCCACCTGCTATGGGGCATTTCAATGGTCCTAAAGCGAACTGATCAACAAACTAAAAGGGATTAAAAAATGCATTCTTCTTAGTGTCCTACCTGGAACACTAATTGCACAGAACTATTATTACAATACGTGAGGTGTAATTCCATACTTGCAGTCGCTGCGAACATTGATGCACTCGATTTAAGTGTCTTTTAAAAAACATATATTATACAAAGTATGTGTCCTGTACAGACACCAAATATATGTTGTAATATTTCAACATCATCATAACATCAGTCAGAAGAATGACAAAGAAAATGAGGCTGACACTGATTTTAATTCTACATCTCCCATTCCCTACACTGTACACTCAAAAGCAGCGAACTACTAGGCTGTTGTAACTAACGGGGTGTCATTTGGAACACAATAGAGAAAGTGATTTCCTGACACTCAGCGTGCAGTGACACCAGCTATGGCTACCTCACCAAAACGGGCGACAGGATGAGTCATGCTGCCTGACAACATGAGACACACAGCAGGTGGCATTCACATTTCAACCCACCAGATCTGCCATTTTATCAGACGCTACTGTCTCGGAGTAAACAATAGTTGCCACATCATAATATTAGCTACGATCTTGTTTACTAGACATTGCGCTTTTGTATTATTGCATTTACATATATTGCATATTATATTAACAAATGGCATATTCTAGCTATGCATGGTCTCTCCTGTGGGACTGTTTGTGTTGTGTGTTCTGTTGTATTGTTCGCATCCATTCTTAATTGTTTGTATTAAGTGTTGAATCAATGTACGTATGTATGTTGTCTTGCACGTTTTCGCTTTATCTTGGCCGGGTCGCTGTTGCAAACGAGGATCTGTTCTCAATCGGCCTACCTGGATAAATAATATTATATTAATATGGGTTTAAGATGTGAAGCTTTCTATGTATGCACAATTTCACTTTCTTAATTTATTTAATTCATGAAAAACAAAAATACTTCATCTTAAAGACAATATCTTGGTTAATCCAAGTGAAATTGTTCAGATGCTCTAATTCTGTTCCACCCCTTTTTCTTTGCAAGTAATGGCAAGTAACAAAAGACGCTTACACCTGCTGGGAGCATGTTTTACCCAAATAACTAGTGACAAAAACGTTTTTTTCCATTGTGACTCAAGGTGGTTAATGCAACAATTTGCACTTTTTCGTCGCTGCACACCATGGAAATGAAACCCAGAATACTGGCAAGCACCACTTTCTTACCAAGTAAGATAAATGTGATCCCTACTGTTGTGGGTTATCCAAAGCATCCCAAATCCTGCCCAAATGTCTATGGCATCAGTTAGGTTGCACCCCATGATTAACTTGGGATGCTCTTGGGATGCTTCACTTCTATGCCGACATGGTATTTAGATGTCAGAAGAAAGCCTCTACTCAAGACAATGATCATTGCATGGATTTTGCACAATGTCACTGGAACTTAGATTGGAACTGGCCACACCCCAAGACACGGCCATGTATAAACACACACCACTGTCACCTATGGCCACGCCCCAAGACACGGCCTTGACCAAACACACACCCCTGTCACCTATGGCCACTCCCATGACCACGCCCCAAGACACGGCCTTGACCAAAAACACACCAACGTCACCTGTGGCCACTCCCTGACCACGCCCCAAGACACGGCCTTGACCAAAAACACACCAACGGCTCCTATCGACACACCCCTGATCAAGAATCTCGCTTTTGAGATGCTGATCTATTTTCACATTTCATGCATAACACATCATTAGATGTGCATGTTTTTAGTAACACATGTGAAGCATGAAAACAAAAATTACTAATCATTGCTGCAAAAACAGGGAAAACCAAAAACTGCCATAAACCATATATACACACTTAAATACAGTGAATAGGGCCTTCACAAAGAACTTAACAAAGTGTTCGAATCATATCAGAAATGAACTTTCACAAAGAAAGTGTATTAGAGAGAGTAGTGACAAAAATGTTGAATTGGCCGTAGTTAGTGCATTACATTGGTTGATAGGGTGTAACAGTGTTTAGGACAGAGGCGAAACACAGACGCCCAGGTTTGGCTTCAAAGATGACTGCTGAAATAACCATGTCTCATTTCTGCGCCGCTAATTCTATTTAACTGTCGATGGACAACTTCTGTTCTTCATTATTTTAAAACCCTACTTACTATGGCTAGACGTGTGGGCTCGCTGAATATCTGTCTATGGGAGGGAAAACATATTTCTGGACCACTTAAGCAGAATAAAAAAACAATCATAATATAGTTTAAAGAAAACTATCGAGCTGAAAGCAGCAACAACAAAAAAGGACATTGATCTCATAGTCCAATAAACCAAAATTGTCTCTCAATCCTGCAGACTGTTAATATCTTTTAAAATCCTGTGGTCGTCTGCAGTTGGCCAAGATTGATGTAAAGTATCGCCTTGGATAACAACTGCCATTTGCCCCAGACACATATAATCAATGTCACCACTTTAGATATGACATAATACACCACAAGCCTTCAGACAAGTGTCTTGAAACTTTTCCCTGTCTAGCCCTTACAAAACAACTCGCGGGATTTGCATATATGCCGACCGTAGTGGAATGGAAAGGGAAGAAAACGATACAGTTTAGCATTCAGATTGATTTGGAAACCGTCAGATGTGATCTTGGTGAACCAGTGTGTCTGGGCCCACTGCATGTGGAGGTCAAGTTATTTAATGGCTTCTGTCAGTGCTGGATGGGCTTCTCTCTCACCATGGGAAATAATGACAGCACTCAAGAAGCAGGCTCCTGTGCCCCAAAATGGCTCCTCATTCTCTAACTTAGTGCACTACTTCTGACCAGTCGAATAAAGTGCACTATATAAAAGGCAGGGTGTTATTTGGAACTCGGCAGACCGGGTGACTGCTATGTAATTTACTGAGAGTCATGCTGCTTTTCAACTGTGTGGCCCTGACTGCATCTAAACCAGCCAAACTTCTGCACTCCATTGTAATTGCATCTAAAATGGGGTTCTTTGTTTTGAAAGGACCTGAAAATTCACATGTGAAAGTGCCAATTTTCCACAACCGTGAACCAGCTGATGATCTATAATATAAAAATAAATAAATGGTTATAGCAAATATGCAGTATCTGGATTCTTGACTAACTCTAACACTGTTAATTTACCCAGAAGCCAGACCGGAGAGGACACTATAAAAATGTCCAGAATAATCAGAAATTATCAAACTTGTTATGTTGCCATGGCGAAGCATCTCACCTTGTCCTTTTGCTTGTTTAATTGGTAAGTTGGAGTGTGGTTGTGTATGTGTGTGTGGTTGTGAGTGTGTATGTGGTTTGCTAGTGTGCATGTGGTTGTGAGTGTGTATGTGGTTGTGTGTGTGTACTTGGTTGTGAGTGTGTATTGGTTGTGTGTGTGTGTACGTGGTTGTGAGTGTGTATGTGGTTGTGTGTGTGTACGTGGTTGTGAGTGTGTATGTGGTTGTGAGTGTGTATGTGGTTTGCTAGTGTGCATGTGGTTGTGAGTGTGTATGTGGTTGTGTGTGTGTACTTGGTTGTGAGTGTGTATGTGGTTGTGTGTGTACGTGGTTGCGAGTGTGTATGTGGCTGTGTGTATGTGGTTGTAAATGTCTACAAGGTTGTGAGTGCGTACGTGGTTGTGAGTGTGTATGTGGTTGTGTGTGTGTACGTGGTTGTGAGTGTGTATGTGGTTGTGAGTGTGTATGTGGTTGTGAGTGTGTATGTGGTTGTGTGTGTGTATGTGGTTGTGAGTGCGTACGTGGTTGTGAGTGTGTATGTGGTTGTGAGTGTGTACGTGGTTGTGAGTGCGTACGTGGTTGTGAGTGTGTATGTGGTTGTGTGTGTGTATGTGGTTTGCTAGTGTGTATGTGGTTGTGAGTGTGTATGTGGTTGTGAGTGTGTATGTGGTTGTGTGTATGTGGTTGTGAGTGTGTATGTGGTTGTGTGTGTGTATGTGGTTGTGTGTATGTGGTTGTGAGTGTGTATGTGGTTGTGTGTGTGTATGTGGTTGTGTGTATGTGGTTGTGAGTGTGTATGTGGTTGTGTGTGTGTATGTGGTTGTGTGTATGTGGTTGTGAGTGTGTATGTGGTTGTGTGTGTGTATGTGGTTGTGAGTGCGTATGTGGTTGTGTGTATGTGGTTGTGAGTGTGTAGTGTGTTGTGTGTGTGTGTGTGTGTTGTGTGTGTGTATGTGGTTGTGTGTATGTGGTTGTGTGTGTGTATGTGGTTGTGTGTGTGTATGTGGTTGTGTGTATGTGGTTGTGAGTGTGTATGTGGTTGTGTGTGTGTATGTGGTTGTGAGTGCATATGTGGTTGTGTGTATGTGGTTGTGAGTGCGTATGTGGTTGTGTGTGTGTATGTGGTTGTGTGTATGTGGTTGTGAGTGTGTATGTGGTTGTGTGTGTGTATGTGGTTGTGAGTGCGTATGTGGTTGTGTGTGTGTATGTGGTTGTGTGTATGTGGTTGTGAGTGTGTATGTGGTTGTGTGTGTATGTGGCTGTGAGTGCGTATGTGGTTGTGAGTGTGTATGTGGCTGTGAGTGCGTATGTGGTTGTGTGTGTATGTGGCTGTGAGTGTGTATGTGGTTGTGAGTGCGTATGTGGTTGTGAGTGCGTATGTGGTTGTCTTAATTTCATGTGGTGAAGTCTTAATTGCGAGGAGGTAAGTGACTGGGCAGCAGGGTGGCGGGACAACAACCTCTCGATCAATGTCTGCAAGACTAAGGAAATGATTGGTGCAACAGATCGGTGGTTTATGCCCGCTACACATCGGTGAAGCTGAGGTGGAGAGAGTTTCTGACTTCAAATTCCTTAGTGGGTTCATCAAAGAATACCATACCTGGTCCAGACTAGAAGTTTGTCATGTATGCAAAAACTCTACAGGTGTTGAAAGTGTCCTCTCAAGCAATAATACTGCCTGGTAGGGCAGGAAAAAAACTGGTTTACGTAAAGACTGCTGCTGACGCGAGAGCCGAAGATGTCTAGCGAGAGACTTTCTCTATAGCTTATAATATGAATTATTCTATAAAAACAATATCATATTCGAAAATCTAAAAGCGTGAAAGGCGGTCACTGTTTTGCAGTCCCTGTTATTGATGGTCTGAGACCAGATTTTGTGTACGTAGCTATCTGCATTTTGGGTTTGTAGGGTTCAGGTTAGCTATTTTTCACAGGAGAAGCTTCACGACTGTAATCATACAAAACGGAGAGGCCTATGAGCTAGCTGTACATGCCCTTATGTTGGTAATTAGTCACGAAGAGGATGTCATGCCCTGCTTCTGAAATCTACTACTGCTGACATCCCAGCAATCTGAAACAAAGTGTTTGGGAAGGTAAATATCTGACATTGATTCATGTGCAATTATATTGAATTACACTATATGAAGAGAGTCAGACTACTGGCATACTTGGACAACTTACTGGTTCTGGCAAGCCGAATTGGCTATGAATTGGTAAAAAAACGCTCAGCTCTCATAGTCAACATGTTCAATGTAGAAGAAAAAAGACCAGCAACCTTGACACGAGCCAAAGCGATATGGCCATATGAATGGTATAGTGTAGCTCAGACTGGTCAGAGTGATCATGATGACCCCTGATGACCCCTGATGACCCCTGTCCACCAATTAATGTGCCCACATTGATAGCTGACATAACAGCTTATGACATGATGATTAGCACGTTATGAGTAATGGCCTTGTTATGACACTACACTTCCAGTATTAGTGTTACCAAGTCTTCAAATGAAATCAACACAAACACAGATGTCCTAAAATGAAGTCTAAGTATTTGATATACAATGAAAAGGATGTTTACTTTAACCTTGCAGTATTACCATACCACAACAGAAGGAAATAATATTTCCTGTCCCGATGCTGAACTTCATCTAATATTTTTTTTTACGGGGAATTATTTATTGTGTGGAATAAGTGCAGTGGATTTAACTAGGGATGACTCTTTAACACTTTTGTCTGATAACGATACAGCAACCTTGAATATCTGCCGTCATCAACACTAATCCTATACCATCTTTTCCAGCTAGGCTGTTAATAATACATGTGTTTGGATGTCCTTATTGCTTAACCAAACGATGTAATCTCACATTCTAGTTAGTTCTATGTTCACCTGACACGTGTTGCTTGTGTCACAACACACCTCTCTGTACGGCATGTCGCTTAAAGCATTTCCATCATAGGTTAATGGATCGTATTATTATTATTATTTTTTGCGATATCTGATCCAGTGTTTTTGGCCACTATTGGACCAATACAGATAATAAATATTCGCTCGGTGCATCCCTACATTTAACACCGACAGACACTCTTTATTTACTCCAGCTCATCTTGTGGCAAGTCTCAGGCAAGTTTACGCCAAATTCCTCCTCACCAAACCAATATTCAAAAATCTAAATGCTAGTTAATAACTGGCTAAATATTAATTCTTAACAAATATCAAGCATAGTGTCGTGCCTTACTTTCCTTATAGTACATTTGAAAAGGCAGACGGAGTCACATGAAACATTGCAGTGGGAAAGAAATTCATTCCAATGCCCGCATTGGTTTGTGAAGATCTCAGCGGGATAAGTGAGGCTTAATTTAGGAAAATGAGAGTGTATAATGCATTCAGCCTCCTGCCCCCATTTGTCTTTGAACACAAACAAAACAGCTCTCTCAGGTATTCCTGTTGATCTGTCTGCAGAGGTTACTGTCTAGACAGCTGATTATGCTAAACGAAAGAGGGGGGGGAGGCAAGAGCCAAGTGAGAGAGAGAAGAGAGAGGGAGAGTAACACAAAGATAGACTGACGAAGACAGAGAGAGAGCGCGAGGGAGAGGGGGAGAGAGGGAGAGAGGGTGGGAGAGAGAGAGAGAGAGAGAGAGAGAGAGGGAGGGACAGAAGAGAGCAACACAAAGATAGACTGACGAAGACAGAGAGAGAGCGCGAGGAGAGGGGGAGAGAGGGAGAGAGGGTGGGAGAGAGAGAGAGAGAGAGAGAGAGGGAGAGAGGGTGGGAGAGAGAGAGAGAGAGAGAGAGAGAGAGAGAGGGAGAGCAAAACAAAGATAGAATGACGAAGACCAGAGAGAGAGAATGGGGAATAGGGCATATTAGACAGCAAATGAGGAAAAGACAAGAGAGATATACTATGTTCAGCTGTAAAAATAGTATCTGTAGGGCCCTGTGCTACCTTAGAATAAGTCATGGAGGCTTTGCTGAACATGACTCACCCAACATCACTTTAAGTAAGAATTCATAATTATCCCTTAAGCAAAATTCAAAGCTTTAAGTCTGACTAAAAGGGCAAGACAGAAAAGCAGTGTATTTTTGTGCATATAGTAACAGTAGAGTAAAATGTTGCCCGGGAAATAAGATTTGTGATTCCTGTCTCATTTGTCCATAACACTTCTGACTTCTTAACGGTTCCCTATAAATTGTCTTATAGATTTGTCTCCTGTCATTCTGTATTTCACATCAGTGGGATTTACATTTTCTTCTGTTCAAATGATGCCTACAAGGGAACCACCCACCATATAAGCCCTTCTAAATAAATGAAATTGGTCATGAGCAAACTATCTGGTATTAATTGTGGACTAATAATATAGAGCATGTATGTCCCTCAATTAGATAAAAGTAGTTTAATGTGGAGGAAATGTCGTGCTAATTGTGATACATTGTTTGTGCCCTACAGATTGTACACACTTCTAATACAGAGTCCATATACTGCAACACACTCGTGCTGAATGACAATTCTCCAGGGAAAGAAATATTTCAAAATGTTAAATTGACAGTAGCTACTTGAATCGACTATATAATTAAGGGACATGTTGCCCTAAATACCATCTTACCTTGAGAAAGGGCAGAGGAAAGCAATACAGGGTTGGGCTTTGATTGGTTGACAGGTGCAACTTATGAGAGCTCATGCATCTCCCCCACATTCTGAACATGTTAAATAGTGATAATAATGATTAACTAATGATTGACAGGATGTGATCATCCCGGCCATCAGGGAGTTTGTAGCCTCATTTCCTCCACCACTAGACATTATTCATCGGTCTGCAGTGATTCCAAGCATAGGGCTTTTGATTGCGACGCAATTAAATAGGAAGATGTAGTTCTCACCAGGATTTACATATTAATTACATATAACCGGAACGTCAGTGCTATTACGATCATTAACTGTGAAGAAAGGGTTTCTTTTTTTTCTGAAGGCACAGTGAAGTGAAATGTGATTTTTATGTTATTTTTTACTCATAAAATAAGGTCAAATTATCACTGAAAAATGTATGTATCTTCTCCATCATGTGTCTTTTCCATCATGTGTATTATCCATCATTTCCATCAAGCAAACTGTTTTAATATGCATGTTCCACCATGTTCCATCATTTCTGCATTTGGGGCAGAGTATCTTCCAGAACAAGATTCCTGATGAAAATCGACATTGAACCTGCCAGAAATAAAATACATTTTGTAATTTCTCAAACAAATATGACAGTTGCACCATAACATTAAACATCTAAATGGGTTGTGTCTATAATTCTGGAGAGGGGGGGGGGTCCTCGTGTCACTGTTCTGGGTGTTCAAGGGAACAGGGAATATTGACACAAGGTAAATGAACAGTAATGGTATCAGTCATAATATCGGTGATAATATCACCTATATATGTCAGGGCTGAAACCTATTCATGTCATCTATAACTATTTAAAGAGCCTTGCAATGTGACAGGAAAGTATACACCAGTACCTTGTCAATTACATACTAATTTCATGTCCATTGAGATCACAGAAAAGCAAAGGATTATTCTAGCTAGTAAACAGGCGGGTGCCGAAATGCATGTGTGTCAATTGCTGTTGACAGAGTTAATGTACACTACTTAAGTCATCATTTAGCCTTTACCAAAGCATTATCCATTTTCTTTATTTTCAGTCCTCTTCAATAGACTTGCAATTTGAAAAATGGGTTACTTGAGTAATCTGGTTTGGTTATGGCTTTATGACTCATGGCTGTTTAAGGAATACATTTCTCTTCTATCTAATAAATGCTATATGTTTTGTTTGTATAACACCAAGTCTCATTGGGAATTTAGACGTAACATTCCAAGATATCTCTTTAATTTGCACGTCTCTCTACAATTGGCAACAAAATGTAATGACCGTCCTGTTCTACACCAGACAATACAATTTCTTTGTGGTGTCGTGATCTACTGTAGCTGAATCCCGGAAATTGTCCAAATTACATCACATGATTGGAATTTTCTTTCAAATTTTCTAAAGTGAGTTTTTGTCTGGAGCTGCGGCAAGGTCATATTGAGGTCATGTTGTGTGACTGTCTGTTAGAGAAGGTGTGACAGGGTGACGTCGCCATAACAACAGGAGGGAAAAGAAAAAACAGCTCAATACCATTCAACAGACCAACTGTCTTCCTCCACATGGACTTGTTACTTCTCCCAATACTTTTTATCAGCGGCTTGTTGTTGGTGAGAAAAAGGGTTGACCTGTCTTTTTTTCCTGGCAATGACAAATATTTTCTGGGAACCCAAATGAACAGAATGTTTCTCACTGTCTCCTTGAAAATGGCTTACTAGCTCCTTGAATGTCTCTCAGTCTCCAACAAAAACAATTACTCCACCTAATGAAAATAATGAAAGCCCTTATTAGGGTTATATTTATGATCCAGGATGTTGTGTTTTCAACCTTCTGCTGGTTGTGGATGTCTTTGGAAGAGTAACTGTAACAATCCACTAAGCGCCAGAAGATTAACACAATTCCAAGTGTGGGGAGCTTTTTCTGTGCATCTTCCACCATTTTGTTTAGCCCTGCAAGTGTTCATTGGAGGCCAGTGAGAAACATTCACACACAGAAAGAATTTCTCACTCAACAAGAAAAGTACCAGGTTTAGCAGGACATTGGAGCAGGTTCCTTCCTGTTTGAGAGTATTCTGTATGATGGATGGTTAGTGTGGAATTTGGAGAGATGGATGGTCGACTACGCCAGAAGTTCTGGAGAGTTAACGGCCAAATCTAGTATGATAAATCTAGTACTGGCAGTCTGGATATATCAGTTGTTAAATGTGCAGGAGTTAGTACCGGCAGTCTGGATATATCAGTTGTTAAATGTACAGGAGTTAGTACTGGCAGTCTGGATATATCTGTTGTTAAATGTGCAGGAGTTAGTACTGGCAGTCTGGATATATCAGTTGTTAAATGTACAGGAGTTAGTACTGGCAGTCTGGATATATCTGTTGTTAAATGTGCAGGAGTTAGTACCGGCAGTCTGGATATATCAGTTGTTAAATGTGCAGGAGTTAGTACTGGCAGTCTGGATATATCAGTTGTTAAATGTACAGGAGTTAGTACCGGCAGTCTGGATATATCTGTTGTTAAATGTACAGGAGTTAGTACCGGCAGTCTGGATATATCAGTTGTTAAATGTACAGGAGTTAGTACCGGCAGTCTGGATATATCAGTTGTTAAATGTGCAGGAGTTAGTACTGGCAGTCTGGATATATCTGTTGTTAAATGTGCAGGAGTTAGTACCGGCAGTCTGGATATATCTGTTGTTAAATGTACAGGAGTTAGTACTGGCAGTCTGGATATATCTGTTGTTAAATGTGCAGGAGTTAGTACCGGCAGTCTGTTAAAATGTGCAGGAGTTAGTACCGGCAGTCTGGATATATCTGTTGTTAAATGTGCAGGAGTTAGTACCGGCAGTCTGGATATATCTGTTGTTAAATGTACAGGAGTTAGTACCGGCAGTCTGGATATATCAGTTGTTAAATGTACAGGAGTTAGTACTGGCAGTCTGGATATATCAGTTGTTAAATGTCTTGTTAAATGTACAGGAGTTAGTACTGGCAGTCTGGATATATCAGTTGTTGTTAAATGTACAGGAGTTAGTACTGGCAGTCTGGATATATCAGTTGTTAAATGTACAGGAGTTAGTACTTGTTAAATGGCAGTCTGGATATATCAGTTGTTAAATGTACAGGAGTTAGTACTGGCAGTCTGGATATATCAGTTGTTAAATGTGCAGGAGTTAGTACTGGCAGTCTGGATATATCAGTTGTTAAATGTACAGGAGTTAGTACTGGCAGTCTGGATATATCAGTTGTTAAATGTACAGGAGTTAGTACTGGCAGTCTGGATATATCAGTTGTTAAATGTACAGGAGTTAGTACTGGCAGTCTGGATATATCAGTTGTTAAATGTACAGGAGTTAGTACTGGCAGTCTGGATATATCAGTTGTTAAATGTACAGGAGTTAGTACTGGCAGTCTGGATATATCAGTTGTTAAATGTACAGGAGTTAGTACTGGCAGTCTGGATATATCAGTTGTTAAATGTACAGGAGTTAGTACTGGCAGTCAGTCTGGATATATCAGTTGTTAAATGTACAGGAGTTAGTACTGGCAGGAGTTAGTACTGGCAGTCTGGATATATCAGTTGTTAAATGTACAGGAGTTAGTACTGGCAGTCTGGATATATCAGTTGTTAAATGTACAGGAGTTAGTACCGGCAGTCTGGATGTATCTGTTGTTAAATGTACAGGAGTTAGTACTGGCAGTCTGGATATATCAGTTGTTAAATGTACAGGAGTTAGTACTGGCAGTCTGGATATATCTGTTGTTAAATGTACAGGAGTTAGTACTGGCAGTCTGGATATATCAGTTGTTATGTTGCCAGGGGATTTTCAGACAACATTTTATTGTCTGCTGCCTGCGAGTGTTTGTACACATGTGTGTGTGTGAGTGTGTGTGTGTGTATACATGAGGGAGACGAGAAAGAACAAAGAAAGATGGCATATGACAAAAACTACATTGAGACAGTAAATGTTTTAGCAATTGGGTTTATTCAAGGGTTTTATAGGGATTTGCATAGACTGTTTGATTGAGCGAGCATGGAAAATATGCCATACTGATTCGCTATTGCCGCTTCATCCTCTGCTTTCCCCCTGTTTAAGAAGTCATTCACAGACCTTATACTATCTAGAACAGGTGGAAATCTTTTGTCTGCAAATAACTGCCTCTTGCTCGTGCAGATTTGACAATAATAACGGGTGACAACATCACAGACAAACAAGCGTGTGGCCCTGAACCGAATCACACACTGTGTTTAATTTGGAAGAGAGTGTCTGGCTCGAACAGGTCCACACGTAAACAGTGGATGCAAACTAGACCGAGAGGAAGAGCAAACATGCAGAGTAGAAGAAAAAAGAGCCGGGGGGCTGAAGAGGAGGGTCGACAGGCACTCTGTGTATTTGTTTATTTCTGAAAGTCAGAGCGGAGGAAGAGTGGAGGAGTCAGCGATGGAGAGGTGTGAGGGGAGTGCGACGTGTTATTATTCTTGCAGGGTGTGCTAGACTAGCTCCGCAGTTTGGCGTCAAAGCCAGACGTTACCTCATGCCTGCAGTGGAAGGCAGTGGCATACAGGCACCCCCACGCTCTAAGTGCCCAGGCACTGAGGCTGGTACTGCCGCCTCTGGTCTGTGTCTCCCTGTATCTCTCTGTATTAGCCCTCTGGCTCTTCGTGACACCATGAACAGATGTATCATGGGAACTCATATGGTTTAGCGTGTCGCTTACAGCTTCTGTGGGTATGATTCGTTTGTATGTGAGGGATTTGAAAACTTTAAATGACTGCAAAGACAAATTGGAGCCATGTAATTGTTAGCATTGTGAAATAAGGACTACACAACCTGGGTTTAAGTCATTGAGAATATCATTGAGAACTCAAGAAATGTATTGAGGCAAGGTGAAGAGAGATTTGGTTATAAGAGATGTTCTTTTGTGATAGCGAGAAATAACTGTTTAGAGTCTGTGGACAGATTTTATCCATTGCATCTCCCTATTGATCTCTGTAAAAGCTTTGAAGCAATGTGAAGCAATAGACTTTTGTTTTAGGTCTCAAAGCACATTTCAGAAAACAATATCAGCTGGAATGTACATGGGACGCTCTTGTTACGATACGACGACTTAAAATGAACAACCGTGTTGATGCACATTTAGGCGAGTCACTTGGGCAACCCTTGTTAGTCACATAGGCAATCCTCATTAGTCACCAGGGCAACCCTCGTTAGTCACCAGGGCAACCCTCGTTAGTCACTAGGGCAACCCTCGTTAGTCACCAGGGCAACCCTCGTTAGTCACCAAGGCGACCCTCGTTAGTCACCAAGGCAACCCTCGTTAGTCACCAGGGCAACCCTCGTTAGTCACTAGGCCAACCCTCGTTAGTCACTTGGGCAACCCTCGTTAGTCACTAGGGCAACCCTCGTTAGTCACTAGGGCAACCCTCGTTAGTCACTAGGGCAACCCTCGTTAGTGTCAATGTTGTTTGTATCATATCGGTGGAAACCAACACGGTTCATAGTTAAGCGGAAAAGACAAATAACATTGCTGGTAAGAATAAATTAGTTAAGGTTAATGTAAAGTGTTAAAGATACTGTAGCAAAATAAATTACCAACCAGACCGGCTGGTTGTTTTCCTCTCTGATTCACTATTTTTTATGACTTCAAACCAGTGAAGAAGTCCTTTTTTGTCAAAAGCAGGCGTTATTGTTAGATCTCTCTTTTGGTCTCTCTTTTCTTACTTTAAATATGATTTGAACGGCATGAGAAGAAGGATTAGCTTTGATATATTCTTCTCAAGTTTGCAACGTGTTTATGATGGACTTTGACGTTAAATGAGGTTTCTAGAGGCAAGACTGGGGTAGAATTCACTCATTAATTGACTGCTTTCAGAACATCTACCATTTTATGGTGATGCCATTCGGACACTGCGTGGCTGCAACCTTGTGAACCAAGTGGTTCTGAAATGTGAAAAGGCATTTGCGGCTACATACATAGACGACTTTGACACCTGAGAGGAACGTCTGGTTAACCTAACTATCGTCTTTCGCAGTATCCGTGAGGCTGATGGTGGATGTGCTGCATAGGTACCTACGAATATACATATTCAAGGTTAACATCAATTTATTCAGATGACACTTATTTTGACGTGACAATTATACATGAAAGACATGAAATAAAACAGTTCAACCCTAGCCTACAAAGCCTACAAATCCCTGGTTTTCCACTTGGTCTCTCCATCTTATCTCAAGTATTAACAGATCCCATGACTTGAATTGGGCACTACCGGGTCTCCATCACTACCGGGTCTCCATCACTACCGGGTCTCCATCACTACCGGGTCTCCATCACTACCCGGTCTTCATCACTACCCGGGTCTCCATCACTATCGGGTCTTCATCACTACCCGGGTCTCCATCACTACCCGATCTCCATCACTACCGGGTCTCCATCACTACCGGGTCTCCATCACTACCGGGTCTCCATCACTACCCGGGTCTCCATCACTATCGGGTCTTCATCACTACCCAGGTCTCCATCACTACCAGGTCTCCATCACTACCGGGTCTCCATCACTACCGGGTCTCCATCACTACCGGGTCTCCATCACTACCCGGGTCCCCATCACTACCCGGGTCTCCATCACTACCGGGTCTCCATCACTACCGGGTCTCCATCACTACCCGGGTCCCCATCACTACCCGGTCTCCATCCCTACCCGGTCTCCATCACTACCAGGTCTCCATCACTACCCGGGTCTCCATCACTACCGGGTCCCCATCACTATCGGGTCTCCATCACTACCGGGTCTCCATCACTACCGGGTCTCCATCACTATCAGGTCTCCATCACTATCGGGTCTCCATCACTACCGGGTCTCCATCACTATCGGGTCTCCATCACTATCGGGTCTCCATCACTACCGGGTCCCCATCACTACCCGGGTCTCCATCACTACCCGATCTCCATCACTATCGGGTCTCCATCACTACTGGGTCCACATCACTACTGGGTCCCTTTTAGTCTATATATCACTGAACAGTCTGGTCCCCTAACCCATTTTTGATATGTTTGAAGATTATAAATCGACAGCAAGTAGAGCCCAGAGTAATGACTAAACATGGTGAAGCTGAAGCAATGGGCATAGGTAAGTTAATCAGAGAGCTATTTAAGGTCCCTGGTAAGGTTCACACATGTTTTTCAGATAATATTACGTGTCGTTGTAGGTGAGTGGGGTGTTATTTATGTGTTAGTGGAAGCTGTGTTGTATATGTTTTTTTGTATAAGTCACAAAATTCACAAAATGCCTTTTTAAAAATGCTTTAATCAATTCTATATTACACTGATATTTTCTACTGCCATGTATTTACAACTTCACATAATTCACCATTTGGGGCAGTATATTAATTAAAGTACATTATGACATCACCATCACAGTTGGTAAACCAATGAAAATGTTGATCTTATCTCATGTGAGTAAAGACACTGATGTCACAATGATGCCAAAACATATAAAAAGGCACCCAACATTCTGATTAAACATTACGTTACTTTACTTTGCATGAAACAGTTCGGAAGATTATATTACGCAGATTTGTTAGTTAGTTATTACAGTTGTTATTTATTTCTTACAGTTAGTTAGTTATTACAGTTAGTTAGTTAGTTAGTTATTACAGTTATTATTTATTTCTTACAGTTAGTTAGTTATTACAGTTAGTTAGTTATTACAGTTAGTTAGTTATTACAGTTAGTTAGTTATTACAGTTATTATTTATTTATTACAGTTAGTTAGTTATTACAGTTAGTTAATTATTACAGTTATTATTTATTTATTACAGTTAGTTAGTTATTACAGTTAGTTAGTTAGTTATTACAGTTATTATTTGAGCTTGGAAAGATGAGAGCACTCTTAAAACCGCTCGAGGAAGATAAGGCTTCAGTTGACAACGTTGTTAGGACTTTCATTACCAACTTTCTTCAGCCTACCAAAACGTTGCAACCCAAGACCACCAAACAATGTCTTCCTCTCGTCACGGAGGTTGAACACACTTCTCAACCTCTCTACGGATTATCAGTCCTGGAGTTGGCTGATGCAAGGAAGAGGGTTCTGCAACGACTCAACGTTATGGAAACGGTTGAGACAGTGGTAATGAAGCCACATCCTCCCTCCAGGATCCCAGTGCTTCAGAAGAAGAATGCCAGCTACAGTGGGAAAGGTCAAGAACATCTGAAAGGATCTCTTATAGGTCAGCTGGATAAGAAGGCTTGTGTACCTCCCATGCTGATGCCGCTGGGGCCGATCCAGAAGAAGATGAGACCTAATGAACGGTCTGGTGTGGTGATGGACATCTACGTCCATAGCTTGGAGCCATTGAAGGCAGTCCATGGAGTCAACATGGCAGCCAAACCGCCTCTGCCGCCCATTAGAGCCAGAGACACTGTGCCAATCAAGGATGCTGAGAAAGTGCCACTCAAGCCAGTTAGGCCTGAGGGCAGCCCTCGTCGTTCAACATTCAGAAGGCGAGTGGTAAAGAGTCCAGTGCAGGCTGAGTTGATGGCATCTCTGAAGGCCAAGCTGTTCACAGTCCTTGAAGAGCTAATCATTATGCAGAGTTGGGAAGAGATGGATGCAGAGGCATTGGAGGAAAAGGCAGCCAAGGAAAAGCTCATGGCAAACATATGGCAACAAATTGGAAACAACAACCTGATCCAAGAGGACCGTGACCTATGGGAGTTGTTCACTGATTACCAAGAGGAGGAAGAGAGAAGGATGGAGAAGAGGGTAAACTGATGAGATTGTGGCAAAAGAGTGTCAATGAGAAAGAGGAGGGACAAATGATAGCCAGGTAAAGTAGCTTGATGTTCAAAGCCTTGCTAACTGCTAATCCAGTATATAATTCTGTTTGTATATATTTGAACCACTTTACTAGCTATCATCTGATAACAGTATAGTAATTTCACTTCACTCAGGTGGACATGGAACACAGTTTGGAACAAGATTTGATCCCAGCCGTGTGGAGACACACAACAAGCTGTCTTCCACGTGCTCCAGACGGGCGTCAATGACTCTACCAAGCACACGATCAACGGCACTCACATGTACGGATACGTCCAGAGATCTGTGGTGTTGTTTTGAATGGTGGCCATCAGTCATGTCCTGATCGTGAGGAGTAGAAAGACCTGCAATGGTGAGGACTTGTTTACATTTGTACTTTTATCCGGATAACAGTAATGAACCAGCAGTCTGTGCCCTTGCATACAGTGCCAGTGCTTTTTAAAAAGCAAAAAATTGTTGGACAAAATCTATTCAAATCCCCCATAACAACCATGTAATAGCTAGTGTAATCATTATAGTGAATGTTTTATATATTGCATAGTACAACATTGATCAAAGTGTGAAATTGTTTTCAGAGGCCAGGAACAAAGTTCATCACCCATGTCCCTTCCCCCCGGAAGACGATGATGCCTCTGTAGTCAGTGACGGGTCCCTGACGCCTACTGAGGATCTCCTGGAGTCGTCTCCATCCTCCTCATCAGAAAAGATGTTCATTGACCAGGACAGGCTACTCTGCACCCCCATATGCAGCCCCATATGATAGCACCTCTACACAGGTAAATGGGATATTCCCTGTTTAAACATTCAAACCGGTCCTTCTAAAATTCACTGTTAATTGCAGAATTCACCTTTAAAGAAACAACCACTAACATTGTTTATCTCTTCATAAATAAGACATCCTTGGACAAGGCTGTTGATGAAAATAAGAGGTCAGGAGAGGGGAGAATAACTAACTTTAAGCTTCTGAAGAAGACCAACAAGGTGGCTCCATTTGTTACAACCGGTAAGTGTTTATTTCTGTCATACAATGTCTGTCTTTCTTAATGACTGAATAATAATTTTCTTGGGATTTATAAAACATTTCCACAGTAGAAGGTTATTGATTGCTATTGTAAATGATAACATAATGCCCTTTGAGTTTAAGAAATTTAGTTTGAAAGACAGACAATTTGTAGGTAACAGACAAATATAAACGAGTGCTCTTAACATATCTGGCGAAAACGGCCTGAAAGTCCTTGCTAAGTTATTGCTTGAAAAATTATTCATATTGGCCGAATAATTGTTTTTTCTTTAACATGTTGATAAAGTTGAAAAAACAACTGTGGCTAGTAAACTGTGGCTAGTAAACAGAATAAAGCGCATTTTTTATTGCCAGTGTAAATGTATAGTCTGATTGCCTGTATACTGTGTCTGTCTGAATGTTGAGCGACATATTCACCTCCCTAATCTTTGCTAACCGACAACTCACACATTTAGGTGCTTTTTATTTCTGTCTGTTATATTTATTATAACCACATGTTATGTCCTGTTCCTTGTCACCTCTTAGGTCCTGTAGCTGCTGATAAAACCAAAAAACGGTCTCTACTGAAGGAGATCAGAGCTGGACTGGCAAGATTATTTTGCTTCTCATGTGTAAAAGACACTGAATGCTAAAACTTTTTCATCTGGAACAGTCAAATGTCCAGGTGTTTTTTGTTGCAAACTGTGGTATTTTCACATTAAACACTTGTGATCTTTACCATAAATTTGTTCTTTCAGTAATTTTCTTCTTTGAGAGTCAATCTCCAACAGGTAATTTAAGTTAGCAAATTTATTAAAGGGCATATTTATATTATACTATTACATCAATACATTAGCGGGAATGGCTGTCCACAATTTTTATTAAAAGATATAGACATTTGGCATTTCAAATAAGTGTAGTAAATCGGAGTAGCTAGCTAGTGCGCTAACATGACGTGAGTTGTTTGAGTGTAAGTCTACACATACAGGATTAGCTAGCTCGCACGCTAACATGCTACATTAGTTGTTTGAGTGTGAGCCTACACATACAGAAGTAGCTAGCTAGTGCGCTAACATGCTAACGTGAGTTGTTTGAGTGTGAGCCTACACATAGAGGAGTAGCTAGCAAGCACGCTAACATGCTAACGTGAGTGTAATTCAACATACAACAGAAGCTTGCTGTAGCAAAGCAAACGGTGTTAGTTGAACGGATTCATGCATGGTCATCTTCTACCAGCTATACTATCAAAACTAGTCTCAAAGTCTCAAAGTTTAAATAATTACACTCTCTGTTGAAAAAAAAATTTTGAAACCCCTTGAACAAAACCTGCTGGTTTCACTTCCTACTGGGAATTGGCTTAATGGTGCCCAATGGTTTTTTCATCTGCACCTACTGGTTCCCATTTCAGATTTTGACCATTAGGTTGTATTTGCATTCTTTAATTTTTGTTCCATAATGCTGGTGGTGATTAAAATAGGCTACTTCTTATTAGATTAAATGTGCCTAAGTTTCAATAAAGTTGTTGAGAGGAGAAGGGAGCCATATGTATGTGTGGTGTAAGTTGCGGTTTTGCCTAAAGATAAAAGAAAAAAGGGGAAAATAAAGAAATCAAAATTCTGTATATATATAAGTCATACAGTTTTCTATTACCTAAAGTATCAGTAGGCCATTGTAATTGGGAAACGTGTGTTGTCATCATTGAGGTGTACTGGCTTTTTACATCCAGTTATTACAATGCTTCTTGATCTTTTTGTCCATGACTGTGTATTGTTAGCACGGGGGTGCTGCGTGGGTGCTGCTGCTCGTTACCTTTATCTTAGCCGGTTGGCCATTTGACTTTGGAAACAGAATGATCCTGCTTCATAAGCCCCAGCAAAAAGTCTAAATAAATGTATTTTTGTTCTGGAGAATGGCCTTGCCTCAGAGGAATGTATCAAAGGCCTGCCAAGCTGCCTCGACTAAACATACCGTATATGGACCTCATTGACAGGGCCAGGGAAGCAGCAGTTGTCTCAATGATGTTTCTCACTAAAAGTTACTCAAGTGTCTCGACCCAAAGATCTAATGCTCAGCAGATTTTGCCTGGAATATATAATCAGATTTGTTGTTTGAATAATACCTTTCTTATCCTTTCCAAAAATGCAGGAGTCTATATCGCATAAATGAGGTTACTAGGCAAATAGTAAAAAAAGTGACAATAAACAATCAGATATATTTTAGTTCTCACTCTGGGTCATTTAGCGTGGTGCACACGGCTAGTTAAGGGAGGACTGGTGGCTACCCTCTATGCTGGAGGTAGAGAAGAACTGGCCTCCACCTCCAGATCCAAAGTCAGTTCCCCCAGAGCTGGTCCCTCCAGAGCCGGCCGTTCCTGTGCCAGCCACCCTAGTGCCAGCTGTTCCTGTGCTGGCCGTTCTTGTGGTGGCCACCCCTATGGCGGCGATCCCAAGGCCGGTCGGTCCTGGTCCGGCTACCCCAAAGCCGGCCTTTGCCGGCGAACTCAAGCCGGCTAAGGGCGGGTCAAAATCTCTGGGACCGCCTCCATCCCCTAAACTTCACCATCCCCTAAACTTAACCCTAACCCTTTACTGAACTGAATAACTCAGACTCTGGCGGGAAGTCAGTCCTGTCTTGGCTTTTGTAGGTGAGTTTATAAAGGAGATTATATGTTTGTGGCACATCAAATATTTTTCATGTTTTGATGACCAGTACGTCAAACAAAGACATAATATTTGCGAGCTAGCTAGAAGTAATATGCAAAAAAACACGTTCTATGATGTCGTCTGGTCCTCAGCAAGTTAAGGCTGTCGACTTTCAATTGTTCTTTGGAGTAATAAGTGAAAGATTTATGAAAAACACACAGTGCTCCATTTGTGCATTGAGACCTTCCCAACTTGTTAGAACTGTAGCCAATCGTAACTTTACCCAATCGTGCCTTTGTCGCCATTTTGTTTTATTTTCATATGTATTATGTATTTTGGTTTCAACAAAGAAACTGAAAGTATTTCACATTACCTAGTTCCCACTCAACTCCAAAAAAGTTAATTGAAAGGAAACCATGAACACACACACACACATTACGCTGGAAAGTACAAAAACACTTTATAATAAATTAAATAAGAATGTATTTATAAACATATTCTTTCAGTATAGCATTTTTATGTTTATGGAGGGCTTCTATCTTTGGAATGCATAGTGGATTATCTTGACAGGAACTCAATGACAACAGTTTGCCTTTAGGCAAAATGTCACTGTGATTTACTACGTCAAACCTACAAATAAAACTAACAATACATAATATCCGGGTTTGGAGAAGGCATTTACATTGTCTAGCCATGATGTGTCATATGACAAACATAAACAAAGTCCTCTTTGCAAATGGCGCCTTAAAAATCTATTGTAACACATTAAGCAATGCCTTATTTTATGTCAGTTGAAAGCAACGTTAACATGACCTGTGGTGTAACTGACCTAATATAGAAGGCTGTTAAATACAATGCATGTGAAAATGTGTTATTATATATAAATAGTACCTAACAAATATGGTTTGACATCCACAGCACAGCACTAACGACACAATACAAACAATTTAAAATACAAGAATGCAGAGAGATGGTAACGCTCCTGCAGGATGAGATCGATTGTGTGACTGAGTCGCTGGGGTGCATTCATCATCGCACACCGTTGCAAAACATAGCAAAGTATTTTGAAACATAAAGCTTTGGCAGCATGTTGGGACGGTTAGTCTTTTTCCTGTTTCAGCCTGCTTGAATCCTAGGGAATACACCCCAGGAAATACATTTAAGAAACAGTCATATTTTCTGTGAGCAGCAGAAATTTTTTCCATAAACAATAAAATGCATCAAACTCAAGTGGACACACTACAGTGTCAAGTTCATTTATTTGGCCTTATGTTGTAATTCTATATGTGTCCATTGGAGGGCAGCTGTTCCTTAAATGAACAATGATATGTAAATCCCATGTATTGCTGATGCTATGTATTATTCAGAGGCATCATAGCCTACTAGCAATATTAGAACTTTTCTGAAAATCATGCCTGGTTACACAAACAATTTTCCAATCAAACAGACATTACTTTCTTCTACGTCAATCTTAATAGTTTCAAGATTTTTGGATTGCAAAAAATGTCTAACTATCTGGATCACTCCCAGAAATCGATGGTTAGCCCAGAGTTTTGAGTAAAGAAACATGCAAAAAATGATAACAGAATATCCAATTGCTAGTGACTTTGGGCTTGCTTCTGGTGGTGCTGGTTGCAACTTTGAGTTGAGCAAAAAACAACACATTTTTTAATTTATGGGCCAAATGAAAGCATCAGCAATGAGACTGAAATACAGAATGTATGTGTGCTATTATCATTTTAGGTAATGCATAAAGGTGTTTGTAATAGAAAAAAATATATTCTATATATAGAATATAACATTTCTCTGGCACAGCACCACCTATTACTCAACTATTGTTTTTATGAATCATTGAGAGTAACTCATAAAATGCAACTTGAAGTACAGGCCTGTTACCTAGGTCTAAATATACACTATATAGTCAAAAGTATGTGGACATAACTAGAAATTATTGAGTTTACCCACACCCATTACCCACAGATGCATTAAATACAGCGCATAGACATGAAATCTCCCTAGACAAACATTGAAAACATATGATGCCACCTTTACCACAAGCCAGTCTGAGAAATGTCTGCCCTACTAGATCTGCCCCGGTCAACTGTAGGTGTTATAATTGTGAAGTGGAAGCGGCTAGGAGCAACAACAGCCCAGGCACAAGGTGATAGACCACACAAACTCACAGACCAGGGCCATCAAGTGCTGAAGCACATAGCACATAAAAGTCACCTATCACCTGGTGCATCGCTCACCACAGAGGTCCAAACTGCCTCTGAATGCAACATCACCACAAGAACTGAGCACCAAGAGATTTAACAGGTTTCCATGTTTCCATGGCCGAGCAGCTGTATGCAAGCCTCACATAAACATGTGCAGTGCCAATTGTCGGCTGGAGTGGTGTAAAGCATGCTGGACTCTGGAGCAGTGGAAACAGCTTCCCTGGAGTAAGGAATAACGCATCACAATCTGGCAGTCTGATGATCGACTCTGGATGGGGCAAATGCCTAAAGAATGCAACCTACCTGAATGCATAATGTCTACTTTAAAGTTTGTGGAAAGCCATCCCAGACGAGTCCTGGATGATATAGCTGCAGGAGGTAAGGGCAATTGCATATTAATGCAAATTGTTTTGGAATGGGATGTCCAACAGCCTAATAGGTGTAATGGTTGGATGTCCACATACCTTTGGCCAGAATAACGTGCTCTGCAACCATGGTCGGATATTATGTAAATTATAGCATTTAAAATGAGTAAACATCCCCAGATTATTCTATTGGTTACTATAATTATTGTACATTTTTTGTGAAATTACTAGATATTGCACTTTTTCACAATTTGAAACTAGAACCTGGATTTCTTTTTTGCAATCTGCACACACATCTAGACATTGCTCCTTTGAACTATTCATTCAGACACGCTATATTTACCCATTACATATGCCAACTAGGCATGGTCTCTCCTGTCATACTGTTCGTGTTATGTGTTTTGCTCTCTTTACACTTTTGTTTGTGTACATTATAAACGTGTGTCCTAAATGCTGCAGCTAGGGTTCAGAACAAATTCCTTGTGTGTGTAAACAGACTTGGCAAATAAACCTCATTCAGATTTTTAAGAACAGCTGCAATATCTGGGCATTAGTACGGCCAACAAACACACTAAGGCTGTGTTAGAATTTGAGAAAAACGTTCATTATGATAATGTAAAAAAAACTATGTAAAGCTCAGCGTACTACTGGTGTTTTTTTCCTGCGAATGTTCTTTCGCGAAAATAAAGTTGGTCTGAATCTCATACGCCGTTTCCTGATAAACTGTTGACGTTGAGACTACGATCCGATTGGACAGACGTGCTGCCGCTCTTGCCAGTAGTCTGGCGTTGACGTCATCCTGTCTGCGTCTACGCCCCGCCCAGCAGGAGCTCAGCAGACTTGGACTTGAATGAGGTGAGCTCAGAAGCCGGTCAGAGACGGACGGATACAAAGTAGCACAAGCTGTCTGTTCACAAACATCAGGGATACTGGAGTACGGATGGCAGGCTGCGGCCCGGGGAGGGGGGGGAGGACGAAGGCAACTGAAACCTTAGACCCCTGACTTCCACCCGCGGAAGACTTTACAGAGAAAGCAAAATAGCGTAGGTTTTTATGTGATTTCCTCCCCGCCGCGCACGCCCGACACACGTCCAACGGGGAGACATAGTCGAGACGCTGCTTTTCTAATTGGTTTGCAGATTTAAATGTTCAACTTCATGGGTCTAATAAACGGTACAGAGGCCATACAGACCAATGTATCCTGTACATGTAACTGCAAGCGCTCGACTTCATTCCAAAGCATGGAGATCAGTAAGTACTTTTTATCATGTTGTAACGAATTGCTGATACTTTTCTGCACTTTTCTATCTCACTTGAAATAAGCAAGACTGGTGGGGTCTGTTATATACAAGACTGGTGGGGTCTGTTATATCCAAGACTGGTGGGGTCTGTTATATCCAAGACTGGTCGGTTGGCTATATACAATAGCTTTTTGCAATCACAGCTTTTTTTAAAAACTTTAAGTTCATTATTAGTGTGTGCCTTCTTTGGGTGTAGTAACTTTTTTGTGATTAACAACGGGATTTCCCTCAGTGAACATGGCTTAACTGCGTCTGCCATAGTTGGGCATGATGAAATTAAAGCTTATCTGGTCGTCACAACAAAGTTGACTCCTGAATGCCAGACGTCTGGCTCACACACCCGCACATATCCAGTCATTTACTGTAATCAACCTCAGTTATATTTCCATATAGGTGGCTACACTGAATACGTTTTTATTATAAGAGCCGTCTGAAATGTATTGTGTGTGTCTGTTGGCAGTAAACACATCCTATTATTTCAGGTTTTTATATTGGATTGTTTTTTCCCCGTTTAGTTTTCAAATACAAGTTAAAATACAAGTTCATTTATTCGATGCTGGATTTGGATTATCCACATGGAAATCAGGAGATCTAGCATACTATTGAGTTTTGTCAGGGATTTATGATTCAATTAACACAACATCACATGTTGTTCAAAATCCATACAGACTTGTATTCGAAAGGAAACTAAAGCTAATATGGCCTTTATTTAGTCAACACTCTGCCCAAATCCATTCCGACATTGGTCAGCTTTTATGATATAGCAGTGTGTAAACAAATTTGTTCTTGCTTAGGATGTGTGCTTCTATTCACAAGTGGAACAAATGTGTGCTTTAGAATAATACTGTGCTGACAGATCCTGTAGTCCCCAAAACAAACAAAAACAAAGCTTGGTCTTTCTAAATTCCAGGTGTAAGGATCGAAATTGGAATCTCCCTGGTTTGGTAAGATAGCTTCCCAAAAAGAGACAATCGTTCTTGATATCCTCAGGAAATGTTATGCAGATTTTGTATTTCTCAAAGCAATAAACTGAGAGCTGCCGTCTCCTCTGTAGGAGACCTATTCTTCACCAGGAAAGGAACAACATTTTGTCATTTTAAGTGCTTGTGCTTAGATTATGGACTTTTCAATGGGCTCTTTTTGGCTTCCCCGTGATGAAAGTGCCCTCTTGAATCTTTGTTTTTCTGGGATAGTGAATTCTTGACTGAAGATAAGATGTAAGGTACATGTCTGAAAAAGTGTTTATGTTTTCAGGTACAAATGCATTGTGAAGCCACTGTTTTGTCTACAAAGCATCCGTTCACAGACATCATACTGTTAGAACAAGATGTGGTTTATGCAGGCTTCGAAATCCCACAAATAGAAAAATATCACTTCCTGAATTAGGTTATTCACTTATAGTTTTCCTGTTAACCAAATTCTCAGGCTATTTTTGAATACACTCCACCTCTCTCATGCATTGACATTATAATTAAAAAAATCAATTTCAATGCATATTATCTCGTCTGCGTGGGTGGCGAGGAGACGAAGAGCTCATCTCCTGCCTCGATTTGGTGTTGTCTGGTGTTCAATAGAACACAGATTTGGAAAAACAACATGCACCGTTCTACATTAAATGTCGAAATGGAAGCTATTTGGCACACTTCCGCTCTATCTCAATGGTATTCGCCGCACATTTTAGAAAATGTGCTTTTTCAGTACACACTTCTTCATTTCTTTAGTGAAACTGGTCTGTGCTTAACATACAGCTCAACGCTACATGATGCAGTGAACAGAACTTGTGAAAAGTAGCTCTTAGTGCACTATACAATGTTGAAAATTATACATTTGATTTTTCGTATGGTTGGTTTGCTGCACTGTATCTCGGATTGGCCAAATAAACAGAATTAAACATTGATGTGACACATTTCTATTGAGGATCGTTTTATTCGGCTGAAGCAGTGATTTTCATTGTAGCAGTGGCCTTGAAGACCGTCTTAGAAAATAATTAATCTTCAGATTGCTCAAGACTGGGAACTTTTTACATTATTTAAAACACAAAGAACTTTCTAGAATTCTTGAGGAAAAAGAACTCGATGTCACTGAAAATAGCTTTTAGTTTGTTTCTCGTGGCCTTGGGGGAATCTGTACAAGCCTTAATCTTGTCTGAGGAATTAGCAAGTAAGATGTGTTGCGGATGTTGTTTGGGAAAAGACATCATGAATTTAAAGCGTCAAAAGAAAAAAATGGTTTTACATTTTTAATTAAAAGAGTAATACCTCATTGGAGGCTGATATTATTTGATATAACTAAATGTTTTACAAATGCAATAAATGATGTAAGAACACACTTGTTATCATTAGGAATTCAACCAAATTTCAGCATTAGGCGTACCTCAGAATTTCGTAAGTGCATGCAGCCCAAATAGGCCACACCCAAATAGACCACACCCAAATAGGCCACACCCTAATATGCCACACCCTAATATGCCACACCCTAATATCCCCCTTTCACCTTTTGGTATATTTAAGCAATAAGGCCTTTGGTATATGGCCCTAATTAATATTCAAAATTGGTTAAACAACACAAATTAAGTAAAAAGTGATCTTCTATCAGAGCCCACCAGCTCTTTAGCCAACCAGCATTCAGGTTTTCCTTTGTTTTGTCAGTCGCTCATGAAAAAGTGAACAGAATTTTGTTTGCATTTATTCGATTTATTACACATGTCAGTTCTATCACGGCTACAAAGGCCGAGTAAATGCTGCACAACCAATTTACTAAGAGCAGTCTGGTGTACGCATCAAAAAGCCTCGGAGGTGCAAAACCAACAGAGCAGTCCGTCTCGCCAAAGCTAATGAGGCTTACAGACATTAAATCCACCTTAAATGCTCCCGAGGTTTGGGAACAAGGAAGTGCCTTGGGCAAAGGATGGTTGTCTCACTTTTTTCAATGAGAACATTTTTTCTCAATGAAGTTTACTCTTGAGACCAAATATGATACGCTGAGGGTTCTGTTCTTTTTTTCTGGGCCAAAACAAAGTTGAAAAGAATGGAACCTGTGCATGTAAGGTAGTCCCGAATCGAAAAGAGTAAAAACAAATTATACGGCATTGTACCCTTTCAAATTTCTTCTACATCTGCAGTCTGCATGTATTTAGGAGCATGGGCATTTTCACACCAACACGCCCTGATACCGACGCCAGAAGTAGACATACACACAAGCAGACATGCACTCAGACACACATGCGCACAAGCAGACATACTCACAGACACACATGCGTGTACACAACTGAAAGCCAGACTGTGAGTCTGGCACGCAACGTAATTCTCCTGCAGCCTCGCACTGAAGACAGGCGGCAAAACAGCCGGTGGGGAACATAACCAACCAGCCACACACACAGACCAAGGAATGTTCTCCTGCGTTTGACACCATCCTCTTTCTCCCTCCCTGTCCTGGCAGGTCTTCAGTTGGGCAATCCGAACAGGATTCTGTACTCCCCAAAAAGGTGTTTGTTTGTGCATTCTTTTGTTTCTCCGCTCAGGCCGCTTGCACAGGCTACACCGAAAGCTTCCTAAATAGGACATTTGATTGTGTGAGAACGAGGATACTTAAGCTACCAGGTGCTTGCCCACCAACCTGTGCTCGTTTCAATATTATTTCAGTATTATGTTGTGTTAGCGTCTGGACCGCACAGAACTGATGAGGCAGACCACCCAGGAAATTCTACACCGATGAGACAAAACATTATGGCTTATATGCAGTTGGTTCTCTGAATGCGGCCAAAACGGTGCCAACCCGCCGAGGCATGGGTTCGACAAGACCCATGAAGGTGTCCTGTGGTATCCGGCACTAAGGCGTTGACGTCAGATTCTACAAGTCCTATACCTGGCCTGGTGGGTCGGACTTGATGGTCCAGCACATCCCACAGGTGCTCGATCAGATTTCTATGGAATTTTGCGGCCAGGGCGACACCTTGAACTCTTCATCTTCAAATCGTTCCAGAAAAATGCTGTGCTCTCTTGCATTCAACACATCCATTGGGCATGGAACTGACTTAAATGCTCTCAAATGGGGAATAAAAATGTTAGATTATTTTTACTTTTATGAAGCGGTGTCAGTGCAGGTGTTGAACACCAGACTTCCTGAGTTCTAGAATTTCTATGTTACTCAGGTTGAAGGAATGTCGTTTTGTGGACTCTAGTATTTGCTCATATGTTCAGATGTACTTCCACCCCGGATCCTGTACAAGCAGTAATTGCAGGGTGAGATTCTTTTAGTCACTCTCCGTAAGCCATCGCGCACCCCCGCCCAACCCACCCAGCCAGCCTTTTCCATGGGTAACGGTGTTCGGGCCAAAACCTATGACCACATCAGTACCTCTCACTACCCAGTCATAGAGAAAACACAGGCCTCTGGCCTTTGAAGTCCTTGCTCGTCTGCAGTGACACACCGGCTGTGCACGACCTAGCTAGCCATCCGGCGGCCATTTGCATTGGAAATGAGGTGGAAGTCACAAAACCAGACAGCAACACAGGGTGAACGAAATCACGAAGGGTGTCCTGAATGCAGACTAACTCACTCCCTCGTCATACTTCTCTAGTCTGTCAGGCTTCTGCCTCAACCCACAGTTCTCCCCCTCACTGTTCTATCTGCGGTTCTCCCCCTCACTGTTCTATCTGTGGTTCTCCCGCTCACTGTTCTACCTGTGGTTCTCCCGCTCACTGTTCTATCTGTGGTTCTCCCCCTCACTGTTCTATCTGCGGTTCTCCCCCTCACTGTTCTATCTGTGGTTCTCCCGCTCACTGTTCTATCTGTGGTTCTCCCGCTCACTGTTCTATCTGCGGTTCTCCCCCTCACTGTTCTATCTGCGGTTCTCCCCCTCACTGTTCTATCTGTGGTTCTCCCGCTCACTGTTCTATCTGTGGTTTTCCTGCTCACTGTTCTATCTGCGGTTCTCCCCCTCACTATTCTATCTGCGGTTCTCCCCCTCACTGTTCTATCTGCGGTTCTCCCCCTCACTGTTCTATCTGCGGTTCTCCCCCTCACTGTACTAGCTGCGGTTCTCCCACCCACTGTACTAGCTGCGGTTCTCCCCCCCACTGTACTAGCTGCGGTTCTCCCCCCACTGTTCTATCTGCAGTTCTCCCACCACTGTTCTATCTGCAGTTCTCCCCCTACTGTTCTATCTGCAGTTCTCCCACCACTGTTCTATCTGCAGGTTCCATCGGGCACTTGTGGAGACTTGTATGTGTACAGTAGCGGAATAAGGGCTCTACAAACAGTTCTAGCTCTGAGCTGTAGAATGCGGTTATCATTCTAGTCCCAGTCTCTATTCCCATCCAGCCACCCCCCACCAGCCCCCCCCCCTACCCCAGGCCCTAGGGGATAGGCACTAACATGCGTGTCCTTTGTTGTCTGGTGCTGGCCGAAGTGCCAGACTGGAGATTTAGCATTTATCTGGGTTATTCACGTCTGGGAAAAGAGGAACTGAAAGAAGGAGAGTGCTTTTTGTGTGTAATGAGTGTTCTTGTTATTTGAAGCGTTTGATTGTGGGTTTGTGATAGGACTTGCACCCGCATGCTTGTAAATGTGTGTGTGTGTGTGTGTGTAAGTGTGCACACTGTGTAGTGCACATCAGCCCTCAGCCCCTTGTAGCTCACAAACATCACGACACCCTACTGTATTTTTAACCCCCCCCAACACACACACACTTATCAGTTGGGGGGCCAGTTATCTCACCTTCCCCTCGGTATCAGAGGCGTTTTGTGTCTGAGCTCCTCACTCTACATCTGCTTGGGAGCTCGTCTGGCCAGTGTATTGTTGATGTGTTCAGTAGACACATGCTTAGATTCATATGTGTTTCATCTTGCTTAAGGAGCTTTAAATGGCATGTAAGTGGTTGCGTGAAGACGCAGCTAATGCAATTTGAGCAATGGGGATGGGATGGAATTGGGTCAGAGACCTTGGTTAATTGTGTGTGCGTGTCTAGGCGGATATGTGTGTGTGTTGGTGTGTGTGTGAGGGCGTGTGTTCAGAGTTTAAGTTTGAGCCTAGACACTTGTCAGGGGTCTGTCTGTCTACCAAGTCCTCAGGGTAGTAGACAGCCTGGAGCGTGCGTGTGCGTGCGTGCGTGCGTGTGTGTGTGTGTGTGTGTGTGGTGGTTATGGGGGGAAGTCTGTGTTGCCACATCATGTAAGCTAGTTGTGTCTGTCTGTTTCTTAAAGACACACTGCCACACACGCGCACACACACACACACACACACACACAACCTTTAAGCTCATCCCACCCCCAACTCCCTGTCTGGGAATTTTTATGACAAACCCGTTTATGTACTGGGCTGTATCAATCGCCGTCACAGGTGTTCCTCCACTCTGCAAATGATCCGACAATTCCGTAATTTCTCCTTTTCTCTGGACTCTCACTCGTCCTCCGTTTGTATTTTTTCCACCCATGAACATTGTGTGCCTTTTTTATCGGAGCTGTGGGATCCGGGACTGTACCGTCAACACTGTAACCACAACAATGGGAAACGCTGGGCCGTTCCACCACCTGCCTTTCTTCATTTCACACAGCCCACTCCACACCCCAACCACCCCACCACTACTGTTTCCCCGTGAAATTGTTATTTTCCTCCAAAACATCCAAGAGGAAGAGGATGAGAAAACGGGGAATGAAGGAGGGGAAACTCAACCTGGTTGGCGCCTTATTGTTGAGCTATATAAGGGCCTCCATTTTACCTTCTCATTTCTGTTGGATCACTATATTTATACAGCAGCATGCGAACCACATCACAGGCTTTTGTAAACTTGCCATGGAATCCCGGCCGTTCTCGAGCTGCACACAGCTGTTTTACAGGCCACTCTTCTCTGTAAGTCTGGCTTTATTTAGCCTTCCTCCACACACACTTATGTGCACGTACACACGCACTCGAGAGAAGCTTGCCAACCTGTTTGGAGGAGATCTGTGATGTTAAGAAAAATATGCTTCTCTGTCCTTCTGCCCAAGTAAGAGGAGCAGGATTAACATGGCCGATTCTGGAAGAAATGAGAGAAGTCGATGTGTCAAGTTTACAAGACTGGATTCTGCCCGGTCGATGACAGTGGAGCGGGAATTGACTAAACATTCTGGGCGATGGGACTCAAACATTGTCTGGCCCTAGGGAGGGCTTGGCCAAGCAACTGGTCGAATCATTTGGTGGCGTGTGTGGGGGAGTGAGAATGTATATGTGCACGAAATTGTGTCTTATTGAAATCATTGCTTTTTATCTATTTTTTTGTCTTCTGTGTCGGTTGGTTTGGTCTTACCAGCACATCTGGCCAATTTGGAAAGTATCAACAGCAATGGCAGGTTTATTCTGTTAACTAACTCTTGCTGAGTCTTTCTTTGGTCTGCTATAATTTGGTTGATTGTTACTCCCAGACAAAACTTCAAAGATACCAGATGTAAAGACACCATTGTCGCCGCGTTGCTTCAAATTAAAACAGAGAATACAGAGTAACACGTGGATTAGTTATCTGTGTCAGTGCTTCGACTTGCTCCTCTCAGATCGCTATCTGCCGCATTAGCGAGCTAGTCCACAAACACAGACAAACTCTGAGTCCTTTGTCCCTATTATAGTCGGTGCAGGTTGGGCTCACGGCTCAAAGGATTCTAGTTCTGTACCAGGACACATCCTGTCCCCAACCGCTGTGGCCTCATGGGAAGTTTATAAAAACAAGCCGGAGGAAACGGAACAGTGGCAGCTGAACCACTGAGGACACAAGGGCACCTATATTCAGCATGGCAGCCTTTGTTAAGTGCCAGTGCCCACCCCCTTTGCCCCATTAAAGGATCCCACATTGCCCATCTGGCACGAGTTCTCTCATGTTAAGCAGAGGTTCTCCCTCTATAAATACTACCCCCCCCCCCCAACCATCGCTCTACAGCCTACAGTCGCGCTAACCTTCTTCTGCCACTGAGTATAAAAGTCACACAAATCACATGGGGGGGTTTGCTATTTTTATTTTTGTGATTTGATTATTAACCACAGTGACTGGCAGGCAGTCCCTGGCTTCTGTCTGACACTGGGCCTGGACCTTCTTTACTAATTCTTGGCGACTGTCAACCCAACTAAAAGGAGCACGTGAGCATTGGAAGAAGGTGGCTTGGTTCGATGACTGTTTTCTTTCACATCACTTGAACGACCCTTGTACATGTGCGCCATTTACCAAGCCTACCAAAGAGTTAGCATAGCTAGGCTAGGTGTCAATGTTCTCTCTAGCTCCCCTCTAGATGCTAGTTGGCCGCAACAACTTTGGCCTCTCAATCAGTGGTTTGCTGGTCCCCCGAGTCGAGCAATAAACCGAACACCATGTGTTACAAATTGAGCCCAGTGGTGCTGTTATTGTGAGCGCTCATTCATCACCCCACCTCTTATCCTGTCTCATTTTGCCAGTGTTTCTCCCCTACTCTTCATTTTGCCAGTGTCTGGCCCTTCCTCTTCGTTCTGCCAGTGTTTCTCCCCTACTCCTCATTTTGCCAGTGTCTGGCCCTTCCTCCTCATTTTGCCAGTGTCTGGCCCTTCCTCCTCTCTGCTCTGTATTCTAGTTGATTTTCCTTCAGCCATATGCTTTTCTCCTGGTGACTTTGGTTCTTGGCAGCCGGTGTGAAAGCTCCAAGGAGATCAGTTTTGTTTCTGTGCTATTCAGCACTTTGAGCTGGCTGCTGGCATCCGCCTATGGATTTACAGTCAAAGTCAATTTGAAGGCAGACCCGGTAGGTTTTTTTAAGGGCTGGAGTCTGGGTCATTTTTGGCACGGCCTGTTGAAAAAGAGGACACAGCATATTGTTTGATGTACCCATCATCTGTGATAGGGCAAACATGGCTTTTGTTGTATGCTAAGTTATGTGTAAGTTATATGGTTAGCTAATAAGAGCTTGAATTTATGTTAGCGTTAGCATTTCTGGCTCATTTGTTTATTTTATTTCCCTATTGGACAATTGAAACCAGGAGGTTATAATGTCTCCTATCTCGCCCCATGTGACGCCCCATGTGACGCCCCATGTGACGCCCCATGTGACGCCCCATGTGACGCCCCATGTGACGCCCCATGTGACGCCCCATGTGACGCCCCATGTGACGCCCCATGTGACGCCCCATGTGACGCCCACCAGTACAATCCCTACCAGGGCTTTTAGTTTTGCGGCTAGTCAGTCTTCATGTCTGGCTGCCGCACTTTGACTGGCGGTTTGTGGTTGCTGTCCTTTTTTCTGTATGTCATATTGAGACATATTGGCCCTGCACATTGCATATGTTCATTTCTGGAAAAGCCCAGAACAATGTCTGCCACTCCAGCAGAAAATGCCTCTTTTTCATCCCAGGAGGTTGCTTTCGCTCTGAGTCATCTGAATGGAATTATGATGTATCTTAGCAGAGTGCTGGCAATCCTCCTAGACTATGTTATGTAAACTTTTGGCGTGTGTGTGTGTGTGTGTGTGTGTGTGTGTGTGTGTGTGTGTGTGTGTGTGTGTGTGTGTGTGTGTGTGTGTGTGTGTGTGTGTGTGTGTGTGTGTGTGTGTGTGTGTGTGTGTGTGTGTGTGTGTGTGTGTGTGTGTGTGTGTGTGTGTGTGTGTGTGTGTGTGTGTGTGTGTGTGTGTGTGTGTGTGTGTGTGTGTGTGTGTGTGTGTGTGTGTGTGTGTGTGTGTGTCATGCAGCCCTGGTTTGCTGTTGAAATTGTCCCAACAAAAGAATTTTTGTCACTCAATACGGGCATATTTTTTCTTCCCATGAAAATATGTTGCACAATGCGGAGTTCAAGTTCTCTGATATCTGAAGCAAAAAATGTGTATTTTCTTTATACAGTAGATTATCTGACGCAGAGAATAACAAGTTTAGTTTTGGGTTTGCAGGGAAGGAGACAACTGCCATTGCACATCGCAAAATGAAATGTGAAACTCAAATGCAATGAAGGACAACTTATTGTATTTTTAAGAGATTATTTGACCTTTCATTGCAGGACAAGCTCTTCACAGAACTAAAGAAAATAGTATTATAAAGTGTATTTATTATTTAATTGCTTCAATTTTGTTTCACTATATAAACACATAGGTGCATGGTCCAGACCTAAATGAATGCGATCACATGCAATTTAATGGTATTGAATTGTTCCCCCCACTCCACTCTATTGATTTATGATACATTTTAAAAACAAAAAGTTAATGTCTCTTATATGTTGTTATGAAAAACTATATTTCAAGAACAATGAAAGAATGTTTAAAAAATTTGATTGTTCACCTCTTTAGAAAATGACTATTAAATATCGATGGCTCATTCTATTGCCTTTATCCCATTTTGTGTTGTCTACCTAGACAGATCGTTGGTGCTGAAAATAGTCATACTGTGATGTCCATCCATATGGAGATGACACAGTGTTTCTAACAGCGCACCAAGCACTAATGCATTTGGAGTTTACTACAGAGGTCTTTAAAAGTGAATCTTGTTTCACATGCTACGAAAAAAAAATCAAATTCCATGTTGTTTTTCTAGGTCTAAACTCTCAGTTAGAAACACTTTTGTAATGACCTGCTTCGATGTAATTCAAATCTAACAAATCTCTGCATTATATTTAGGGGTGTGTTTAGATAGGATAGGTAGGTTTTCATTAAAAATATTTTTTGCTGAATTGAGATTAAAGTGACAATTCAACATAGGGTTCTCTGTAAATAGACAAACAAATTGTGCAGTACTTCATGTCTGTTTTAGATCAAGGTGATATTATTTCTATGCATGCTTCATCAAATACATTAAAACCACTGGATGCGTTTTACTATTGTGCACTTTATCACGGGTGCCACAAAACTCACCACTGTATTCTATATCAAAATGTAGACCGGGCCCCTCTATCGCACACCATGACTTGACTAAACATAAATAAAGTAAACCTGGATTAAAAATGCATCGCTGGCTAGAGTAGTACTTAACGTTAGTAGTTATTGCAGCGTTGTGGGGGACCAATTTGTCTACATAACGCTTAGCTGGCTGTTATAACAAACACAAGGCCCTTTCAAGAGAGGGATTTTTTTAAACAGTTGGCAAGTTTATAACACACTGGAAAGTACGCACTGAACGTCCTTGATAGTTTTCATCTAGATAATTAGAATGAAAATTAATGTTGTCAACTTCTATATTTGGTCATCAGCGTTCATGAGTTCACTCCTCCCACCACACCCCTGGTGTTGTCCTGGGTTCTTATTGTCTAATTGAAACACAAAATGAAATAAACTAACCGTTGTTTTGGTAAAGCGCCAACAGAAATACGGCGTAGTGTCTAGTTAGCTAGCGGACCTGGCTCACTGTTTCCGTCACATTTGCAGTTAATGGTGCCTATTCTATCCAAACGGTGAGTGACTCTGCTCCTCCCAGCTGCTCTCATACGGGTCTTTGTTCACCCGTCTAGACATGATGCAAAGAGGAATACAGTCATACTGCCACACAGACCCACAGAAAGACCTCTTGACCCCTCGCCTGTCACGCCCAAAAAAATTAGCTGTGTGTGTGTAGCGGGGTCAGGGACACATGGAATTGGGTCATATATGTGTTTTGTGTACTCTGCATATTAGATGAGGTAAAATGGGAAACTACGCTTTGGATTGGTGACATTGGTAATGTATTTCAGTCATTTAGGGTTTTGCTGTTGTTGCCTTGTCATATTGTATCTGTAGAAATTGGTTTGTTAGTGCATTAGATTGCAGTAGCAAATGGGTTCAAACGCATGCCATAAATGCCATTTTAGCTGGCTATACACAGAACCCTTTATTATCAAATTACTTTTATTTATATATTAATTGGCCATTGTTTTTTTTGGCCTCTACCCAAGTCCCAGTCCTCTTTACTTACTATTATATATTATCATGCTTTTGTAATAACCCATAAAACCCTATGAGGCTGAGTTGTAAAGCCTAAGCCATTTTCCCAGCCCCTCGATAAGGTGTGGTGGTAGTTGGCGGATATTTCTCTTCTCTGTGTGGCTGTGGGGGCTGTCACCTAATAAAACCCAGCTGCTTACACAGACAGAAACCCCCGATCCCACGTCCCATCTACCATACCCCAAAACAATAATGTCTTATATGGCAGTTTTGCATATGAAATCAGTCTCGAAGTGCATCTGCAGTCGACGCTGGCAGGGACGTGCGGAGAGGGGGAGTCTCTGCAACCTAGTCGTGTCTGTTGTGAAGGTCAGAGGGGAAAGGTCATTGTTTGTTATGGGGCTACACAAAGCAAAGGGTTCATTGTCACAGAGACTGGGGGTGGGGGGGCAGTGCCGGTGTAGTGGGGGTAGCTATTATTGAGCTAAGACAACAGAGCTAGCCTTAAATCAGTCCAAACTCCAATCTGACTATTCCAATTTCTCCTCCTCCCAATCTGTTTCAAACGCTCCGCCTCTGCTGATTGGTCCTTCTAACTACGCCTGTGATGCGTAACACGGTACGCAGCGTTCCTCTGAAGATATGAGGATTGGGTCATTGTGTCGTTGAAATATTCTCCTCTCTACCTCTGTGTCCCGACGAACCGTCCAGACTGAAGTAATCTGAACCTGATGCACAGGCATGAGTAAGCGTTGACAGAGTTGAAAGCAAAGCCCCTTTTCTGGAGCATTAGGAGTTTAAACCCAGGAAGTAGCCTTTTGGGCTTGAGGTGCTTTTCCTGAAAACTGTGACTCGTGACTGCTTGATGTGCCTCCGTCTGGCGCTGACTGGGGCTGCTGACGTCTGTGTCTGTGTGTGTGTGTGTGTGTGTGTGTGTGTGTGTGTGTGTGTGTGTGTGTGTGTGTGTGTGTGTGTGTGTGTGTGTGTGTGTGTGTGTGTGTGTGTGTGTGTGTGTGTGTGTGTGTGTGTGTGTGTGTGTGTGTGTGTGTGTGTGTGTGTGTGTGGTGTGTGTGGTGTGTGTGGTGTGGTGTGTGTGGTGTGTGTGTGTGTGTGGTGTGTGTGTGTGTGTGTGTGTGGTGTGTGTGGTGTGTGTGGTGTGTGTGTGTGTGTGTGGTGTGTGTGGTGTGTGTGGTGTGTGTGGTGTGTGTGGTGTGTGTGTCTGAGAGTACAGTATGTTCCCCTCATACTGCAGCTGACTCCGCCAGCACAGCCCATCATGTCATTGTACAGTACAGCATACCCAGCTGACTGTGTCCCGTGCGACAGATCAGCCATAGTCATCTGCACGCCCTCTCCCTGCCTTCACTGCCCTGTCTGACGCCTGGCTAACATGGACCATTTGTTTCCCAGGACGCAACAAAACCATTTAGACCGAATTGCCCCGTGTACCTCCAGATAAAATGACGGAGAGAAGTGAACACAGGGGCTGTGTGAACCTTTAAGCCTGTATTAATTATTAAAGGCAACATGAGTGTTCAAACTTAATGAAATCTCTTATGGCAACTGTAATAATATTTGCACACCCGCGTGTCCCCAAGGCTTTACCTTGATAAGTGTGCATCTATTATGCGTGGCCGTTGAGCGTAGCCGGCTTTGCCATTGTCAAATTTAATTACCAATAGTCTGAAAAGAGTATTTACATGTAATGCAGCCAGAGTAGGTAAAGCGTTAGGTAAAGATCAGTTTCTTCACTTCAAACCTATTCAAATGCCTACTGCATTTCAGTGTTTGTTTAGGAGGCAATCTCTCGGATTTATTATGTCATCTTGACTTTCATGTTTTAATAACTGTGCCGATAGAGACCTAAAGCTTATCGTGGAATTATTCCCCCTCACGTTTAAGCTGGTTAGTCTGCATTACTTCCGCCTAGAATATAATGAGATTGAAGTCTGGTTCAGAGTGTTTTTCTTACAGGTAGATTATTGGATAGGTCGGTAGCTCAGTGGTAGAGTGCTTTGTATGTATGATGTCCTGTGTTCAATCCACAGCTTCTCCCCAGGTCAACGTTGCAAATGAGAATGTGTTCTAAATCGGCCTACCTGGTTAAATAAGGGTTAAATAAGAAATACGAAAATTGTTGTGCAAGATGTTTGTTGTGATTTTTTTTTATGTAATGTGAATGTAATCAAGTCAGTGTGTATACAACTTTTGCCCCCTGGTTTGGTAAAGGTTTCTGTTGTTTCTGTTGTAATTGTGCGCATTGAGCCTCCTCTGCCGTCTAAAGTATCCATTGTTAATGGCCCTTGTCTAGACTGGCTGCGAGCCGGCCTGCTTGCTGATGCAGGCATCAGACAATGTAGAGAGCTGCTGCTGTATGTGTGTGTGTGTGTGTGGCCACATAAAGGGATCCCCCTCTGCCTGGCAGGGACACCTGACCCCTTCGTCCCACACACACACACACACACACACACACACACACACACATACACACACACAACCAGGATGATGCGGAGCAAGGAAAAAAGGGGTGTGTCCATCTCTTTTCCCATCTTTGAAACAGGAAACTGCTGGGACTGTCTGATTTGCATAAACACCCTCATTTGACTTACTTGCATTTGTGTAAAGGTTAGGCTTGTGTCTATAGGGTGCATGGGTGTGTTGTCTCGTTCCTTATTAAAATCTGTAACACAATTAGTTAATTGGTTTTACCAACGTTGGACTTTACAGTTCTCCAACACTGGTTCCTGTACAGTACTCGTCTCATCACTGTACATTCTTGACATTAGAAAAAATATACATTATTAGGTAAATGAGGAGCACCTGCCAACGCTTGTTGTGCTTTTGTTGGTGTATCAACTTACAACTAGGGAATAGATGTTGTGACACACTATCGTTCAAAGGTTTCGCATCAATTCATCATTAATATGTGGTAGACATTTTAACGTTTTCACTTTTCTAGCTGGAAATGGTTACATTTTTATGAAATATCTACGTAGGCGTACCGAGACCAATTATCAGAAACCATCAGTCCTTTGTTCCAATGGCACGTTGTGTTCGCTAATCCAAGTTCATAATTTTAAAGGCTAATTCATCATTAGACAACCCCTTTAGCACAGCTGGATCTATTTTGTATTTTTTTCTCAGAAAGGCTGTTCCATGAGAGAAATTGTAAAGTACCTGAAGATATTGAACACGAGGACAAATTCACTAATTAATGAATAGAAAAGATTATGATGACAAAAGAACACAGACACTAGACAGTGGAAGATTGGTAAACATATTCATGGAGAGTAAACAAGTTTGAGGTGTTTCGGAGAACATTTGAGACACAGACCAAATGAAAATATACTGTGCTTGACGCCATCTGTCAGGCATGGGTTGAAGTCCCTTCAGATTACCTTAACAAATTGACAACTTGAATGCTAAAGGCTGGCATGAATGTAAATCCTGTAAATAGAGTTCTCTTTAACGAAAGTTAAGTTTGAAGGACACTTGTTTTTTCAATAAAAAATAATTATTGCTAACCTAGTGAATAACAATTTACACTATTCATTTTGCTATAGTTCATATTCAAACATATTCCATATGTCTTTTCTATGGGAAATGAGGGCATTACTATGTAACCTCAAACGTTTCAACGGTAGTGAAACCAGAGAGCTTAAGAACTCCAAACGGCTCACCTTGTATTTGTGCAGTAGAAAAGTTTGTGAAAAACTGTTCTCAGACAAAGTTGCACCTCACCCGGACTGGTTTTTCAATAAAGAGCTCATGTGTAGGCTGTACACCGCCAAACCAGGTCTCTGTAGAAGAACAAATATCTTCTTGTTGAGGACCTTTTGAGGGCTACCTCTTTCTTTGGGCCATGCATTGGCTGCAACCAGAGGTCTGTTGAGAACTGAGTGGATGGATGTTGGTAGTAAACTGTTGACCACACACTGCCTCTTCTGCACCTGTGTTGACCACACACTGCCTCTACTGCACCTGTTCACCACACACTGCCTCTCCTGCACCTGTGTTCACCACACACTGCCTCTCCTGCACCTGTGTTGACCACATACTTCCTCTCCTGCACCTGTGTTCACCACACACTGCCTCTCCTGCACCTGTGTTGACCACACACTGCCTCTTCTGCACCTGTGTTGACCACACACTGCCTCTTCTGCACCTGTGTTCACCACACACTGCCTCTTCTGCACCTGTGTTCACCACACACTGCCTCTTCTGCACCTGTGTTCACTAGCTGACGTTGGGGGTGGTTTCTTTTGTTCATTTTTCCCGTTTGTCTTCTACTTCTGCCTACAGCCATAATTACACCCCAACACATGGAGCTGTTGTAATTGTTATTTCTCCATCCTGGCTGATGTCTCTATCTCCTTAACTGAACAGACCTCCTTGGAGCTGACAAGAGCATGTTAGTATGTGTAATGTTATGTTGCACACACATCTCTACAGCGCTGTTGTACTTGTACATGGTTGAACTTGTAGTCTGAAAACAATTTCTGCCCTGTTGGACTTGTTTGAGTTACCATAGGATACATGTTGTTAAGCCTTTGACATATAATGACTAGTTTCCCATTAGGTGTTAAGCGTGTTGCTTTGATGTTCAGGGGGTAAGGCCCCGCATGACTCAACAGCTCTTGTGGCTGCATGCCACATGTGTTCAGCTACGATGTTTCCTGACCAAAGCAAACAAATCTGCTTTTGTTTTTACTCCACATCCTTGATTTTTTAGGCTTGAGAATCGCCAAGCTTGATTAGGTGCAAGGAAGGGAAGTCCAGCCAAGTCCCAGCGGCACACCATAACAAAATGTCTGGATTTGGAAAAAATAGTTACATTAAGTACCGGGAGGGACTCGTAATATGAGCGTCCAAAATAATAGTGTTTTGGGCGCTCTTTGGTCATGGAGTTAACTGTTACAGATCCATGGGGTTTATAGGGTTGAGTCATGGTGTAAACTGTTACAGATCCATGGGGTTTATAGGGTTGAGTCATGGTGTAAACTGTTACAGATCCATGGGGTTTATAGGGTTGAGTCATGGTGTAAACTGTTACAGATCCATGGTGTTTATAGGGTTGAGTCATGGTGTGAACTGTTACAGATCCATGGGGTTTATAGGGTTGAGTCATGGTGTAAACTGTTACAGATCCATGGTGTTTATAGGGTTGAGTCATGGTGTAAACTGTTACAGATCCATGGTGTTTATAGGGTTGAGTCATGGTGTTACCGTTTTCTGTCTGGCCAGCGTCTGCCATTTTCTGCCTGGGGAGCGTCTACCGTTTTCTTTCTGGGGAGCGTCTACCGTTTTCGGCCTGGGGAGCGTCTACCGTTTTCTGTCTGGGGAGCGCGTACCATTTTCTGCCTGGGCAGCGTCTACCGTTTTCTTTCTGGGGAGCGTCTACCGTTTTCTTTCTGGGGAGCGCCTACCATTTTCTGTCTGGGCAGTGTAAACCATTCCAACCCCAATCTCACATATTTGAACGTGCATTCATTTCATGGGACTTGTTTAGCTTGGGCTTGTTTTTGTTTGTTTTGTTTAGGTTTGTTTTGTCTGTTTCCCTCCCGGATGAAAATGAGCTTGCTTCCTGCCCCAGGGCTCGTGTTGTCAGACAAGTTTGACAGTGGAGGTGGTGTTTTTGTTCTACACAGACATTGTTATGTCTGGACGAGTGTTGAGTCTGTCTGCAGCTGCAGTTGACTGGTATGACAAGTTTTCAGTGCCGGAGAAACTTGGCAGTCAACTGTTTATAGATGAGGCAGCCATGCTGGCGAACGTCTATGTTCCCTCCAGGAGAAAGTTTACACAGCACAGACGTGGAACATAAAACCCAGCACCTGCACGAGCACCTGGGTATGGCCACACTTTATCTACCTTCCAGGCAGTCATTAGCTGTTTTCTCTGTTCCCATAAGCTTTTAATTACAACACGGTTAACGGAACACATTTTTACCTGAACTCTTGCACTTACCAATTGCACTTTTTCCTAGTTCAATTCCCGTTTTTATTTTTCAGATAGGTTTCTAAGTAAATTGTATATCGTTTAGTTTCAGTTTCTGACTTTGGGTATTAGTTAAAATTGTACTTTGAGGGTTCTGCACAAATGGTGGTCAACACATTCACACTGGCCATTTTCTGATTGGCTCAGAGGTTTCAATTAACATCTCGTGGTTGAGCAAGATCATAGGTCAACGACATACAGCAAGAAGGGATTTCTGATCGCTGCTATTTGTACTCTCCTTTAGAAGCAGATACTTGTCCACAACAGCACATCTATGAAACTAAATTGGGAGGTGACATCATATCTCTTTGTGTAGTTGCCTTCCGAGAATAAACCTTGACAGCGTCTTATTGGTTTCGTTCGATACGTAGTTACTCGACCCAGTGCCATATATCCGACGGTAGGAAATTGAACAGGACAGACTCGTTTTGGATACGTGCATGATGTGACAGTTGTGCAGTTCTCCGTTTATATTTTGACAAGTAATTATAGCCTCTAAGGGCGCTCGTTCACCCACGTATAACTTTAAAGGAAGTTAAGCCTTGCCGATTTATGTTTGGGGACAGGCCTCAATGCTTGTAAATCATGAGAATGCTCCATCCCTTGAGGGTGGTTTGTAGTGCAGCTCTCCCCTTCGCAGCACACCTACGAAGACTACGTCACCGACACTGACAGACTCTCAGTACAGAACTGTTTTGTGAACCAGAACACCTCATTGGCAGAGTCCATACTTTTGCGTATAAGTGCACATTCCTATTTAAGACACTGTGTTTAGAAAATCGACTTTCAAAAACAACAGCCCACAATATGCAGATTTGTTGTCGGATTAGTTTTTTAGGACTATGTTCAGCCATGGTAGCGTTTCATTCCATCTGTGGTGTGACGATATGGTCATGTTTGGTCAATCTCTAATGGAACATCTGGATTAGTCAAATGTGTGAACATAGTCAGATTTACTTTCAGTATGACTTTTAGATGACTTTCCATCTTCCAGGAGATAGCTGCTGCCTTGGGTGCTCATATACAGCTGAAGCATGGGTTTAGGGGAGACCAGGAGATAGCTGCTGCCTCGGGTGCTCATATACAGCTGAAGCATGGGTTTAGGGGAGACCAGGAGATAGCTGCTGCCTTGGGTGCACATATACAGCTGAAGCCTGGGTTTAGGGGAGACCAGGAGATAGCTGCTGCCTCGGGTGCACATATACAGCTGAAGCATGGGTTTGAAATCAAATCGCAAGCAGAATTCCAATAAAGCAACAGGGCTAATGTGTGAATATGGACAACAGCTGTATTAATCAATGGTCTCTACTTCAATATAATATGACATATATTTATTAATATATATTAAAATCTATTCCAGCCTATGATTTGCAGATAAGTTGCAAACAAAGTCACACAATATTGCATTATGTGAGACAACCATATACTCCAGACAGTCAGGTACCTGCCGTATGTGAGACAACCACACACTCCAGACAGTCAGGTACCTGCCGTATGTGAGACAACCATATACTCCAGACAGTCAGGTACCTGCCGTATGTGAGACAACCACACACTCCAGACAGTCAGGTACCTGCCGTATGTGAGACAACCATATACTCCAGACAGTCAGGTACCTGCCGTATGTGAGACAACCATATACTCCAGACAGTCAGGTACCTGCCGTATGTGAGACAACCACACACTCCAGACAGTCAGGTACCTGCCGTATGTGAGAACCATACACTCCAGACAGTCAGGTACCTGCCGTATATGAGACAACCACACACTCCAGACAGTCAGGTACCTGCCAACCACACACTCCAGATGTGAGACAACCACACACTCCAGACAGTCAGGTACCTCAGGAGACAACCACCTGCCGTATGTGAGACAACCACACACTCCAGACAGTCAGGTACCTGCCGTATGTGAGACAACCACACACTCCAGACAGTCAGGTACCTGCCGTATGTGAGACAACCACACACTCCAGACAGTCAGGTACCTGCCGTATGTGAGAACCATACACTCCAGACAGTCAGGTACCTGCCGTATGTGAGACAACCACACACTCCAGACAGTCAGGTACCTGCCGTATGTGAGACAACCACACACTCCAGACAGTCAGGTACCTGCCGTATGTGAGATAACCACACACTCCAGACAGTCAGGTACCTGCCGTATGTGAGACAACCATATACTCCAGACAGTCAGGTACCTGCCGATGTTTGTTTCAGACAGTCAGGTACCTGCCAGCAGGAGACAACCATATACTGACAGTCAGGTACCTGTTGTGAGACAACCATATACTCCAGACAGTCAGGTACCTGCCGTATGTGAGAACCATACACTCCAGACAGTCCAGACAATCAGGTCTGAGGGTTCCTGCCGTATTTGGGACAACCACCCTCTCCAGACAGTCAGGTCTGAGGGTACCTGCAGATGGGTTTAGACAACCACACACTACGTCCTATAATCCGTCTAGACAGAACTGGACCTTTATGTGAGTTGCTATAATATCCTGTACCCGCCAAATCCAGCAGCCATACTCTTCCCATTTCCAGAGTCGCTTTCCCTCGTATCGCTTCTTTGCTTTTGAACACACGTGTTCCGTGGGAGTTGTCAAGTTAATCCAGTAGCCATACTCGTCCCATTGCCCGACAATTCCTTTGTTCTTCCCCTTACATGTTTGTTTCAGACATTTGCCAGCAGGGCCAGCCCTGTGTGTTCTAGTAGGTGGGAGTCAGAGGGGGCCCTGACACGGTGGGGGGGCGAGGGTTAACGTAGTCTAGGATTCCCCGAAGCCTCCAGCCTTGTCTAGTCGTAGAGCTCGGGGAGGGGGCCAATGTCTGTCACCCCCCCTCCCTCGGGACGGATCGTAGACGAGAGAGAATATGCGAATGTGTTTATTTTATGTACCTTCACACACCCACTGACGGGTAAATGCAGATTTCTGTACATTTAACCTATTTAAGCGAGTTTGAAGAGAGACACACGGCGAACATGGTACAAATGGCGTGGGTGTATCGTTATTTTTGCCCCTGGCACTTAGACCGGGTTACAATAAACATCCATTCAGCCCCCGAAATGACATCCTTTCTAAGCCCGACGGATTGAATCCCGGCTGCTAGACAAGCCAATGGCTTAAATCTAAAGTGTGTTAGCACATTCGGTGGTTGTTTACAGCGCCGTTGTTTTGCAATTAATTTGGTTCTCGGGGTTATTTGTTGCCCTACATTTTGTGCTTCCCAGTCTGGGATTGTGTGCTATCTGGTGTATCTGGTGCTAGTGAAGCCTAATTGATGATCCCATAAACCCCTATATCACATGACGGTCACGCTGGGTCCTGTATTGCTTAGTGATACAGCGTGCTGCTTTTTAACACAGAGTTTCTGGGTTAGTTTCCTATTGAGTGTTAGAAATCGTATCCTATAAGCTGCTCTGTATTAGAGCGTTTGCGAAAATGTCTTGAACATGTAAATGGTCGCTCCCTGGTGCTTCATTGCGGCGTGTAACCCTCGTTTTTCTCTCAGAAAACAACACAGGCGTGTATTTGGAATGCGTTTCCACTGGCATATTTTTTAATCTTACATAACACATTTTTTTTGTTTTATTTTTATCAACATCTGCTTCTGAAAACTCATTTATGTGTGCACACAAAAGGTGGAAGATGACAACGCGGATCAATATTCATCACATCTTGCTGATATTATGAAACTGAAAAAGCATACTGATAGTGAAAATAGAGAAGCCACTTATAGACGTGCACAACATGGCTACCAGGCTGGTCCCAGTTCCTCACTCCCAATCTTTACAAGATTGTAAATGTTAAAACAACGTGCAGGATATTTTCATTTTATCTGCATTGCTTTATTAGCATTTCATTGACATAGCAAACTCTGCAGGAGTGCTGGGAGTGGAGAAATTAGTTTGGTGAGCTTGTTTAAAAAGCCTTGAAAAATGATTGGCTGTGTGCTTACCTCCCGGTGTTTGTGTTTTGTCCACTTAGTGTGGGTGTGTATACGTTACCCAAGCATCTGCAGCTGCATCTGGAAATGCTTACCAGACATGCCGGGCAGCAACTGAGACTAGATGTTCGGCTACTTCTGAGCAGAATGAAGTACAGCAAGTCAAAGGTTTTAAAGAGCTCCCTGTTTCCGGTTTTGTTTGTCGAAATTGACCTCTTTCCTTCCAACTGTACGACAACGTACTTCCACTAGACCTGTTTTTTTCGACAGCTCTTGTCTGGACTTGCTGTTAGTTCTGTGGAACCCATTCTCTACTCCACAACATGACCCTGTTGTTTGGGTTAAAATAATTACTGTGGTTGAGTTTGATTAAAGCACCCCCAGCTTTGTTTATTGAACGTATGCCCCCCCCCCAAGACTCCAGTCGGGATTCCCATTGCTTTTGGCTTTTCTCCTCATCCCCTCTCTCTCTCTATTAACTCTCGAACCCAGCAGACATGTGTGAACATAAATTCAAACCCCCATAAAGTTCGCCAACTCTCCGGTCATACGCTAGGTGGGTGGTGAACGGTTTGCTTGCAGTTCAATCCAAAAAAGGTTCGCTTTAACTGAAAGCCTCGCACTTAACATCACCAAATGTTTGTGTCACCGTGTCAGAAGAATGAACATGTTAAACTGAATTATGGGATATATGTTTAATGAATGGATAAATCTACTTTGAGTTAGTTTGTGTCCATCCTAGGGTGATGCGATAATATTAAGGATGTAGAATCTCAGCGCTGTCACATAGCGCTATACAGACAAATAAAAGCCATGTTTTGAATGGATATTTTAGTCCAAATCGCGCAGCCTAGAAATCCCGAATACACTTGCATCATACCAGCCGTATATTTGTACTTAAGTTGACAGTTCTGACTAGAAGCCGTCCTTTCGGTGTCTTTGTGAGCTCTATTACAGAAACACCTATAAATGAAACTAGTAAGACAGTAATGTCACATTTCAACTTCAGTTGTTCCCTTGTAAGTCAGACTTTTAGAGACAAAGCAAGAATATATCAGCAGTCTATCCTTTAAAATACGATTCCCGAGCATCGATCGAAATCCCTCAAATCTGTCTCTTCACCCAAAAGCTAATAATTCAGTTAGCCCCACTTTGGTTTCGATACCCTTTTATCCCCGTCTGTATCAATAGTGTGAGTGTCCCTATCTGAATTTCCCACCCTTGTTGATAGTGAGACAGTGGCTCCAAAGTCAATGAAAGGGTCTGTCCTCCCCCAACCCCCCACCCCCCCGCTCTCTGTCTCGCTATCACTCCCCCTGTCTGGTTCTTCTGCGTAGCCTTTCCCAGTGACTGTGCAGACCTGTCCTGTCTGCTCTGAACACTGTAACCACCTCCAGCTCCAGCTTCTCATGGAAATTGCCAGGCAAATTCAGTGCGCCTCAACGCAGTGCATTGTAAGCACGCACACATGTAAATACAGTACATACATACATACATACATACATACATACATACATACATGCATACATACATACATACATACATACATACATACATACATACATACATACATACATACATACATACATACATACATACATACATACATACATACATACATACATACATACATACATACATAAATACATGAGCGTCTCAGTTGCCCATGTGAGCAGACCATTTTACAGACAAATATTAACCCTGCTTCCTTGAGTGCACACACACACATACACGCGCACACACGCACGCACACACACACACACAGCTAAGTTCCCACTCTTAACCTCCCTAGACTACAGTGTGTCGAGTCAGTAACAGAGTGGCCAGTTCACCCTCCCCACTCCCAGTCTGCATGCGTACTTAGAGCTGTCTGGCTCAGCAGTGGCCACGAATGCCCCGGCGTGACACTGAGCCAAGCAGGGGAGGAACACAAACCTAGTGGAGGGGGGAAGGGCAGGGGAACACGGATCTAGTGGAGGGGGGGAAGGGCAGGGTTGACTTCCCTCTTTGACAGGGAGCTCCCATGACCCTCTCACCTTCCCTATTTGGGGAATAAGCAAGTATCTCAACAGGCTGTATTGTCTAGAACAACTGGGGTGCTGCTGCTCTCCAGGTCAAACTCTCTCTCACACACACACACACACACACCCTTCTGATCATTCTCCATGTCGGTTGACCCTTTTGTGTGTGTGTGTGTGTGTGTGTGTGTGTGTGTGTGTGCTGTGTGTGTGTGTGTGTGTGTGTGTGTGTGTGTGTGTGTGTGTGTGTGTGTGTGTGTGTGTGTGTGTGTGTGTGTGTGTGTGTGTGTGTGTGTGTGTGTGTGTGTGTGTGTGTGTGTGTGTGTGTGTGTGTGTGTGTGTGTGTGTGTGTGTGTGTGTGTGTGTGTGTGTGTGTGTGTGTGTGTGTGTGTGTGTGTGTGTGTGTGTGTGTGTGTGTGTGTGTGTGTGTGTGTGTGTGTGTGTGTGTGTGTGTGTGTGTGTGTGTGTGTGTGTGTGTGTGTGTGTGTGTGTGTGTGTGTGTGTGTGTGTGTGTGTGTGTGTGTGTGTGTGTGTGTGTGTGTGTGTGTGTGTGTGTGTGTGTGTGTGTGTGTGTGTGTGTGTGTGTGTGTGTGTGTGTGGAATTGTTATGATCAGCTCTTGAAGTGTTAGTATTATATTGTCTTTATTTCTGTGAGTGTATGTGTTTAAATTTAGCTCAGGCTTTAGCTGTCGTTGCCTTCATTTCCCTCTTTTTTTTCCCGAGTCTCATTGCTCAGTTTTTCCACAATCCGTTTCTGGGGATTTATTCTGGAAGCTTTGTTGGAAAGCTGTGGTAAACTTCTCTGTCCGGTCTGGCAGCAATCGCTCGGCGGCCATTTTCTCCTCAGACCTGACCATCCCTTTTTTTGAGCGTTCCCATTTGCATTCCTCACAGCAAGCAGATTCTGAAGCATGAGGCTGAGTGCAAATCCAGCAACGATACGCGGAATAACTCCAGTTTATCCCGCCATTCTTAAAAATGTTCTTCTCATTTTTTGACATTTACAGATACCAAGAAAACCGTTTAAATATTGACCATAGAAACAAACGGCAGTCATGTCAATAGTTTGAAATAGTCTTGTAGCAAAGATCTCACAGACAAGCATTGGTTTATGGCAAGGTGCCTGGTTTTGATCGTGGTTGTGTTTCTATTATAGCCTATAAAATGTTGTAGGCCGGCCTTAAAAGTGCAGCCAATCCACGCCATCATATCCTAATAGACATATCAGTAAACCAGAAAAGGCAATGTGTGTTTTGCACCTGAAAACCAGGGGAATATCTATGCCCCCCCCTCTCCCTTTCCCAAGGGGACTGAGAGTTTTGGGCTGGGGGGGCAAGGCCCAGCTGGATATGGAAAGTGGGGGCATGGAGGATGGAGAGAGAGCCAGCCAGCCAGAGGGCACTATGCCCAACAATGCAGTCCTCATCCCTCCAACCCCCCACCCCCCCGCCCCCCCGCCTGGCACACACACTGACCGTCACCCTGCTGTTAGCCCTGCCAGTGTGCCATCTGTGTGGGGCGGCTCGGACTCATCCGTGTGGGCCGGCCTGGCCTCAGCCCTGTCTGTCTATCTTGTTGGTGTGGTAGTCTTTCTCGTGTGTGTGTGTGTTCACGCAGGTTGTGTGTGCCGTGGGCACTGCGTCAGGGTATCAGGCTTTGCTCCAGCTGACAGGGCTGTTCCAGACAGTGGATTGGTACAGTCGCTGGCACGAGTTACTGGGCCACGTATTAACCCCAATGCTCTAGAGACACCCTAGCAACATCCTCTGTTGGTTAGGGCTGGTTTTATGGGCATGCATTTAAATTGAATAGCTACTGAGGAAGCCATTTGGATTCCTTTACCGTAACAGATGCATTTCTTGCAACATACATTTCACTGTCTTACTGTCACATAGGAGAAGCTCTGTTGTTAGAATACATGTTTAATGTTATATCAATTTGTCTTTCACTTTGTGTAAATTTGGAAATCGTAAGCGGTGACGAGACACCCTGACAACCAGTGCACTTGTACTTTCCTGACGACTGGATGTGATGTATCGACCATTCGGTTCCCTTTCATGATAAATGGACCCAATCAAACAAACATGTCTAGACTCAGTGACTTGGGCCACATCGGCGCTCCCTCGTCTTCGCCCCCTCTTCGTCTCCCTCTCTCCCATTCAGGCTGTCTAGTCTCGCACCCCCTATTTCTGTCTCGCTCCCATCATTATTTGCTGTATCTCTGACCCATCTGGGTTTTTTTTCTGGACCCACCCCCAGTTCTCTTTCCCCTGGTGGAAATTAGGTCTGTTTTTTCCTTTCTTACTTTGCCCCCCTCCCCATTGTTCTGAGCAGCAGGGGGCCCAGTCAGCTGTTTGTGTGTGCGTGTGTGTGTGTGTGTGTGTCAAGGAATGTGCGTGAGAAAAGTGTGGACAAGGCAGCCAACTTTTGCAATCCCATATGTGTTGTCCGACTCGGTAAGCACACAGGCTGGAGAGCTGACCAGAGATCAGGTATTGCTAGTGAAACAATGCAGCCAGTTTTAGGTGGTTCCCACCACCATCACAACTGCTTTCAAACTCCATGTAGAGGTGAGTTGTGCATTTATCATCAATATATTTGGATAGGAATACTTGACTATATAGCATTTTAGCAAGCGTGTAAAAATGGTAGGAATCGGTCAATTTGACCTATCGCTTATTGTTTTTACTTGAGCTTAAAAGTGTACGTCGATTGAGACATGTGTTGTTGAGCTGAGTTTGTGGACTATCTCGAATTTGAGTTTCATCGGAAAGTGTGTGTGTGTGTGTGGTTGTCGAGCGAGATAAAAAAGCTCCTGGACTACGGCACATTCTCCTTGGCTACAGCTGCAGGTCAGACACAGTTGTTTCGTAATTTCGCACTGGTAACAGCGCTGGAATGTTGGAAGGATCTATTATCAGGTCAGACTAGACTGCAAGAGCATTTCCATATCTGGGTTATGTGCACACACCCATGACCCACAGCCGGATCCCTCAGTCTCTTGAAATACAATAGGTTAGGCTGGTTCACAGTGGAAGCTACTGTGTTAGCTTATGCTTATCTGTTCGATTAGACTGTCTGTGTTTGTTTGGAGTTGCTGCTTGCAGTCTGGTGCTGGCTGGGTTTGTTATGCACGCCGGTCCATGAACTTAGAGACGGGGACAATTGTCAACAACGTAACTTGTCTGGCATTCGGCACAATGTTTTTCACGATGAATTGCATATTCTAAATTAATTGGCACGTTAAAATTGAATGGCTTAAATAGGATTGCTGTCGTGGGTTGTTGTGACCGGGACTGTGTGTGTGTGTGTGTGTGTGTGTGTGTGCGTGTGCGCGCTCTGTCTTCCTGGGGTCACATGGGGGAGGGGGAGGGCAGGCTGCCCTGCCCTTTCTCTGAAACAAAGATTGTTCTGTCTGTCTGGCTCGACTCTGTTGTGAACTCTGCTGGGAAACAAGAGCTCCCATCATCTGGGGATCAATAGAGTCTCAGACATGACCCATAACCTGACTCATTTAAGCTCAACCTACCCCAATTCAGAGCCTTTTACTTTCCACAAACTGGATACCTTGATTTATAAGTCATATACAGTGGATATAAAAAGTCTACACACCCCTGTTAAAATGCCAGGGTTTTGTAATGTGAAAAAACAAGACTGAGATAAATCATGTCAGAACTTTTTCCACATTTAAGGTGACCTATATCACATCACAAAAATATATAGGACTATACAACTGGAATACTGGAACACACTTTATAACTGGAATACTGGACACAGACTATATAACTGGAATACTGGACACAGACTATATAACTGGAATACTGGACACAGACTATATAACTGGAATACTGGACCCAGACTATATAACTGGAATACTGGACACAGACTATATAACTGGAATACTGGACCCAGACTATATAACTGGAATACTGGACACAGACTGTATAACTGGAATACTGGACCCAGACTATAACTGGAATACTGGAATACTGGAATACTGGACACAGACTATATAACTGGAATACTGGACACAGACTATATAACTGGAATACTGGACCCAGACTATATAACTGGAATACTGGACCCAGACTATATAACTGGAATACTGGACACAGACTATATAACTGGAATACTGGACCCAGACTATATAACTGGAATACTGGACACAGACTATATAACTGGAATATTGGACCCAGACTATATAACTGGAATACTGGACCCAGACTATATAACTGGAATACTGGACTATATAACTGGAATACTGGACACAGACTATATAACTGGAATACTGGACCCAGACTATATAACTGGAATACTGGACCCAGACTATATAACTGGAATACTGGACCCAGACTATATAACTGGAATACTGGACACAGACTATATAACTGGAATACTGGACTATATAACTGACTATATAACTGGAATATTGACCCAGACTATATAACTAGAATATTGGAGCCAGACTATATAACTAGAATATTGGACCCAGACTATATAACTGGAATATATAACTGAATATTGGACCCAGACTATATAACTGGAATACTGGACCCAGACTATATAACTGGAATACTGGACACAGACTATATAACTGTTATACTGGACCCAGACTATATAACTGGAATATTGGACCCAGACTATATAACTGGAATACTGGAATATTTGGACTATATAACTAGGAATATATAACTGGAATACTGGACCAGACTATATAACTGGAATACTGGACACAGAATATTGGAATATTTGACCCAGACTATATAACTAGAATATTGAATATTGAATATATAACTGGACCCAGACTATATAACTAGAATATTGGACCCAGACTATATAACTAGAATATTGGACCCAGACTATATAACTAGAATATTGGACCCAGACTATATAACTGGAATACTGGACACAGACTATATAACTGGAATATTGGACCCAGACTATATAACTATTGGACCCAGACTATATAACTAGAATATTGGACCCCGACTATATAACTGGAATACTGGACAGATATAACTGGAATACTGGACCCAGACTATATAACTGGAATACTGGACACAGACTATATAACTGGAATACTGGACACAGACTATATAACTGAATATTGGACCCAGACTATATAACTAGAATATTGGACCCAGACTATATAACTAGAATATTGGACCCAGACTATATAACTGGAATATTGGACCCAGACTATATAACTAGAATATTGGACCCAGACTATATAACTAGAATATTGGACCCAGACTATATAACTAGAATATTGGACCCAGACTATATAACTGGAATACTGGACACAGACTATATAACTGGAATATTGGACCCAGACTATATAACTAGAATATTGGACCCAGACTATATAACTGGAATACTGGACACAGACTATATAACTGGAATATTGGACCCAGACTATATAACTGGAATATTGGACCCAGACTATATAACTAGAATATTGGACCCCGACTATATAACTGGAATACTGGACACAGACTATATAACTGGAATACTGGACACAGACTATATAACTGTTATACTGGACCCAGACTATATAACTGGAATACTGGACCCAGACTATATAACTGGAATACTGGACCCAGACTATATAACTGGAATACTGGACACAGACTATATAACTGGAATATTGGACCCAGACTATATAACTAGAATATTGGACCCAGACTATATAACTGGAATATTGGACCCAGACTATATAACTAGAATACTGGACCCAGACTATATAACTGGAATATTGGACCCAGACTATATAACTAGAATATTGGACCCAGACTATATAACTGGAATATTGGACCCAGACTATATAACTAGAATATTGGACCCAGACTATAGCAGACATGTTTGTGGAGGGGTTTGTGCCTTGTTCCCCGGACCGTGCAGACAAATGTAAAAAATGTATTCAATATAAAAAAACAAGAAAAAGGAAACTCAAGAGAAGATCTGAGGCAGTTCACAATATGTGTGACATATGTGTTTCTAACGGTTCTTTCTGGTCTACAGGCCAGTTGGAGTTTGTGCAGATTCTGGTGATCGTGGTGGTGATGATGGTCATGGTGGTTGTGATCACCTGTCTGCTTAACCATTACCGCCTGTCTGCACGCTCCTTCATCTCCAGGCATAACCAGGCCCGTAGGCGTCACCTACCACTGGCATCAGTAAGTAAAGTAGACCACTACAACCGTCACACCAGGTTATAGACACTACAACCTCCACACCACATCAGGTTATAGACACTACAACCTTCACACCACACCAGGTTATAGTCACTACAACCTTCACACCACACCAGGTTATAGACCAGAACAACCGTCACACCAGGTTATAGACACTACAACCTCCACACCACATCAGGTTATAGTCAACCTTCACACCACACCAGGTTATAGACCAGAACAACCTTCACAGCAGGTTATAGACCAGAACAACCTTCACAACCTTATAGACCAGAACAACCTTCACAGCAGGTTATAGACCAGAACAACCTAGCACACCAGGTTATAGACACTACAACCTTCACACCACATCAGGTTATAGTCACTACAACCTTCACACCACATCAGGTTATAGACACTACAACCTTCACACCACACCAGGTTATAGACCAGAACAACCTTCACAGCACACCAGGTCATAGACACTACAACCTTCACACCAGGTTATAGACACTACAACCTTTACACCAGGTTATAGACCACTACAACCTTCACACCAGGTTACAGAAACTACAACCGTCACACCATACCAGGTTATAGACACTACAACCTTCACTCCACACCAGGTTATAGACCAGAACAACCTTCACACCAGGTTATAGACCACTACAACCTTCACAGCACACCAGGTCATAGACACTAGAACCTTCACACCAGGTTATAGACACTACAACCTTCACTCCACACCAGGTTATAGACCAGAACAACCTTCACACCAGGTTATATACACTACAACCTTCACACCAGGTTATAGACACTACAACCTTCACACTACACCAAGTTATAGACCACTACAATCTTCACACCAACCAGGTTATAGACACTACAACCTTCACACCAGGTTATAGACACTACAACCTTCACACTACACCAAGTTATAGACCACTACAATCTTCACACCAACCAGGTCATAGACACTACAACCTTCACACTACACCAGGTTATAGACCACTACAACCTTCACACCACACCAGGTCATAGACACTACAACCTTCACACCAGGTTATAGACCACTACAACCCTCACACCACACCAGGTTATAGACACTACAACCTTCACACCAAACCAGGTTATAGACACTACAACCTTCACACCACACCAGGTTATGGACTAGTTTACAACCTTCATATGTGCTTTTGTCATATAAAATCCCTGTGTTCAGCAAAAACTTCAGCAAAAACGTGGTTCTCTAAGTCGCTGTGGATAGTCATTCCTGCCAATCAACTAATATAAAAAATAAATAAATGGACTTGTCAACATCCGCACTGACTAGTATATAGCCTAAATGTCACCAATAAGGAACCAGGTGCCGGAGATTTGATCACAGACAAAGATATTCAAATATTAACGTAAGTATATTATAATACCGATATGTTTTCCCCCCTGAACGTCAAAATGCCAATATGAAGTGTATTTGGAAGTGTGCTCTCTGTTCTGCTTGGTGAGGCTCATAGAGACAGGTTGTCTGCCACACTTCTAACACGTCACATAGTGCATTAATCAGAAGATTCTGGAACCATATGACCGCACTGCTGCTTTCTGAATCACCTGCACACACACACGCACGCACACACACACACACACACACACACACATACACACACTGCTCAGTGATTAATCCTTTTGGAAATGTAGGGCATGATGTTGTGCGTCTTTGTGTGTGTGTCTGTGTCTGTGTGTGTGCGTGTGTGTGTGCGCGTGCGTGCGTCTGTGTGTGTGCGTGCGTGCGTGTTTGTTTGTTTGGGCAAGCCAGACGGCTGTGTACTCTGCATGCGGGGGTATGATTCAGAGATGACAGAGCGCCCCACTTCCCTCCTGCTCCGTTCTTCTCTCGCCTCCTTTTTCCCTCAGTCACAGTGACTTTCTATGCGTCTGTCTGGGATTGCGTAGAGCCCTTGTGCATTACACGCTGCTATTGTCATATCCACAATCCACATTGGGGGAGGGTGAGGGCAAGAGCTCGAACAGAAGGACAGGAAGTTTACAAATGCCCCCACCGGTATTAGCGCTTTGGGTTCAGCCCTCTGAAAAAGGCGACATGGGTATTTCATCCCTGTCTGGCTCTGGGGGTGGATCACATCAACTTCCTCTTGTGTCTGTTGTACGGATGGGGAAGTGCTCCACCTAGTGACACAATACGACATCTGTTGACATGACAATTGTTTGCCCAGCACTCCCACTCATGCTTGGCTCCCTTTCTCTCTCTCAGGACGGGAGTCTGTGGTCCTCAGATGGCCCCGGACCCTCCAGTGGAATGAGCGAGGTAAGGTGGATTATGGGTAATCTTGTTTAGCCATTAACCCTTTAAGACTTTAGGTTTATACATTTGTCCTTTCTCTGCCACTGTCCTTTAAAGAGCACTACTGTTGACCAGGGCCAGTAGAGGTGAAAATTAGTGACCATATCAAGGTGCCATTTAGTATTTGTCCATTGTTTCTATCCAGTAGGAACACCTAATTGCATTTGTCTGGAAATGAATTATGGATTTTCAAAATAGAGATCATTGGAACAGTGCTGTGTCATGTTGTGTAGTATCTCAGCTCTCTGTCAACACCACGACACAACGAACTGTCCAGTCAGGAGTGGCTTCTCAAAAATTAGTTTAAAGATGTTGAATACCTGATTAGAAACACAATAGCTGAAGTATAATTGTAATATATAATTTAATAATTGTAATATAATATAACAAATATCCTTGTAATAAATAATATAATAAATATCATTGTGATATGTAATTGAAATGTACAATATGATTCTGATATCTAATTTTATAAATATATTTGTATTATATATAATTGTGTGTACCCTGTTCTCCCGTTCACAGCAGCAGGTTTACACCCCCCGGCCCCCAGACCGGGTCCCCTCGTATCTACAGAGGGATCACCTGGCACCCCGTTTCCAGCCCACATACCCTATCTACCCCACGACATTATTGACCTCCCGCCCACCATCTCTCTGTCGGATGGCGAGGAACCCCCGCCGTACCAGGGCCTGTGTACCCTTCAGCTCCGTGACCCAGAGCAGCAACTGGAGCTCAACAGGGAGTCCGTACGAGCACCTCCCAACCGCACGGTCTACGACAGCCACCTCTTGGACACCTCCCTGTGCCCGCCGCCAAGCCTCAACCCGGGGGTCAGTGCCACCGTTGTCGCCACGGCCGCCCAGGCGTACTCCAGCCGTGTGGAAGGAGCGCCGCCCACTTACAGCGAGGTGATTGGGCATTACTATCACCCGTCGTCAAAGCCCCGGCTCCACCAGACTCCTACGGGCGGCCCGGGGCGCGGAGGCGGTTTAGGGGGGCCCGGTCCCTCGCCGCCTCCCTCTCTGCTCCACGGAATACTGCAGCAGGCCCACCTGGGCAGTCTGGAGAGCAGGAGTCCACGCAGCAACAAGGAGAAGCAAAAGCCTCAGCCGGTATGATGGCGCTGTTGGACGCCGTTTATTCCCAAAAGGCCGTGCTTCATCTGAACAGTTGGGTGTCACGGGTCGTTTGGCATGGGGAGGACGACGCGGGGTGACAGGGTGGGGGGGGCACACAAAAGAAAACGAGCTGCTCTCCCTTTTCCCCCGCAGTCACTATCGTTACTAAAACCCCGTCCCGCCCGGCTTACTTTGTATAAATATTTACTTGTTCTATGTTGTCTCCGTGCTTACAGCTTTTTTCTATACTGACAAAGGCAAAAACAGAAAATGTTTATATCGGTTTGTTTTGTTTTTTATAACCTTTTGCATTGGGTTTTACTAAAAGCTGCATCGTTTCTCATTCCTTTATACCTCCTTGTTGATCCGAGAGTCTTTCAGAACGGCCTGGGCTTCCTTTTTACATCGATTTCTTTTGATGCAGGATTATTTTAGTGAGCCGAACCCACTTTTGAGGACGGTCCCTGTACAGGCTTGTACAGGGCGTTGATAGCACTCGTCTAACAGGCTCAGACTCAAGCGCTTAACTCACTACCCATTGCAGAACCCCATCGCAGAACCCCATCGCAGAACCCCATCGCAGAACCCCATCGCAGAACCCCATCGCAGAACCCCATCGCTCCTCATCAATCCGCATCAGAGGTTTCGTCAGTTTAGCGAAACGGTGATCATAGTCGGCGTCCACGGAAACGCATGACTGACAGCCGAGTAGGCCTGTGATGTCATTAGAATTTGCCCCGGGTCGAGATCAGTTTCACTAGTGCACGGCCATTGAGGTCCATCCATATTTGTGGACTTCCATCCACAACAGATGTGCTGTGCTCTGAGTCTTCGTCCGGGCAATTTTTCCCCACACCGTCATTGGCGAATGGTCTTCTTTCTTTTTTTTTTTTTTTCATTCAAATCTTTTTAAAAGAGATGTTTGCACAAGATTCAAGACTGTTTATCAGGAGAAGATAAAATGACATTTGTAATATGGAGACGAGCGTGTGCCGGGGGTATTTTTGTAAACGAATGGATTCGAAAGAGATTTCTTTTGTTTTGTCTGTCTGCTCTAGAAAAAAGTGAAAGCGAGTGCCAACTCAGACATGTTTAACATTGTGCTCTCCATACATGTACACGTGTGTGTATATATGTCGGTGTATGTGTGTGTGTGTGTGTATATACGACATATACACGCCTATATGGAGATGGAAAAAAAAACTCAACTAAAAAGCACGATTTCAGAGTTATTTATATAATTGTCGAAAAGAATTGCACTATTTTTTTATATGGAACGAAATGGAACGAGAGAGAGAAACACCTCTATTGTCTAGGAGATCGGGTTTTGTGTGCATGTGGTATCATGAATGATAAAGCCCTGAACCTCTTGAGCTCCAGCTCAAGTCCTTTCTTTGCCGAGAGCCCAGATGGTCTGATCGGAAGTTGGCGGCGGTTACACCTAGATGCTGATTCGGGGTCAGTTTTAGGTATTTTCACCAGTTAGTTCTGGTTGTGGAAGCTGATCTGGGACCTGTATCTGGGGGGATCTTTGCTCTCGTCTGAACAGCAGGACAGCGCACAGAGGCCTACTACACACCACAGCAGTATATTTGGCACGTATCATTTAGGGCCAATTCAACTTCATAATTGGTCTATCATTGAGTTGCACATTTTGGATTCCCCTCATTGACTTCAGGTTCTGAACATTTTCTAGGCCTTTACCTAAGGCAATTGAAATCCCCACTGACCTCCTATAAAAAATGAATTCAAAACGTATTTGTCAGATGTTTCATTTTGACAAACTAGCTCAGTCGCCGTCAAGCACATAGCATCATCCACCTATGGAGACATTGTCAAATGTAGTGCCCATCATCATACATTTTGACTCACATATAGTTGCCTCTTTAAAGCATGAATATGCAATATCTAGGTTTATAAGGCACAGCAATGAATCCCTCCTGGACTCGTGTCTGACCATCCGGCCTTTAAGTCGGCCAGGTGAGGCAGAAACAGTGCGCTCTTTATGCGTGATAGCATGACCGCACACTTAGTAGGCAACTGTGCTGCATACATCCTCCTACCGTCTGGGCGTCTCTCCAACAGGCATCTCTTAGCACTTTAATGACAAAGGAGAGAGACAATCTCCCTCATTCAGCAATGGTCTCACTTCCCTATTGATATTATGCAACTGCTCCCTCTGAGGTGAAACTCAAACTGACCCAACTGCCGCTGGTATCACAGCACAGAAGGGTTGAGTGGACGGAGGTCAGCGAAACAAACTGGGGCTAAACCAAGCTGTCTAAGCGTCCCTCTTGTCTGCTCTGTTTACATTTTAATTTGAGGACAAATAACGGATACAAAATGTAAAGGTCTAACTTCTGCATAGAGTTCATCTAAAGGGGCTTCTCTATTTAACACTCCTGGTGACATCCCACAATGCAGTTTGCTGTGCTCAGAGGGTAGCTTGGGTAGGTTACCTGGTTCCATTCCAGTGTTTGCTTCAGGGAAACCATTGTTGACTGATATCTTTGCAGACGGGGTGGGGAGTGGTACATGAGGAACTGAAATAGAAAAACCTAGAAGGCACATCATATCGGACCTCTACCGCGGTGTAATAATACTTTATAACGCTGTCAATAGCATAGCACTAAGCCTGTCGGGAAAATTTTCTGATATCAAGTAAAGTTAAAGTATCATGTCGAGCTGAATGAAGTAAAAAATCAAGTTTTCTCTCAGAACTGCTTCACTTCATAGCATATCTCTTAACACAATGGATTTCATATTGAAGCGTTTCCCCTTTGCCACGTATTGTTGCGTTTCTAATGTACACAGCCTGGCCCTGCTAATGAACTGTGTCGTCTAGACTGGGCGTGTCCATGAAAGCCAAGCAAATAATCCAGAAGATTCCAAATGGTGTGCCTTCAGGGTTGGCTTCGCCACCCCCCCCCCCACATCCCTGTCTGAAATGAGCTCTTCCTATTCCATAGAGATGCCTCTGTCCAATGAAGGGAGTTCCACACTGACTAGTACACACAGCTTGTGCCGCCATTGGCTGGCTGGCGGTCTCCTTGGAAATGTTCAGTGTTTGTATGTGCCTGCCTGCGCTTACAGATTGGGCTCCGTCTGTGCTGTCAGTCAGTCTGCCTAGACTGGCCCTAGACTGACTCACATAGTGACCGAGATGTATGGATGATAATAATGATGATGATGATGATGACGTCTATAGAGGTGTCACGGAGAGTGTTGCAATATACCTACTATTTGCCTTTTGATAATGTAGTCATTGTTTAACTTAGAGAAATGTAATGTTTTTTCCCCCCATCGTTGTTGTTGCTTCATTACTTTGAAAAGGACGTTGTACATGCATATTAAGGGGTTTGCTGTGTGACTTGCAAAAGAATAACTGAACATTTCTTCATTCCATGGTTTGACTACCAGGTGTCTTCACAAGTGTATATTTCAGAGACAGACCGCTTGTTTCAATGCGTCCAGGGCCGAATATTTCTGCACGTTAAACTGGTAGAGTGGATTGGTATTGCTATCAGGTGAACAGGGGCCAGCATTATGCCTTTGTTCCTTTCCGGTTCCTTATTAGAGAACCCGTTGCCATGTCTTCGATATGTCCTGTAGTTTTTAGTGTGGAACATGTGCCTCTGGCTTTATGTGAGCGCCATTGTAAGAACATGAATGGGTCCAGGTACCAAGGCATCACCCTGGGTCAGAAACATTCCTCCACCCTCCCAACTACAATCTCCTTGACCAGTTTAATCTGAACAGTTTTCCCGATAAGGAAACTGAGATAACGGCTATTGTAAGACACACTGTATATTGGACTTGAATAGGTCCTTATTGGCCACACCATCAATCAGTCGACATGTCCAAATCAGTCTACACTATAGATTCCCTACTCCACCACTAATCAGATCAGTCTACATGTCAAAATCAGTCTACACTATAGATTCCCTTCTCCATCACCAATCAGATCAGTCTACATGTCCAAATCTGTCTACACTATAGATTCCCTTCACCACCAATCAGATCAGTCTACATGTCCAAATCAGTATACACTATAGATTCCCTTCTCCACCACTAATCAGATCAGTCTACATGTCCAAATCAGTATACACTATAGATTCCCTTCTCCACCACTAATCAGATCAGTCTACATGTCCAAATCAGTCTACACTATAGATTCCCTTCTCCACCACTAATCAGATCAGTCTACATGCCGAAATCAGTATACACTATAGATTCCCTTCTCCACTTTTTGCTCAGTTTTTAGATGTGTGCCTTTGAGGATTCTATGGTTGATATATATTTTCTTTTGTAATGTGTTATAGTGCAATTTCTTTTGCTATGGATTCTGTTGCCTTTTTCACGTGAACCCAATCGCCCCTTTTTATTGCCAAACCAAAAAAAGTACTATAGAGAATTGAGTATATGTTTTACTGTCAGATCATTTCAGAATTCACTGCATGCATACTGGTAAAGGTAAATGTCAGACTTGAAACCAAAACAGTGAAGCATGCTATGGACACGGTTTTAAGGGCCCAGTTTTATAAATGCACATAGAACATTGCAAACAGATTGTGTCCCAGTCCACGTTATGTGTCCCATTACTACATCACATCCCATTAGTTTCTCACTTCCCTGGTTTGTAAATCATCCGCTAGTTCTGAACGTTCTACTGTTGAGGGTTTCAGTGTGAAAAATTGGCATTTCCAAAGAAGGACTCATCCTAACCAGACTCTATTATTACTATTTGACCGTCAAAATGACTTGAAAATTGTTGTTTTTATCTTTTCACAGTTTTTCAAACTCTTCAGTTGCTTTGATCGTGTTGCCCTTCAAATCAGTGTTGCATTGCGTCTTTTTTAAGGATTGAAAATATGAAAACTGAGGGACGACAATATGCAGTATAAGCATATTCACAAAACTGTTAAGCAATTTATTAACTGTACAGAAAAAAACTGTCCTGGTGCTTATTTTGTAAAGACGCTTTGTGTACTGATGAAGAGGTGATGTTATACTGTCTATATAAATCAGTTCTATAATATGTTCCATGCCGAGATGTATTGCAGTAAATATATAGATGCCTACTATTGTCAACAATAATTGCTTATGTGTATCAACATTGTTTATTTTAATTTATATTGGATCCTTAAAGTGTTACTGGGTTTGTATCTATATTTGATAACAGGAGACATTGTCTATTATAGAACATGCTATGAATCTGATACATTTCAAGTAGCCCCCAATTAAATAAATAAAAATATTTCTAAAAACGGTCAGCTTCTTTGTCTTTTTTTTGCTCACATCACTCAGAAGAGTTCAGTATGCATACTTATTGTTATTGTTAATTTATGCTATTAATACTGTAGTCATGTGGGAGCCGTGGTATCAGTGTTTATAGTTGACATTTCACTCTCTGTACTGTATATCAATGACAATGAGTGGCAAGGGTTGGAATGTACGTGAAACCAGTTGTTACTTAGACTAGTGTAGAAACCAGTTGTTACTTAGACTAGTGTAGAAACCAGTTGTTAGACTAATGTAGAAACCAGTTGTTACTTAGACTAGTGTAGAAGCCAGTTGTTACTTAGAATAGTGTAGTAACCAGTTGTTACTTAGACTAGTGTAGAAACCAGTTGTTACTTAGAATAGTGTTGAAACCAGCTGTTACTTAGACTAGTGTAGAAACCAGTTTTTAGACTAATGTAGAAACCAGTTGTTACTTAGAATAGTGTTGGACCCAATTGTTACTTAGAATAGGGTTCATGGGGCTTGTATGAATGCCACTGAACATTTTACCTGTAGTAAACTGACAGACATTGCTATACAGAAAAAACACATTCATTTACCTTACTTTAAATGCACATGTAAGTATTTAACCTCATTAGGATTCTAAATTAATTCTGTATATTGTCAACCATAATCACTGCACATTTTCTAAAACACATTAAACATTCACAATGTGCTTTACATCACCATTTAAGGAAAACATGGCTTTACATATGAACGTGGCCTATCAAGTGTAATACCGTATTTATGGCTATGTATGAAACTAGTGTTAATTCCAACACTGTTTCTGGTTTATGAATAAAAATGCCCTTTTTAAGCTGACAGCCTACATTTTATCCGGTTTGTGGGTGTTGGCCATTTCCACTGGCACAAATCCCAGGTCGTACATGAACACGGTATGAGTCTACTCGTAGGTAATTATATTCAGAAGTCTGCTTTAAAAATTTTCGTGATGAAGCCATAATGAGACAACGCAAGATTTGAGATCACGTCCAGTTGAAAGCAAGTAGCAGGGCCACTAACACTTAAAAATGTATTAGATTCCCTGCAACGTTTAGGGAACTTCCCATAATCCTAAAAAGGTTCCTAATATATAAATGTGGTCAGAGTGCAGCGATCTAAGATGCATTAACTAACTTAAGTGGTTCTGAGTAAGAGCTTTTTTCAGCTAAATCATTGTGTTGTATACGTTTACTACCACAAGATGGCAGTCATGTGCAAGTATTGGGACATTTCTACATTGCCGCTTCCTCGGCATGTTTACACCAAATGTAGGCTGTTGTACTCAGTATCCAGAGATAAACAGGCTTTTAAATATTTAGCACAAAGACTGAATGCTAGACTTGAAACACACTTTTTGTGCTGTCCAGCTAATCAACCCTATGCATGTTATTTACTGTAATGTGTTATAAACGAACAGTTTGAGTTAGACAACACAACTACATTACATTTGACAATGTGTTGAGCATTGATTGCCCCAGAGTAACTGACATAATTCAAATTCCATCTAAAGCAGTAGTTTTCAAACATTTTGCTAGTGACACACTTTAAAGTCAAACCATCGATGCCCAAATAACACTTAACAAAAAACGTGTTCTGAAAATGAAGTATCCGTTGTAGTTGTATTGACAGAAACAATTTGTATTCTCAATTTGTATTATAATTATCATCATTAATAATACCACTAATTTCTTATTAACAATAGCTGGACATTATTAGAGTCAATCAACATGACCATGTTTAAAACAAATGTTTTTACTCCAAATATTTGTAATCTTAGTATTAACAGAATTTATTTCTCGACACACAGACAGGTGAAAAATTAAAAAAAAACTGGCGTAGATTCAACGAGCCTCTGGACGGCGCTCTCTAACAGGTCAGTCCAAAATCTTTGCTAGGGGTTCAGTTGGGTTCATTACATAGTTATCCAACCATTCAGTGAACCCTCGTGCCCTGTGGATGGGGGCTTTGTCACCCAGACAGAGATCACTCTCATCTGGATAGAATTGTGTCACCAATAAGCTGATTACTGTAATGATCTGTGTAGGTATAATCGAGAGCAGAAATTAGGAACTCTCCAAAATCTGAAATGAAAATGTGTCTTTTTAGACACAAGCAAGATAGCATAAGCCAGTGGGAACTGAGGCTAAGTTGAAATCAGATACAGACATAAACCCACTGAAATTGTAAGCACCCAGCTGAAAACAATAACCTAAACAAGCAATGAAACCCACGAAAATCTGATTTCAATAGTATTTTATAAAGCACTTTTTTCAAGGACAGTTGTCACAAAGTGCTTTTGCATACATCCAATTATCAAACACTGAACCTTTGTCTTTGGTCAGTTAGTTATTGTGTTAGAGGGAACATGTTCATGTTTTTGCTGTGTTGGTGCTGGTGCTGATTTCTGTTGGTGTCTCCAATGGCCTTGATTCTTGATCTCAGGCTTTTATTTTGCATTGCCAGGTAACATTTTATTCACAGGAGTCACAATTAAATTGACACATTTCCAGCTGGAAGCCTTTCTTACATTATTCATTTTCTATTAGACTTCTCTTTCTATTAGGCTTCACCGCGTCATCCATTATTTGGGGCGGAGCTAGATCGTATTCAC